>CM057147.1:29327277-29569790 GCA_029964075.1 Patiria pectinifera | reverse complement strand
TCTCAAAATATTAAACAACAGGAAAGTAATTACTGGAAGTCATGTACTCTAATGCAGCAGTTGTGATGTTTGCCAGTAGCAGGATAATGGCTTCGCTTAGTTCTAAAGAATAACACCTGCCTAAAATGCTTCATGAAATTGTATCTATCGTATCGATTTATGTAGTGGCGTATCGAGGCCTTGTGGTAGCAGTAATGATCTAATGAAACAAAATGCCTTCCGTTGTCTTTCGTGGAGAACTACGAACTACTAATTTAAATTTTCCTACGGTGCTTCTAAAGACGCACCGTTGGAAATGCCTTCTTTCGTTGATGTCTTAAAAGCGATAGCTTGCCAGCGAGAATAATAATAGTTTAGTCTCCTAACTATCTTTCAACCAGTATGTTTTTCAACAATAATTACGCCACTTACTTTGTTTGGATAGCTGCAAATGATGGACTCCGGCTTTAATAAACCGTTCCATTTAGCTCCGCCCATTGTGCACGTGGGAAGCAACACGTGCGCCTGCTGCACCTCTGAGTCAGCCCTCCAATGTCAAACTGCGTGCATGTTTCAGACGCGCGCGTCATACGCACGTGCACACATGTTGGACTTTTGTGCAGGTTCTGATTGGTCGAATCTCGACGGGGCGGGGCTAAAAAAAAAACCGCTGTTGTAACTTCTGCGTCAGAAGACCTGCTAATTTGGACAAGAAATGATAAATTATTCAAAAATACATTATTCAAAAATATCTATCAAAATAGATTCAGCCGATTGTTTAATTTAGGGGAAAAAATACATAAAAAAGGTGATATACAATCTTCACCACATTTTAATCGGCTCATTCGATATCAGTTTTTTGTTCCGATTGTGTCTACTGTCAAATATTGGGGAAAATTCAATTGGTCAGTAATTTCCTGCTTTATCCACTTGTGTTTGTTTCTATAGTTCAAACACTCACCGTGGGGGCATATGTCTGCTATAGCCCAGGGGTCCAGAACCCTTCTACGTATTTCACTATCCACAACTATTGCCCAACGGTAAGTTCGCTGTCTTACCATTACTGTGCCCTCACTTTTGTCATCCTCCTAATGAGGCATTTGCGAGATTTGAAATCAATAATTGGATTTGAAATTGTCTTTAGAAATTACGATAATTCTCTACGTCCTCCAGAAAGACATTTTTGGCGTCACCCTGTATACCATCTTCACAGTATCTAACATTCTGATTGCCAAACCAATTTCTTTTGCATTCTCAACAGTTCTTCACTCCGGAACCGAAAGACGGACATGCTTTCATCATGCCGTTCCTGCTGTGAGTGCGCCCTCAACGGCTATACTTGGACTGAAACCAATCTATCGGCCGAATTTACTGGCTAAGCCAGTAAAATACTTTCGACAATTAGCATTCAAAATCTATATTTGGATTTAAAATGACTTGTGACTCTTCTTTTCTCAAAATCTTCACATTAGTTTTGCTTGCTTGCATATCCAATTTTGCTTGTTTCAATATTTGCTGCAATTATTGTAGAAATAAATCTTGAAGCAACCGTGACGCACGCGCAGTGAAACGCGTTTTTTTTAACGAGTAGTTGGTATTTGATTTCGTTTCAACTTCAATGTTCAGGCGACGAAAATAAGGAATTATATTTTGGACCGGCTTTTAAGATTTGGGTAACTTAAAAAAAATCAAGGGAAATTAGGGAATTTATTATTTAGTGAAAAAAAAATAACCTCATACGCAGAACTTGACGTTTTAAGCATCCAAGATGGTGGATCAGTGGTTTCAAGGCGCAAATAGAAAAAAATAGCATGTAGCAGCCTGTCCAGTTGGAATAAACGAGGTCAGTGGGTCGTCCCAACGGCTGTGTCCCTCGGCGTGTGATTTACTTTTAATATTGATGAGATCAGGTTTTATGAGGTCTCTAATTTACTTGTCGGAAAATATGAAGGGAAAAAAATGGGGTCTTTAATGCACGTCAGTTTTTAACTTTAAAAAGCGTCATTTTTATTTAATGGCCATGAAATTTGATTAGCTTTCCTCTTTTTACCTCAGCACAAATCGTGTCTCTGATTAAGAGGCTCAATAGAACGTGACGTACTTGCATTCTAATATATCCCACGCATATTCAATGGCATATTACCTTTAAGTATGAGGCTACAAACAAGAGCTGTAACTACAGGTGTTTGTCTTGGTATAAATGTGGCATCAAGAGTCCATATTAGTTTCTCCCGACATTGATAACACACTTTGCTACGCGGCAGTGACAGTGACAGAACGGAAAGAGATTGTGTGTATTTGGATATCTTCTAATATTGTTAAAGTAAACATCACAGTCACAGCTCTCAATAACCTTGACATACGGTCTGATCATTTTCTCCACGAGACACCAGCCGAGTAGGATGCGAGAGATGATGGTGCGTAAACAGTTCATCTGTTGCCCGATAAGCCTTCTATCGATGATGGGTTGCGCTGAAGTGGTAATGAGGCGTTTTAAAAGGCCTCCACTGCTCGTAGATGGGCGTGTCCTCCTCCTTGGATCAGTGGGGTGGCAAATGCTACAGAGCAATCATGAATCCTCTGACATGGGCTGAAGGCAGATGAGTGCATCAAGATGGGAGGTGTCTTAGCCGTGCCGCAGTCTCCAGGAGAAACTGATTTCCTCGTGCGCCTAGTGCCTGCAGGTTTTGGATCAGTACGAAAGCAATGTCGAGGAAGAAGGTTTGTTAAACCTGACGTGGCTTTGTTATCTATTTATTATGAGTATTATTTTATTCGATTATTTAAAATAAAATACAACCGTGATAATACATGTACAATTAGCGTTTCAACAGATAAAATAAGACTTTTCATCAGTTCCTCGAATTTGTTCATGTTTATCTGTTTTTTCTGATAGGTGTTTGGAAATGTCTGGGTCTCACTGAGGAGGTGGAGTTCATGAATTGGGCGGCTAAACAGCCCGATAACTATGGAGGAAATGAGGGTGCGTTGAGTTGTTTCGAAGTGGGGGAATGGAATGATCTGCCGTGCCGTAGGCAGCTCAATATGCGAAGCTGCAACCAGCGAGTCACAGCTGCAGTTTCTAACAAAAAAACTGTATGGATCAGTGAATAACAGTTGATCCCTTGTCAAGTACGACCAGGATTCAAACCTGCAACCACGAAGAGCACAACACTCTCGATGGCGCATGAGAAGAAGGTGGGAGGGAATTAATAGGTCGACAGTGCCTAATACAGAGTTCGAACCGCTAACCGTATAAGAACTAACATTTCTCCCAGATTTAAAGTTTATAGTAATCTGTAATCTAGCAACCAAATAAAAGTATAAAGATCAAAACCTAGGAAACATTTGCGAATTTAAGTCATACGCATTTTTGTAAGTGGCGCTATTATACCGTGATAGACGATGGAAAAAGAACTGTTGCTAACTACTCTTTCTAAATTCTACACCGTCTTCTGAAATTAGATATAAGTCTTAGGAATGAATAGATCTAAAGGATTGCCAGTATAATAACTTGCAGTAAAAACTATTGTGCTGTATTGAAAATGACGAATCTGAGTAGAAGATGAGTCAAATAATTATGTACCTGTAAGATTATTGCTATCGTTAGTTTTTAATTAATTTTGTTATTAAAGAGACATTTAATTCGAAGATAATATATCTGCATGGTAAAAATAATCATGGCTACTGAACGTGGCTTCTAAATCATATCATATTGATGTTCTGGCTGTTCGACTTATTGTTGAAAATACAAACGCGAGGTGATGCCGGCAACATTTCGGGTGCTGTGTAAGATAGAATTATGTGCTACACTCTGACTCACTAATGGATGAAACCCCAAGACATAATCTTTGTGTCTCTTGCCATAGCTAAGCAATTTATGAAAACTTATTTGCCAGGTACTGATTTCGTTTGGGCAAGCTGGCATCAGAGATGCTGTGACGGAATGACCCACACATAACTTGGGCATGCACTGTTCCACTGTTGCATGTCATTAGTGCTTCAATCCTTTGTCTGATTGGTCAAAACTCTTGGCTGTAGATTGGCCCATTCGATGATTAAGTAACGCTCAGGCCCGGATTGATGCCCTGAAGGCACCAGTGTTCCGTAGGCCTACTTGGCCCACGTAAGCAACCGACACAAAATTAGTAACTATATAAAAAAAATGTACTATCCATGTGAAAGAAAAGTTCAAAGAATTAACAGATTGACAGTGCCCATTACGGGATTCGAGATCGATAGCAGGAACTAATAATAATTCTGACTACATTGATTCTTTCTTGTAAACTTTCTTATCATGTTCTCAAGACATGTCCAGAATAACTTGATTAGCTTAATCTTACCATTACAATCACATTGTTGGGTATCTTCACTCTTAATTAAAAAAACATGTCGAACGGAAATCTCTTGCATAAGATGATTTGGTCAGGCCGATTATATATTGGATATCCGATAACCCACCGCCGCGAGGGCGTAATAACGAAGAACCGCGATCACCTGTTGATCTCCATATACATCTGTGTATATGGAGATCAATAACATCACCAGGAACCCCTTTGGACAGAGAACAAATAGGCAAACATCCGTGTCTTGTGCATATCGTTCCCTTGTGTTTAAACACGTGCAGACACGTTTTTGTGAGTACGGTGGTGAATACACAACACAACTGGAGCGACTCCCATGCCTCCCAGGTCAAAAGTAATTCCTGGCCGTTTATTCCATCATATTATTTCATATTCAAAAAACAATAATTTGGCACAATATTTTCTAATTTATTATAATTATACCACAGTTTAATATTCTAATGAAAATCTTCAGGAAGAAAAGAGAGAAATGTACACTGATCCAAGAAAGATATCCCCACTCTAATAATGGATCTTCCTCAGTGGTACTGAATTGTGCTATCCATTGGCCCTCTCCATGGAAACATAACGCATACGCAATTCGCTGGGCGCATCACTTAAATCCGTCGAAATCATATTAGTCAAGTATTTAGAAATATAGACAAGTCGAGGCCAGCAAATTTTGTCAACTTGAAGTCCAATTCAGCGAGAATAAACCAGCAGCTACCGGGTCTTGTCACGATGACAGATCTACCGGTGGCCCTCGGCACACTTGCTATCATTGTTCTCGGTAAGTTGACGATTTATTCGTACATGTTCACCGTGAATGCCGCTTCACTGTCTTTTTTTAACACGCACGGTATATTATACTTATGAAGAAGACTTACATGTGCTTATTGTAATTGTATAAGCATTCACTGTTATTCTGCTAATCGATTCAGTGTGACAAATGATCCAGATTCAATGTGGCAAATAACTTTGGCAGGCTGAGGATCGTCTTGAATGCTGCCTTCATAATTCTACCACTTTGAAGAGCAAAAGCAAGTACTAGGTTTTATTCTGTATGGGAAAAAAAACAAGTAAAAAAAAACCCAACAAGTTAAAAAAAAACAAAAAAACGGCGGAACAACATTTGACGCAAGGGGCGCTCTTTTTCCCCTTTTAATAATCGTTTGCAACTAACGACCACGCTATTAAGGCGCATAGAACTCACCAATTAGCACATGTGTTTGCGAAGAAGGCGAATGTGGATAGAGCACCGGAAACGGCAATCCAGGAGACCGCCTGTTCTAACCCCGCTCCGGTCAATTTCTTTCTTAAACCTAAAAAAAAGTGTAATATTGTTTTTTAATGCAGAGGTACCTTCGGGTCATTTGGAATGCACGATTAACACGTCTACAAGCGTTACATTCACTGTGGACTTCCGAACAAAAATGTCCACATAAACCGAGGTGGCGGCGACGTTGTGTGGACTTGTCCACGTCCGCACAATGTTTCCCCTCTCTGGGGAAACAGGTTTAGAAGACGCGTTTGCGGGTGCGATTTATCTGTGGCAATATGGAGGGAACCATTTAAAGGAATCATAGAAAGAGGGTTGAAAGAAGGTTTCACAGTGTGAGTAAAACAATTTTTTTCACAGGCCTAGGTTTTCTTGACTACACAAAAACAAAGAATGTCCGCACTAGGTATGTAACGTAAACAGGACGTGTGCTCGAGGTCATTATCAGTGACCCAGGCCCCTAACTGGTTTTACACCAGACGTTTAAAGTGCTCCACCTTTCCTGTATTCCCAGAATGTGCAGTATTTTTTCTCAACTATACATGGGCCGTTTTTTCAATGGCTAATTCAAAGTAAACAAAAAACCGCGTGTATCGCTAGATATAGGAAATTATATATTTTGTTCGGGCTAAAATACGAAACAAAAAAGCCATTTTTTTTATATATTTTAATGAGGTTTACCATGCTGCTTTTGAGCGATATTTTCCCCCTTTCCTGAGGGTAATAAACTTAAATCCATCGACTGTGTCTAACGACGCCACAATAATTAGCGATGATCACACTTTGTTGGTATTGGGTAGATGATTGGCACCGCTCGTGTGAATTACCAACCTTTCGGACCATGAAGAGAAAGTCCTCAACAATAATGAAGACAAATGCAAAAAATAATGGTTCAGCAAGTTCATATACAAATGCTAATTAGAAAAAAAAGACCGATGAACAACGGAACGGAAAACTTACTTGAAACACAAAACGTATCGGAATCCATCGAATGATTAGGTTTTCTCATTGGCATTATGCAATTGCAATTATACTAGCTATTCTGGCGGTACCCCACTGTGTCAACATGTCTTTGTTCAAGAGGCGCTGGTCAGAAGCCATAAACCCGTATATGCCATGTAGCTAGGGATCAAGCCGAAAATCAGGATGCTTGCAACATTCGAAATGCTATATAAACCTGCAGCCGATTTTACGAAACCTTACGCAATGGCGCAACTCTGCTTAAGCCAACATTTATTGCGTAAGTTGCGCAGCATTTCACGCTGCGCAACTTTTCACTTCTGGCACATTTCACGAAAGTCGAATAGTGCTTAAGTCCGCGACTTGCGCAATAAATTATGGCGTAACTTGCGCAATCATTTTAGGTGGCGTAAGTTGTGGCGTAGCGACTGACAGTGACAAATTTTTACCCAAGCAAACCGGGACTGTCTTGGAGCCTGTTATTGCACAACTTATTAAGGTTGATGTAGAGACACTCACAGTTTCTTGTTCGATATTCGAATTGCTATTTTACTTGTGATAGAATTTGTAGAGTTGCTGTACGATTCCGAAGCGTCGGACAAAATGAACTTCAAATGGCGGCGGGCGCTGTGGTGATCCCAACGACTGTTTCGTGAAAAAACACATTCACACACAGCAGCTGTCGTTAATGATAGTTGTATATATGCTCGTCAAAACATTGTGCAGCTACGCCAAGTTTCGTGAAATCAATCGTACATTTATTGCGCAGCTGCGCGAGCAAATTTATTGCGTAAGTCTTCCGCATGGTGCAAGCTGCGCATTTTTTTCTCGTAAAATCGGCTGCCAGGAAACAGAAGGATAGGGGATGTGGCTTTTAATTAGGGCTGGGTAACTGTACTACAGGAACGGCAATCCAGGAGTCGCAGAGTTCAACCCCCGCTCCAGTCAATTTCTGTTCATCTTTTAAAAATTATTATAATCATAGAGCAATGCACCTTTTCAGTTTCCCTATGTGGTTTTATTTGATTTCGTTTGATTAATTAGGCCTAAACTATTTTTATTTATTTTTAATTTTATTTTATTTCTTTCTGGTAATGGCGAAACCAAGGGTCCCTCAAAAAGTGTCGTAAGCACTGTTCTTGGCCCGGAAGCCTGAAGAAACCTGTAGAGAGAAGACAATGAGAAAAAATTACAGTTTTAGAGGTGGGAGGAAAAGCCCAGAGGAATATTCTGAGGGAAAACCCACACGGAATCAGGTAGGGACTGAAACCAATCCACATATTATTGTGGCCCGAGCAGGATTCAGACCCGGGACACAGCGGTGGAAGGCGAGGAAAGTATCCTTTACGCCAATCTGACTCCCCTCAAACTAGAAGATGCAAAGACGACTGTTTTGATACCGATGGTACTTGTACCGTCCCCTCCTACGGATTTGTGGAATATCAACTTAATAAAAACTGGAAAACAGAGCGCCTCCTATAACCTCAAATTCCTACATAGCTACATCAATGGGCCAGGAGTCGTTTCTCGCGAAACTTATTTTGCCACTTCTACGCACAACATATTGTCACAAGAATGATTATGGTTCAATTTCAATCTGCGTACAATTGGTCGTTGTTGAGAGTCAGTTGAGGACTTGTTGCTTCGGTCCACCACCGGAGCCGCTTGCTGGTGAACATTGGGTGCAAGCAGCGAGCTCGAGAAATACGCAAACGATGCCAGGGACACGCAACTCGACTGGTAAGGAGAACCTGATCAAAGCTTCAAAAGCATTGCCATTTGTTGTGAAAATCGAGTGACATCACCTTTCAAAATATTGTGTACTTACTTTCTTACATTTCAATAATTTACCATTCATGTAATGTTGAGTATTTGTATTCTCCCAAATAGTTGATCTAGCGCCTTTAAATCAGTTTATTTCCATAATTATGAGAATATCTTCTCGATTGTATGAAATGAACCTACGTTACAGGACTCCAATGCCTTTCCTCTGTCTTTTAACAACCTTTTTTTCAAGTGAGGATATGTTATGAGTCAGCGAATGCTTCTTTGAATGATCCGATTTGGTTTTAATTCAAATTTTTAGTGATGTTCACGGTCTGAATCTTTATTATTCTACTCCCTTTTCCACAAATAAAAGTCTAAGCATTCACACCACTCTTACCTACAAAAAGGGAGCAAGTGGTGCGCCATGCACAAGGACGAAAACATCTCCTATCAATTGAATTGTCTTATTATTTGTACAATTCCTTAGGAATTTCAGAAGCCTCGATTTTGTCCTTTCAAATATGAACAAAATTCAGGCTATTTCTGAATCTCTTCTCAATAAATTAGAAGACAGCGTTGGAACCGAAGCAAGAGCTGAGATCGAGATTCCATCAACACCCTCAGGTCCCCGATATGCTGATTGCGGCGACATTTTGGACAGCGGGATAAATCCAGGTGTCGCCACTATCTACCCACTGCAATATCCAAACGGCTTGACCGTTTTCTGCCAACACGTGGATAGTAAGTTCCTTCGGGTTTATCCATATATGCAGTTCATGACATGAAATCAGCAGTCAGGCCCTTTCCCTGACCTGAAAGTCGGCATTTCGACAACCACCAAAATGGACCTTTTTATGTCAACGCACCGCGTCGTGGTTTATGCCAGTTGTATTCTTATCCTGCTAACGAATGTCATTGTGCACACAAGTATTTTGTACACTGAAGGGAACAAAGCAAACAAAACTAAACAAAAAGCAGAACAATTCGGAACTCATCGGCCGAACCCATTCTCACAATAACACCTGTTGTGTTAAATCAACACCACGCGGAATCAATATTAAACCAATCGTCAGAGTCTTTTGGTCGTGGATAGGATTGAGGCGGCTCTAACCTCGTTCCAGCAGGTATGACCTTGCTTTGCCTTGCGCGAACTTAACCCCTGGTGTTTTGTAATATAAATCTCCCACTATTTGGAAGATCTAAATTAGAGACAACAGTCGATGGTCAACGTGGGGTGGGGGGGGCAGGGGCACTTTGCCCCCGTCGGATTTTGAAAAATTATTTTTTTCAGCAAATATTTCAATAAATGGTTAGAGAGTTCTGAAGTTGCCCATTCCGATGCGCTGTGAAAATGAGCATATACATTGTGGTAATGGTACGGTATGCATAGTAATGGTCAGTTTGAAGAGCGCCCCCATTTGGAAGATGAGTTTTCGGCAGCTTGGAAAGTATATGGTCCGTCGACGCAATTTTTAGACAGAAAAATTATCCCGTTTTCCAGAACAAAAGTGATGAAGTTAGTAGGTAACTCTTCCTTCACTGTTGACCTGTTTCAGGTGATTCGAAGCGTCAGAACGGTTTAATGAATTTCAACCGTAGCTGGGCCGAGTACCGAGACGGCTTCGGTGATATGACGGAGAGTTCTGGCTGGGCAACGAATAGTCCGCCAGCTGACCTCCGCGGGAAGAACTTGGCAACTGCAGATGCTCGTAAAGAGAAGCCAAATACATGATAAAAATAAGGTTTGGGACGTTCAAGATCGCAGGTGACAACTTCACTGCTACATGTGAATCCACTGAAACCATGGCAACATCATTCTTCAACAGGTATATAATCTGATCTACTTGTCAAAATAATCAGTGTGTTTCTTTATAATCCTCAAAAATGTTTTAACTTTTACTTGTGTTTCAATACTTGTTTTGTAGTAATAGCCTTCTGAAACAATTAAAAAAAAATCAAAAGCAGGTTTGTCTAAACACCGAACACCAAAGTCGTGCTCTGTTTACATTACGTCACTAAAGGGAACTCAAGTGCTTGAAATAACGGAATACCATGTTTATACGCTTCTTCTTCTTCTTCATTCATTCATTTTCATGATGACTTGATGAGCTGGGCCCAACTGTCCCTGTCGAGCATAGTGTTGGAAAGAGATGGACCACTCAGACCAGTTTCTAGCTCGATGGATGTTTTTCAGGGTCATGTTGGGACGACCTTTTCGTCGAGGGCTTCCAGGATTCCAGGAAGGGAGAACTTGACTAGCTGGCTCATTATGTCGATAAACGTGACCGGCTAGCCGAAGGCGACGCTGTCTGATAATTATTAGGTGGAGATAGGGGAAGGGCACCATACAGAACAGAGTTAGGGAGATGTTGTTGCCATGGAAACGTTCTGAACAGCCCGCAACATCCGTGTATAGGTGCCATCAATGGATGCAGAAATCTGTTTGGTCAGGGTCCAGGACTCGCAACCGTAGAGGAGGATGGATTCTACTGGGTCTTGAAGATCTTAAGTTTGGTGGTCTTGGAGATCGAAGATCTCCATACTTTGGTCAGTGCGAACAGAGCAGACCAAGGCTTGAGCTTTTCTACACTCGATGTCACATGAGCCGTGTTGGTGTAGGAGCCCAGATACTTGAAGTCCATCAACTTTATCGAGCTTACTGCCATCTAGTGCAGTGGCATCATCAGAGGTAGATGGATTGATGACCATGTACTTAGTCTTCTTTGCGTTGAGAGGAGAGACCAAAGCGGACTTGCAGCAAGCTTCTACTTTATGGAGGAGAGATTCAGCATCAAGGAGAGGTGTCAGCAAGCAGACTAATGTCATCTGCATAATCTAGGTCGGATAGGTATTGGGCAGGGTGTCTACTACTCCTACGGCGTGAGAGGGTGAGACCATCGGTTACATTTAATGCCGTCCGCAGGGCATAATCAAGAACTATGATGAATAGGTAGGGGCGAGAGGATCACCTTGAAGAACTCCAGTGTTGACGGAGAACGAATCTGATTCACCTTCGGGAGTGAGAACAACAGCACTTGTATCCTCATACATAATTTTGATGGCATTAATGGTCTCCTCCGGGATACCGTAAGCATGCAGGATCTTAAACATTGTTGGTCTGTCAACAGAGTCAAATGCTTTACGGAAATCGATGAAAATGATGGCATCTTCCTTCTGGTGATTACGAATTTCCTCAATAAGGCGCCTGAGGGCAAGGATTTGAGATAGGTTGAACGTAGAGGCCGAAAGCCACATTTGATTGGGACGGAGTATCTTCTCAACTTCCGGACGAATGCGATTCAGAAGTAGTCGATTGTAAACCTTGTTTATACAATGCATTGCAATGCATGAAGTGCACGAAGCCTCAATTAGCAGGTCCACAATACCCTTTTCCAAATGCATCACCAAAGGCGTTGGATGCCCGTTCTTGTTTTCACCTTTATTCTTTATCCCTTCAATCCTTGTGTACACAAGGAAGAAGTGTGATCAGCATTTCCAATTAATGTGACTGAAACCATTTCACGTATCTGGATTGACATAACATGTAACATATTTGTTTTACGAGTCTATATACTTGATTATTCACCAGTAAAAAGTCACGATGTACTTTTTGCTGGTCTTTGATGAAAACCTGTGAAATATGCCAGAAAAAAAAAACACTTTGAGTTTACGATTCCTCTACACCTCGACTTCGCCCAAAATAAGATGGAGTTTACTTCATAAATGCACGTTGTGTTATATCGGATTGGTATCAGTCATAATCAACACTGGTAATCTTGGTTGTCGAATGTTTTGCAGTTAATTTCAGCTTGAAGTCGTGGATTCGCATCTCATCAGGAAGCTTTTGAAGTTTTTCTTACTTGCTCAATGGAGCAGCACACTGCTTTCGATAAATGTCAACGCTTAGTATTATTTCTTGTGTGTTTGCTAGGTAACTCTCTCCTGACGTTTCCTCCAGGCCAGCCGTTCTCAACTTACGATCGCGACAATGAGGCTAATGGCAACGCCATTTGTGCCGCGCAGCTGATGGGAGGCTGGTGGTTCAAGACTTGTACTGGAGGAACCGGGAATGTGGATCTCGTGCCGACTAACCTGAATGGGAGTATTCCTATCCCGTCAACTACGGGGCAAGATTACCGCGGTATGAGGTGGGCTGGTGCGCTTGAGTTTGGTAACCAAATACTATCTTGCAACCTCGCGATTCGTATGATTTAAGTTTCTTGGCCTGACCGTGAGGGCTTTCCGGTTTGGTAAGATTACAAAGAGCTGTTTGTAAGACTAAAGAAAATAAAGTGAACTTGTCGAATTATTAATCAAAACTTGGTATTACACGAAAATATATTTGAACAAGATGACGAAGACTGACGACAAACAAGATGTAAACTGAGAATCTAGAGTTTGCGCCGTCAGTGTTATTATACATTACTTTGTATTGGCTGTCAATTGTAATTGTCACCTGCAAAGCGCTTAGAAACCTCAGGTTTACAGCACTGTATATAAGCACCACATTTTACCTCCACCAAAAGGTTATGTTGTCATCAGCGTTGGTTTGTTTGTTGTTTGGTTTGTTTGTTTGTTGGTTGGTTGATCGGTTTGTCTGAGAACAGGCTAACTCAAAATGTTACTGACGGTGTCATATGAAAATCCGACTCCTATGAAAATCGGACCCCTTTCTCCTTTAATTGGTTAATCCCTCGCACGTGACAGGTCACTCTCCCATTATGATCCTAAAAATAGCATATTATCGTACTCTCGCATGCGCAATACTACCAGTGAGTCCACATTTGATGGAGTCGTATAATCACGCTACAACAGTTTTTATGAATTTGTTTTTAGGAGTAGTCGTTGGTGCAAGTACAAATCGATTAGATTTTGGAAGTGATCCATATCTGTGTCTGGTAAAAGATTTCTTTTAAATGATTCTGCACCATTTTGTGACCTTGTATCTATCACCTAACTAGTTTAACCACACTGGTCAATAGAGTATACCGTTTTAACAATGGGGCAGTGGAGAGGTAGACCGACACAGGCATATACATGTAGACTACAAAATGGTTGAGTTTAGGATTAATTTAGTTTTATTCAATAGCTAACGATATAAAGCGGTCCAACATTGCTATTTTTTCGATAAAATCAGAATATGAGCAATCAATTGACATTTTCAATGTGAAATAAAATATTGAAATCAAATGGATATGCCAGTATTTCTTTCAGGTGTACTGACAATATGGCGGGAATTTTTTCAGCCTTGGCGGAGCTTTGCGCTCTCTGGGTGCTTTCTAGATATAACTATTACCCGTGATAACAAAATCGAGAATTTCGTGATTTTATTCGAGTAAAAAGTATCTGGTCAGATTGACAAAGAATCCGGATTCTATACGGTGTCTCAAAGAAAAGGTTGCCAATTTATAAGTGATTCTTAATTTCGGAAAGCGACATCTACAAGAAAAAAAAATGCTGGAACGCCCTCTATCAATAGTATTAATTGTATGTCGTTGTCATGGATGACTGAGCAAACATGGTTTTTCCTGAAGAGAGCAAAATATGCACTATAACAAGTTAGTACACAATGGAAAAATGGTGACATGGACAATGATTTACTGACAAATTTGACATTTCCGGGTCAAATGACACTTCTCTGACATACTTTCTGGGTCATTTTGACCAGGAAACCTTGCCGAAAGTGGCATTTTTGACCCCAAAGAGTCCATTTGACGCTGGAAGTGTCAATCTTAAAGATAGAAACCGGATTCATTGTTAAAAGCTGACCCGGGCATTTTTATAGTGTATGATGTGACTTTAATATCAACCTTTATTTAAGCATCGTTTTATGTTAACTTGTTTAAATGTTTGACTTGTTCAGCTTTCGTGGGAGCTGTTCTTGATAAAATCATCAGAAACATCTCCGGTCACTACCAAAAACCGATTATTTGCCACCACTTGGGCACAGTGACCATAATACAGTGCAGTGGCAACCAGTGACGACTGTCTCCTAAGGTGCAAAATGATATTAATATTGCAATGATATTGACGGGTTCGAACCATTCGAGATTCGGCACTTCGAGTTTGGCCAATGGATTGTTCATCATGACTGGATGGAGGTACGGAGTGTGCAAGAAGTACATTCCAAGTGTGACGCAATGTATGCAATACTGCACAAGTAAATAGGTCTTCATTTTCCCGCTGTGATGTGACATTGCATTGCAGGACCAACCGTGGATGACATCAGAGTTCAAATCCCTGATAAGATAAGGCGACAAAATCTGTTCAGAAGAGGTAACGTTCAATGGAAGACAGTCAGAAATAAAATCATCCGGCTAATCTCCAAGTCAGAGCAGAACTATTACCATCATCGAGTTCAGAAGGTCAAAGCTTCCAACCCCGCAACTTGGTATCAGGAAAAATTCGGACAATGACAAGAGGGGTCTAATTCCATTCTCTCAATAATCCCATCACCAGGAATAGATCCAGCGAGTTCTAAGCAAGTGGCTGATAGAGCATAAATAACCACTTCACATCAGTTGCAAAGGACACCCCTGCTTTGGACATGAATACTTACCAGTATACTTACCTGCACAGGAGCCTTGTCCAGTTCTAAAAGAATGGGATGTCTTCAGCCATCCACGGCGTATCAACTGCAGAAAAAGCAGTTGGCCTTGATGGCGTGCAGCGCTTTTACTTGCAGCCTTTATTTCAGCTCTCTATATCTCACCTATAGGGGGCAGCATACAGGTTACCTGCATGGTGACACTTTCGACCAGTACATGCTTACGTGTATACTCCAACCATTGCGAACTGGTAGTGGTGTATGACTGACTCACGGACGTATGACGGACTCAGCTGAGATAGGGAAGAGTGGAGGGCGGCGACCAAGTCCCGAGATGGTGTAGGATAGGCTGCGCCCTCGCATCGCATCTTGCCATTTCAGGGTGCAGACCAGTAAATCGGTCCGAAATTGCCTACGCCGGCCAAATCACGATTTGCATGCCCTCAAAATCTTCAGTATTTGAGCATGCTGTTGGCCATGAACTTGAGGTTTGTAAAAATATAGGTGGAAGCCGTGCACAGGACTGGGAGCTTGCAGCTCTGTGTAATTTGGATGTAATTTGGACCCTAAAAGCGCTCTATTTTGCAATGGAGTGTAGGCATCGTTTTTCAAAATGGCGATGGGCTTCAGGATTATTTTCAGGGGTGATCATCTTCAGATGGAAATTCCTCCTAAAAGTCATCAGTTGACCACCCAAAAATTGAAAAGAAAATGAAAAATGATGAAATAAGCTTTAATTTGATGTGTCTTGAACACCTTGGAGAGTCGTGAGTATTTTTCCCGAATTTTTGAAGTGGGAGCATTTACCATTGGGGTCTATGGAAGTTTATTTACTGGTCTGCTACCTATAATTTCAAAATGGCGCCTTCCATTGTTTGTTGTCAAATGTTTGAGCAGGCGCTTTACATTCCACGACAGTGTTTTTTCAGGGGCGGAACCTGGGGGCAGCGTTTCAAAAGGGGTCAGCAATGGCGGTTCCGCAACAAATGCGCCCAAAGTCTTAACGGGGCCGATGGACCGTCGTCCGATCACAGCAATTTCGAGCGAACAAGGGGGTAATTTGGGGTCGGAAGGAGCAAAAACTCAATTAACTCCCGATGGGGCGCCCTACAGCAAGGTAGCAGCAAACAGAGGGCTTGTTTTCAGGCCAGAAATCGCAGTCAGAGAAAACATTTTTCGCAAATGTTTTTGTGAAATATGAGTCATCCATCCTTCCTCGTGCCGTACAAGTGGTTTGGGAATTTTTCAAAACTTCGCTTCTTTATAGGGTGCAGACCAGTAAATCGGTCGAAATTGCCTACGCCGGCAAATCACGATTTGCATGCCTCAAAATCTTGGTATTTGAGCATGCTGTGGGCCATAAGCTTGAGGGTTTGTAAAAAATGGTGGAAGCCGTGCACAGGACTGGGGAGCTTGCAGTTCTGTAATTTGGATGTAATTTGGACCTAAAAGCGCTCTATTTTGCATTGAGTGTAGGCATCGTTTTCAAAATGGCGATGGGCTTCAGGACTATTTTCAGGGTGATCATCTTCAGATGGAAATTCCTCCTAAAAGTCATGAGTTGACCCCAAAACATTGAAAAGAAAATGAAAGATGATGAAATAAGCTTTAATTTGATGTATGTTTTGAACACCTTAGAGAGTTGTGAGTATTTTTCCCAAATTTTTGAAGTGGGAGCATTTACCATTTGGGTCTATGGAAGTTTATTACTGGTCTGCCTTCAGAACCAATGAGACTTAAAGTCAACACTGCATGGCGGCGCCATTCCCGAAGCTCTCAGTCGGATTTTCGTGAAGAAGTTACACAAAAAATGCAATTATTTTGCATTCATCAGTATTTAAGAAAATCACCTTCGAAATGCCTTCATGCCATCTGGGCCTATATATCGCATCGATTTATATAGGGACTCATCCATGTCTTGTGTTCTTGGAAATGAGGAGGGGAGACAAAGGAACAAAATCTCAATAAACAGAACGGTGGCGCTTTTATATCTTTATGTTAAAAAAAGTGTTGTAGTCGAGAACGGATAGTCCGAGACCAAGACCAAGACCGAGACCTGAAGTTGCGAGACCGAGACCGCAGATAATAAATAACACTAATCTCTTATAAAAACAAGACAGTAATTACAGCTGAACAGTCTGTACTTGAGACGATGATGTTGATGGGGATGTGAAGGAAGGGATTGAAAGCTAGGAATCACTAGTTGTACCTGATTATAATTGTGTCATGTGCGCTTCATGTTTGCTTCATACCATGAATTACACCATGACAACCGAATTTGTAATTGTCACAATCAATTTTAAAAAATGGAAACTACCTAATTTAAAGAAGGGGAAACCTATTTGATGAACTCATATATTGTTGCCACTTGTTTTAATTACAGATTAACTACTATAAAGTGTAAATCTGATGAACTCTAACTTAGGAGTACGACATTTTGTACTTTTTGTAATGCTGAAACTTGACAAAGTAAAAGTTAAAGGTGGATGTTTCATCTATTATAGGAACTCGGACCCTAATTTCCACAGCCACCCCCTTGGTTTCAGCAATGACTAGTCTAACGACTAGATACTTAAATGCAACTTGATCCCAACATAATTTGGAGCAAGAAAATATTGATCTATTTTTAAAAATTTCAGTCATGGAATATAGACTTGTACATGTAGACCCAAAAATTGAGAGATGGTAGCCAGATATGGATTGGTCTGCCCCCCCCCCCATCCCTCTTTGTGATTCTCCTTCCAACCCTGCATGTTTGTGTTGCCCCGACATGTTTGTTTCTTAATCGCTATATGCCGTTTACGGCCAACACAATAAGCGATTAAAATATTGGTAATGTCGTCCTTGTAAATCACTAAAATATTTAAGTAAATCGCCCGGCAAAGTAGCCGATGCGGGCGTTACGCTGGCACGGTACAAAACACAAGAGAGGCGTGGGCACTGAACCATGAATCCTAAAAGTACATCTCGCCCACCCCATTCAGTTTGTGACAGCGCCCTTATATTGTGTCAGCCATAATTCTCTAAAGGCTTATGACGATGATGACGGCGGGAAGATTAACAGATTAAAGTTAAACAAAAATTAAGTGGCATTACATTTCAGCCTTAGCGAGGCCTTCAGAGGTAAATGACAGAGAGTTAATGGAACAAAAGTCTTCTCGACTCATGCAAGCACGCAATTGACCTTTAGGAAGGAGACGAGGCAGGCAATTAGACTCTTTTATGTGTGACCATGGCAGTAGCTCAATTTGTGACCACAAATTCGCTGCCTTGTGGAGACTCACACACAATAGTGAACAAAACATTGTAAAGGTCTCCACAGGGCAATTTCTATAGATGAATAGGTCTCCACAAGGTTTTCACGAAATAGATATATGGGTTTTACTCAAAAACTAGGAATTTCAAAGGTGTGTTTATTTGTCGCAAATTGAAGAAAACTTATTCTGGTTAAAATAAGAGCATTTTGAAAATTCACTTTCAAATTGAACACTTTACTACACGGGAACAAGAAATGTCTCCACAAGGATACAAATTTTGGAATGTGTGTTTATCACAGATGAAAGATGTTCCTCCACTGATTTCTTGTATTAACCATTTGTTCTCTCCTTTCAACAGATGAGTGACACCATTTGCACTTTCCAACAGCTCAGACAGGCAAAGGAAAAGGCCTTACGCTTTTCCTACCATCAGGATAACTACAGTTTTACTCCTCTCTCGATTTATCCCCAAAGGTTTGCAACTGTCTCACATTCCCTGCTTAGGAAACCTCCTACCACACCTTCAAAGGAAATGGAATCAAGTTTTACATGGTGCCTCTATTAAACTCATCAATATTCTCTCTCAGCAGTGTCAATTTACACGTGAGGACCTCCATCAGAATATTTCCCACCTTGACTCCCAACTCAAATCCAGTTGTTCTGATTCCACGTACAGGAATTTCCATGATGAGATTGAAGGGGTTTGTCTAACCTTGACTCTGTCCTACTCAACAGGAGAAACAAGAAGATTGGTGGCTTGCTTGCCAAGCAACAGCAACGCAGACACAGACGTTTCAGACGTCCTAGGTCCCCATCTACCACGCCAACGCCAGAACCCCCTGTCAACACTGTAGTTAATCTTTCTTCCTCATCAATATCTGACGCAGAGCACAAACTTCTCTCCAAGGGTCTCAATTTTGTCCCGCTCCCCGTTCTGTGAACCAGGTTCAGCTCAGCCAAGACCTCACGGAATACTACCGTAGAATCCGTCTGCGTGAGTTTTTTCCTGGACAGTGAACCGTGTGAACCTGAGCCTTTTCAGTCAAGAGTTCATGGGTACCCCAAGAATCGTGTGCCAGCCATAGAGACATACGTTCAAGTTATCAATTCCCAAGTCACTAACCCGGACAACTTCCCCCACAGGACTCATGATAATCTCCCCAGAGAGGAGCGCCTGGCTCTCAACTCCTTGCGCTCTCGCACCGACATCATCATCAAGCCAGCAGATAAAGGTTCAGCTGTGGTCATCATGGACCGTCAGCAGTACATTGATGAGGCCCACCGCCAGTTGGATAATCGCACTAACTATACCCGCCTTGACTCTGACCCCACAGGCACTTTCTGTCGAGATATACAACAGGTACTTGACGATATGCGATCACGTGACCAGTTGTCCAAGAAAGCTCACAAATTCCTTTCTCCCTGTGATTGTAGGACTGCCAGATTTTACCTTCTACCCAAGATTCACAAGGCTGGCAACCCCGGTAGACCCATCATCTCCGGTAATGGCTCACCCACGGAACGCATCTCCCTGTTCATTGACAGTTTTCTCAAACCCCTTGTCCCACAGATTTCGTCATACATTCACGACACCCCAGACTTCCTACGCAAGCTTGAAGGAATCAAGGACCAGATTCCCAGCAAAGCCATCATTGGGACTTTCGACGTCTCATCTCTGTACACCAACATCCCACATGAGGAGGGTGTTCTTGCTTGCTCCTTGGCTCTGGCCAAGGCAGGACACACGACTCCTCCCATCAGTGATGTTGGCACCCTCATGAGACTTATACTAACGAAGAACAATTTTTCCTTCCTCGGTGAACACTATCTACAGGTACACGGCACCGCAATGGGCACTCGCATGGCCCCTTCCATGGCTTGCCTCTTCATGGGTGACCTCGAAGAACGCATGCTTGCCTCGGCCCCATGTCGCCCTTGGATCTGGTGGAGATATATTGATGATGTTTTTTTCATCTGGACCAGTGATGAGGACAGTCTCTTGACCTTCACTAACCACATCAATTCCTTCCACAGAACCATCAAATTCACGTCGGAGTTCTCGGCTCACCAAACCCACTTTCTGGATGTCACCGTCCGCAAGCAAGGCAACTCACTAACCACTGACCTGTATTCCAAACCCACAGACACCCACCAGTACCTCCACTCCTCCAGCTGTCACCCCAGGCACTGCAAAACTGGCATAGCGTTCAGCCAGGCACTCAGACTCAGAAGAATTTGTTCTAATGATTCAGATTTCTCCCGCCATACACAGATACTGAGGAACAACTTGGTGGCCAGGGTCACAGCTCTCGCCAAGTTCATCGTGCCATTGCCAGAGCTAAAGCTATCCCCAGAAATCTAGCCCTCACGGGAAAGGCCCCTGATGCCATGGCCAAACCCATGATTCCCTTGGTTACCACGTTTCACCCCAATCTCCCTCCCCTTCGCAAAATCACAAATGACAATCATCATATCCTCCATACTTCAGATCGCCTTGCCCGCGCCATCCCCAACGGCCCCACATTGGCTTACAGGCGTCCTCGAAATCTACGGGACCTGATTGTTCGAGCTGAAGTCCCATCCTTAGATGCATAACCCCAAACTCAGCATGGTAATTTAAAGTGCAGTTCCAGATGTGTTGTCTGCCAGATTCATATCCAGGAGTCTGACTCCTTTTCTGGCCACTCTTCTGCCACTACCCACAGAACCATTGGTAACATCACTTGTAACACCTCTAATGTCATATATCTCATTTCTTGCAGGGTCTGTGGAGTGCAGTATGTAGGTGAGACTAAGAATACGCTCAAGAAGCGTTTCTATGCCCACCGGTCAACGGTCAACACCAAGAAACTAGACACCCCTGTTGGTCATCACTTCAACCTGCCTAACCACTCCATTTCTGATATGATTTTGCAGGGCATTGAATCTCTTGGCCATCGCAAGGACTCAGTTCGCCTCAGCAGAGAGAAAGTGTGGATGAATCGTCTTCGAACTATTCAACCACATGGTCTCAACATCCAACTAGGGAATGATTAATCCTTTTCTTCCTCCATTGTCTTCTGTTACAGATAATCCACCTGGTCTTCCTTGTTTGTGTTTACCCATCTTCCCCCATCTTTCATCCCGTTCCACCCCCATACTGTTTCCCCCCCCCCCCATCATAATCATTCTCACACTCTTTTGTCCGTTCCCACTCCCTGTGACCTTTGATCCTTCCCCTTTCTGATCCCTCCCCTGTTTACACTAGACCCCTTGTGGTTTGCCATCTCCCTTTGTTCCTTTGTTCTCTCATCCACCCTCCCCTGCATCTTTCCACACCTTTCCCACCTAATCCTCCTTTTGTGTTTCTTCTTTCAGCCCTGCATGTTTGTGTGCACCCCCATGTTAATGTTTGTACCTCTGTCATTTCTGTTTTAGCCTCTGAAGAAGAACTTGCTAAGTTCGCAACGTCAGGCCACATTAATTTTAGATGAAAAGATGAATACATAGCGAGTCAAAAAGAAAGTGACCGTATGATAAAAAGAAATGACACACCCCATTTTGTAAAAAAAATATAACTGTGATAAAGAACATGTTATTGAGTAGTAACCGTGAAAATGTCACGTAATTTGCATACTTTATTCCCAAGTCGTGTCTTTTTTAATAAAGAGATCACAAAATTCAGCTGTCCGCTACTAATACCAATTTAACGGTCCACGAATTGATGAATATCCATTAAAAAATATAATGAACAGAAAAATGTTTTTCCCGCCACCACGAATAAAGGAAAAATTGAAAAGGAAAATGAAAAAAACAAATCACCAATATAGAACAGAATATAATAGGAAAAAGAAGGAAAAAATGAGAAAAAAAAGAAAAGAAAAGAAGCGAGAAGTCATATTGTTGTATTTTTAATGGGGGGAAGACTGATAAGTCAATATGTTGACAAAAACAGGATTTTTTTGGAAAATTTGTTTTGCCCAGCCCTCTAGAAAAATCCTTGCGACACCCATGTTTCCAGCGCTTTCCCCAAACTTTCCCTTTATTTAGCTCCACTGCGAGTGTTTGTCATTACGCTCAACGGTGATCATTCGAAAGTATTAAGATTGTTCACTTTGTTTCGACATACCAAACATTTCAGAAATTAGTACAGAGTTTGGATCTGGATGCATCTTAACATAAGCGTAACTACCTTTCAATTTGTTTGGTAATACTTTACCGATCCGACTACCCACGTCGGCCATGACATTCTGCAGCGGTTTAGGCCCCAAAAAAAGTATTCGGTCTCTGGTCAGACCAAAGTTCCGGAATTGACGGGGCGACGCGGCTTCTTTTTTTTTTCTTCAAACTGGGATTGTACAGACAAGGTGGGATACTATTTTGCTTTGTTGGTGTCCTCATGTACATTGGTGTCCTCCATTATTTGCCTTGGTGCTTTCGATCATTTGCCTTCTTGGTGCAATTTTCCATTCCTTGGTGCTCTTTGGTAAAAAAAAATGAGGAAGTGCGGCAATAAAGGGCGCTTTTGGAGCTACCGCGGAACATTTTGGAAAAAAAAGATTGACGCGCATGATTAAAATCGACGCGTGCGCTGACCAGAGACCGACTTATTTTTTTTCTTGGCCTTAAGCATGTTGGTTATTTTATTTACGGTAACGCGTTAAATTATTCAGTGTAAGTAGGCCGAGCCGTATATCATGGCATTGAATGAATAATTCAGGTTGCCTTCGGCAAAATATTGTAAGCATAATGACCACCCCCCAAAACAACAAGCTTTCAACCTAACAATAACTTCATTAAAATCGCCTGAACAAAATATCGATCGTAGGAGGCCAACTTGTATCATCGGTACGATTGTTTGATGAAAAGTGCTGCTTAAATTGAATACGTCTTGATTAGCTGGCAGATCGGTGAAACCAAAAAGCATGGGAGTCGCGGGGGGGGGGGCAAAAAGAACAAAAATATAAAATTTAAAAAAAGGAGAAAAAGAAAGGAAAAATTGAGAAATTTTATATGCTAGAGAAAGTACAAGGGTTTTGGGCGAAAAATGTTCTTCTCCCCCACCCCCGAAAAAATCCTGGCGACACACGTCTATCAGGGCTAATTTCATTTAATTTTGTGAATGGAATCAAAGAGCGTGAAATTGATATCAAAGACTGCATCTTTTTATATATTATTATTTTTAAGAGAAGCTATTTACATTTTTAAGAGCAGTTATTTTTATTTTTGAGAGCAGTTATTTATATTGTTAAAGGCAGTTTTTTTTTATTTTAAGAGCAGTTATTTTCATTTTCGAGAGCAGCTTTTTTTATTTTCAGTATTACAGGCTGCACTTTTGAGGAATGTACATGTAAAGTACTTAGGCTGGCGCCACTGCATGCACCAACACGACTGCATCAAAGATAAAAAGCGGGAAAGATCGGACACTGGGTATCTATTTATATGGTGACCTGTGAAACATGATGACGTCATCAAATTGGGCCTTTGGGAAAGGGCGCCGCCTACGTCTTCGAAAATAAAAGCAATTGCTCTCGAAAAAAAAAGAACTGCTCTAAAGAAATATTAATAACTGCTCTCGAAAAAAACTGCACTGGAAAAAGAGAACTGCTTTCGGAAAACAAAGTAACGGCTTTGGCAAAAATATAACCGCTCTGAAATTCAATGAACCCCAAGTGAAAAAGAAACCCCAATTAGACCACATGTGCAAAACTCACGCGAAATTGAATGGCTGACAATGAAACTGATTAGAAAAATTCGGAAATTCGCCGGAAAAACCTATATTACAAAACTGACCTCGATATTGTAACCTACAACTAAACCAAAACAATTCAATGCTAAATAACGTTTAACCATATCTTACAACGCGAGAAGATTACACTTACCACTACTGCATCATAACGTTAGCCAATCAAGGCTACGGTTTATCACTGCCGGGAAAAATGACCAATAACAAGGCATGCGGTATTACACCTGCAGACCAATCAGTAAATTACACACAGCGCGTTCGATTGATTCACCCGCGCAATACTCGTGCAAGCGCGCGACAGCATTCGATTGACCTCTCACGTGACTTCTCGCGCTTACTGGAGCCCGGCCCAACTAACCGACTCGCCGAGCTGGTCATTTGGGTAAGTATCCCATAAGGGCATCATGGCCATGCAACGTCCGGTGGGCGCCTCAGGCCGTGTCCAAAACGGGCTTCCATGGAGCATTGAGCTACAAACCATATGTAGCTCTTTGCAGGCAGCTACGGCTATACAAATCGTCGCTTTGCTCACGAAGTGACAAAAACCTCGAAAATCAATAATTATTCAATTTTGAGTTTTACTGGCCATTTTATTAAAGTTGTCTCAAGGAACAATTTGACCAAGTTTCAAGGCAAAATCTTCTTTACTTTCTTAATTATTGTAAACAAACAATTGACAAAAAGCCTGAAATCGGATATTTTCATGTTTACGAAATGTAAAAAGTGTAAAATGTTCTCACGAAGTGACAAAATTCACCTCGTGAGCAGGGCCGGAGGAATTATACATTGGTTTACACGCGGCAGGATGGGAGCATACACGCGCGCGCGAACGATGTTGAACAAGAACACACGCGCACTCGCTCAACTTTCGTGACACGCACAATTAACAAGTTTCTTGCGTCGAAAAAAGTACAAAATAAGTAAAGCCTCCGCGATTCATAATCCCACGAAGTGACAAAAACTGTGTACAAACTAATTGGCAAAATATTGTACCCAAAATATTGATGTTCTCACGAAGTGCAAACAAGTTTTATTAATGAATTACTGTTTAATTACTAACTATTTCTAACAAACAACTATGAATTAACAAATAGCAAATCATATCCTATCGGACAATGCAAAAACTTCCGAATTCTGTTACTGCAAAGTGGTCAAAAATGTCTTTTGAAAAAATGAATAACTTCAAATGCAATTATCTCAGAATGAACTTTTGTCAAATTTTGAGGTTTTTGTCACTTCGTGAGCAAAGCGACGACATTATTGTCAGAGCGGCCCGCGTATTTGCACTGGGCGTGGACGTGCTCTAGACAGTTAATTGATTCGGATGCAGCCTTGGAAAAATGTTGCAACCTGACGCCACTTCCGCGATTGTGTACAAAGTTTTTTTTAACAAAATTGGAAATATATTTCAGTCCCAGATTCATGTCTTATTCTAATTTTTGCAATGAATGACCTTCATTGAGATGATATATTATGAAGGAAAAAGTGGCGTCAGGTTGCATCATTCTCTTCCCCCCCCCCCGGGAAAAGCAAAAAAGGGAAAAAGGTGAGAAAAAAGGAAAAGAAAGGAAAAGAAGCGATAACTCATATTGGTGTAACTTTAATGGGGGCGGAACTGATAAATCGAGAAGATGTTGAGAAAACAAGATCTTTTTGGAAAATATGTTTTGCCCCTCTAGAATAATCTTGGCGACGCCCATGTTTCCAGCTCTTGCACGAAACTTTACCCGAAAACGTTCGTTTATTTAGCTCCACTGCGCATGTCTGTCATTACGCCAGGAGCCAGACGAGAGTAAGCTGGGGGAAGTAATCGAACGCACTCTCATCCTTTGCATCTACCTTTTCCAATCGAAGCAGTACCAAATTCCATCACCACCGATCATCAGTATCATTCAAGTTATCTACGGTTTCAGATGGAGAAAATGGCGAAACAACATTTTGTTTTGGAGTCATTTTACATAGTATCATTGGTGATCCAGGGATTTATCTTGATTGTCTCTGGATTGGAAACTTCACCTTATACAGGCGAACATACATTTTACGCTGCAGAAAATGGCGCACTACAAGGGTTAGCATATGCAAACAAAACTCTGCGTTCTCGCGTCCTCTGTGCACGGGAATGCAGCATGGATGAACGTTGCAAGTCGTTTAACTTTAACGATTGCAATAACATGTGCGAGTTACACCTTGCCACAAGACGAGAGCATCCCGAAGACTTCAATGCAACTCAAGGAAGTGTGTACTTTGATGCAGATGAGGACACACCTCTCTACTCACTGACTAATAGTCCCTTGAATTCCTACACAAGTTGCAAGATGCTCTTAGATGCCGGTTATCGTTCAAGCGGTATCTACACAATCAACCCAGAGGGATTCGGTAATGGCGGTCTTCGTGTCTACTGTGACATGGAAACTGACGGCGGAGGATGGATCGTGTTTCAGAGGCGACAAGATGGCAGTGAGGACTTCTACCGCAACTGGACCGAGTACCAGTCTGGCTTTGGCGATCTGTCCGGTGAGTTCTGGTTGGGAAATGACAACTTGGTGACTCTGACGTCTGATGATTCACGTGGAACATGGGAGCTACGCGTTGATTTGGGGGACTGGGCGGGCAACACGGCATGGGCAAAGTACGCAGATTTCCAAATATCCCCAGGCGAGTACAATCTGAATATTGGCCAATACGATGCCAGCAGCACTGCCGGTGACTCTCTTGCGTATCACAGCGGACGTCCCTTCTCAACAAACGATCGTGACAATGATGCATGGGGATCAAATTGTGCACAATCCTTCCACGGAGCCTGGTGGTTTTTTATGTGTTCGCGGTCCCACTTGAATAGTCGATATTACCCAGATGAGCATGCAGCCGCTGGTGAATTGGGCGTGTATTGGCGCCACTGGAAAGGCAATTCCTATTCTCTGAAAACCAGCCAGATGAAACTCCGTGCGAAGCGGCAATGAGTAGTTTTTTTGCAAACTGACATTAAGTTGGTTATTGTAAACTCAAAATGTAATATTGACACGCCCACCGTGGAGGGCATGGCAAATTTCCAAAGCGACGGAGCCTACCGGAGTGTGGATGTTAAATCCCTTCCCGGCCTTAATAAATAATAGATGAAAACCAAAATGGAAAATACATCGAATGAAACGACGGGCTAAAGTTTAATCGGGAAATATTTGTTTTGTCAAGTTTACAATTATTTGCGTCCTGACAAACAATTCATTTGGTAGACTGGTTTCCACCTCTATCAGAACCAGTGTACTTGCAGAGCAGAGCTGCTAAAAAAAACAGGTTTATTTGGGGTTCTTTGGGACGCCTACAAAGGCGAAAAAAGTAGGTGAATTGAAATAATCCGCCGCATATTTATATTCAATACTTTTGGTTATAAGTGGCAGCCAAAACAACGCATTATTTAACACTGTCTCGAGCTCACAAAAAGGATAAAAGCTAAAATTCAAAATGTTTTAAGTCTTGATGGAGAAACGAATATTGTATAAATGAACCATTACATCAATGAAATCTAGTTAAACAAATATATTTTGACCAAGTTGTTTTTAGAGTGTTGTACAATTTGGTTTTGTCGTTTTGCTCACAGTTGTTATGTAAATACAAATGAAATGATAAGTACGATTGTCAAAAAAATCCGGGGAAAAAAAGAGAAAAAAAAACAGTTGATATCCCATTTAGTTAATCTATAGCTGAACATACCGCTTGATGTAACGTGTGCATTACTACCAGTGTTTGATAACTTAAATTCAAATTACCTGAATGATAACTGCTCGTATGGAGTATAAGGCTACAGGGTAAAACAAAAAAGAAAACAAAATATTAATTTGGTTGGATCTAAACGTAGTTATTTGAAATTTTGCTTGTACATTGCATGATGTAAATAATGACATATGACGTTGAATAAGCTGAGTGATAAGAACCAAACCATTATTGATTCTTATCACTCAGTTTGCTGTTTGCTATTTTGCTTGTATATTGCGGCACAAAACAACAAGGTTCCAATGACCTATGACGTTGAATAAACCGAGTGACAAGAACCAATCCATGTTTCAGTTTTCCCGATTCATTCAAAGTTTTCTGTTTGCACGATTTGATTCTAGCATTAGGCCCCCTACTAGTTTTTAGCAGCTGTAGGGATAATGGGGCTTTGCTGAAACCCATCGCCATGAAAAAAAAGATGCATGCCCAGGCTCTAAAATTGCCCTATTGTGCAATACAATAGAGCAATTGTAGAGCCTATTTCATCCGCATTTCACATAAATACAGCCTCGTAGTTCTTGTAAAGGCCCCCACCCTTCTTTTGAACAAACCCTCAAGTTCATGGCCCACAAAATACTCTAATAGCAATGAAATTGGGGGATTGCGAATCGTGATTGCAGGGCGTAGGCAACTTCGCAACCTTGTGTTCAGTTCCCTAAATTCCACCTATAGAGGGCGGCATACGGGTTACCTGGTGACACTATCGACAATACAAGCATGCTTAGGTAAAAACTCCAGCTCCAACCATTGCGAACTATATGCATAATTTGTACTTTACTTGACTGACTCGCTGACGGACTTATTCACTGTCACTTGAAATTAGAGTTATCTATGTCTCTCGCTGACTGACAGACTGACTGTCTCCCCGACTGACTGTCTTTTTACAGCGTGGCCACTCCTTGGGATTTTCCCCAAGGACTTTGGTTGATTATTTGGATTTTTGTATGAAGGCCTTCAAGGTATTTCGGACAAGATCAGGAAGAGGAAGATGGGTCTGGCGGGCCACTGCCTCCGCCTACCGGAGTTGGCAGCCCATGACACCAACCTGTGGGAGCCGACTCATGGAACTGCCAGGAGAAGGCGGAGGCAAACCATCGGTACACTGAAACGTTGGTTTAAGTGATACGGGGGAGCTGAGGACCCTAATATTTGATAGGGAAGTGTTCCGAGCTAGTGTAGGATAGGCTGCGCCCTCGCATCGTATCTTGCCATTTCAGAACTAATGGGGCCTAAAAGTCAACAACTGCATGGCGGCGCCCTTCCAGAGCTCTCCAATCGGATGTTCGTGTAGAATTTACAAAAATTGCAATTGTTTTGGATTCACCGAATACTTGGGAAAAAAATCACCTTCCCAAATGCCGTGATAAAATTGTATATCGGCCTATATATCGCATTGATTTATGTAGTGACGTATCCATGTCTTGTCTGCTTGGACATGAGGAGGGGAGACAAATGAACACAATCTGAAGAAACAGAACGGTGGCGCATTCATATCTTCATGTTAAAAAGGCCAAATGTGTTTGCTAACATTACACCAAACTGCTTAAAATGGTGGCACACTTAACATTTGCTTTAGAAAAACTGCTGCCTATTGCTTTCTGTACATTCTTATACTTGACTGGAATATTTGTATTTCTCTGAAATGAAACAAACCTTTTTTTTACAAAAACGAAAAGCATAAAAGTTGCTTTAAATTAAGCTTTCAAAATTGTACCTAACAATTAGCCGAAAATAAACGTATCACATCACTAGAGGTTCGCGTTACAAACGCAGAGTGGTCGGGCAGGCATTTTCTTTTTAATTTTTTTTAATGAATATTTTATGTAAGAACAAAGGATCAAAACAATTTAATCCTTTACAGTTCAATCAGTCATTTTGTGATAAAATTCAGTAAACATTATATGTACATATTTAAGTTATTTCTGGCTTGATGACGTCATTATTCAAAAACGGGAAGTGAATACTGATTTAGTTCGGAGTGGATACATGTTCAATGTGCGGAAGTTAAACAATGTATGAAAATATGAAAAATGTAAGTGTATGCATTCATAATATCTAAGTTCCAGTTTGATAACGTCACAGTATCTGGAAGCATGCAAAAAGTGAACATTGTAATAGATATTGTTATTTGGGTTACGAAGGTATTCGACATGGATCGAATGATATAAAATAAAAATTGAAACCTTGCCAAGTTATCTGTGGTTATTCAAAAATTATCAAGGGGCGATTTGATAAAATTTGAACGGATGGAATTCAACTTAAAGAAAGCAAACACTGTTTTATGTGTCGCTAGAGGCGCCCTTTCAAAAAATGACGTCATCACACTGTGCTTTTGTCTGGCATTCCTCACTAAACACTTTCATAATTTATATGTGTGTAGTAAAATGATTCCGCTTTTGAGTTATATTCGTTTTTTATAGCACTTCCGGTAACACCGGAAGCAAAGGTCAAGCGGTTTTGTGTCCGGGCACAAGAAAGTTTTCTTACGGCACAGTCTACAACCTCATAAAAAAAACGAACACGGTTCTCTATTTACTTCAAAAGATATAGGGCAAACTATTTTGTAAAAATTTGTTCTTAAATCGCTCGTAAGTTGATACCCGATGACGTCATGATGACGTAATTTTTTTTGTAACATCTTCGTAACATGGTACAAGTTCACACTAGGTCATACATCTGATTACAAGGTTGGAACATGATTGATAGAGCCAATTAAAGGTATCCTGATTACATGAATGGTATCATTGAAACTCCAGTATATCTGCCAAACTACATGCATTCTTCTCTGCACAAATTTCGATTTGATTTTAAAATATATTTATATTAACATGAACTTGTTCTAGAACATTATACATTATGGTTTGTCTTTATCCGATCTCTTCGACAAAGAAACATCCATTATTCCTCATACTGTTTTTTGTTACGCGTCAGTGAATTTTATTTCTTCATCCTACGCTGGCTCCTGATGCAAAGGAGTTTCATCACATAAAATGACTGTTACAAAATGCCGTTACTTGTTTGAATCAATTTCTTGGCTATACGGATCTAGTCCATACATATGTATTAAAGACTGCACTGTGGTAACACCTTGTTGAAAATGGAATGATTTGCCATGTGTGTGATAGGCGGTTCCCTACATTTTATGCAAGCCTGTAGTCAGGCTGCGTCGTAGCTGTTCTTTCTAAAACATAGACAGTACATGTAAATAAACATCCGGCGGCTTCAGTTTTGCTTAAAGGAAAAAAGCAGCAATTAACCTTAAGACCTCGAAAAAAAACCATAAAACATCAGCTGTATGGAATTACAATTGTGGCTTCGTTATTATTATTTTCATCAATATTATTATTTATTTTTGTAATAATTCGAAAATGTTGTTTGCTTTTGTATACAAAGGCGTTTTACCTGGTAACCTGAAATGTATAGACGTGTTGCCCTAAACGTTTTGATCTTCCCAAATTCCTTTTCTAAGGCAAGGTTGGTGGTTTTTTTTTCAGTATCTGGCATATAGTGTAATTATGCTGTTTGATATTTAAGTAACGTACGAACAACTATTAATGTAAAGATAAATTAACAGGCTTTCTTGAAAAATTGAAATAAAGAACTATTTTCGGATCTTCCTTGCACGTCTGTTCCTAACTTTTAACACGTATTTCTTTCATGGCCACCCTTAATTGAGGTTTGATTAACTCCCACTTTTGAAGCTCACACGAACCGTGTCTCTGATAAAGAGTTTCAATTAAGCATGGCCTACTCGGGTTTTGATACCCCAGCATCTCTGTTTAATACCACGTCAACTTTTAGTAAATGAATCAGGGCTTCACTGGTAGATTTGATGCATCTTGGTAGAAACGTGTCAATTTACATTACCTGAGACGTTTCACGGACACAAATTTGGCTTCAGGAGTCTAAATTAGTTGTCACTCAACACCGATGACATATCTATTAAGTAGAAGTGAGTCAAGGCAATACGTCAGAAAAAAATCTAATTGCTTTTTGGTATATTTCCTTATCGCAATTAAAGGTAAACATTGCAGTCAGAGCTCAGGATAATAAGAGGAGCCAAACAGACGAGCAGTCTGACTAACTCTTTATACTAGACACCAGCCGGGGAGGATGCAAGAAATCATGGTGCCTAAAACTGTTCATCTTTAGCTTGATAAGCCTTCATCTAATGATGGGATACACTGGTGGTATCGAGATGTGTAAGGCCTCTGTTAATGGTCGTAGTTGGGCGAGTCCTCCTCCTTGGATCCAGTGGGGTGGTAAATGCTACAAAGAATCTCCCACGCATATCTGTTTCTAACTTCAAACAGGTCAAATTTATATTTTTTATGACCACGCTTAATTAATTTGATTAACTTCAACTTTTGAAACTGACACGAATCGTGTATCTGATCAAGTGTATCAATGCAGTGTGACGTACGTGCGTGTTAATATATCCCTAGCAATCTCTTTTCAATGGTACATCATATTAAAGTATGAGGTTACAAAAACAGAACTGTAAATCTCGGTAGATGCATCTTGGTAAACTTGGCATCAGGAGTCCAAATTGGTTTTTATTCCGACCGGATGTGGTATGATATTACCAACTGGTAAAGGGAATGATTCGCCGTGTGATTGGCAACGTCAATCAGCTAAGCAAAAGTGACAGTGACACACCCGAAAGAGTCTGAGTGTGTTTTGATATCTTCCCTTATTAAAATTGGAAGTAAACATCACCGTCACAGTCAGGATAACATGAGCAATCAACTTGACGTGCAGTCCGATCATTTCACCACTACACACCAGCCGAGTAAGATGCGAGAGATAATGGTGCCTAAACTGTTCATCTGTGGCCTGATCAGCCTTCATCTGATGATGGGTTGCACCGGTGGTAACGAGATGGGTAAGGCCTCCGTTAACGGTCGTAGATGGACGTGTCCTCCTCCTTGGATCCAGTGGGGTGGCAATTGCTACAAAGCCATCACCGAGCGCCTAACATGGTCTGAGGCCAAAGATGAGTGCATCAGGAGGGGAGGTGTGTTGGTTGTGCCACAGTCTCAGGAGGAAACTGATTTCCTCATGCAGCTAGTACCGGAGACTTCTATGTTTTGGATCAATTGCAATGATCTCGAGATTGAAGGTGTGTTTAAAATGATTCCCTTTTTGCGTTTTTGTAAGGAAATGTCGCTTTTGCAGAATTGATATTTATTTATTTTTTCGACTGATATATTATTTTATTTATCGTTATATTGTTTTGATAGGTACTTGGAAGTGTTTGGATGGCACCGATCAGGTGGAATTTAGTAATTGGGCGAACAGCGAACCTAACAATAAGTCGAATAATGAGCACTGCGCTATGATCTTATCAACTGGTAAGGGAATGATTCGCCGTGTGATTGGCAACGTCAATCAGTTTGCAAATTTGCAACCAGCTTGCGCCACCACTGCACTTTCTAAAACCCACAATGAACATGGACTGGCCGGTGGTTGAACTTGGACATCTCGTGACTACTGATAGGATTCGAACCCACAACCACAAGCACAAAAACTGCTTCGCTCCTGTTAGACGCCTGCAGAAAGACTTCAAAGGAAGTGACAGATTGGTGGTACATTTACATGATTTTGGCTCCGTATCCGGGTCCAGCTCCATCACCAACCTGCATGAATGGAGAAAGAGACGGACTGAAGCCGGGGTTTTAAAAACAGTCCCTGGTCTGGTTCTGGCGTCAGGCCCACAGATTTAAACACAAGCCTAGGATTGTCATGTCAGGGAAGCAGACTATATGCGTAGTACACGAATCTGCTACGTTGCATGCTGTACCTGCCACTTTCGCTTGTCAATTCGGTCTGCGAAGAACTTGTGGCACTTTTTTGCCCAAGTTACTTGTTCGCGACGAAAATCACGAAATATGTCGTCTGTATACAAGTAATCGTACTCATACTCGGAAGAACAAGTACTCGTACTCGGAAGTACAAGTACACGTACTCGAAGACCTGTAGTTGTACTCGGAAGTACAAGTACTCGTACTCGGTACTCGGGAAAAAATACTCGACTACAACACTGCTTTATTCAAAAGACGGGCCTTCAAAATGACTTTGTTGATATATTTAACTTTTAAACTGAGTTTTTATCGCTGGTGACAAATGTGACGACGATCTTGAAATTGCAGTTTTGGACGAAAGAAGTTTTAAGGTAATTGTGTCAAAATGGTGATATATTTTGAACGGATTGAGAAATTTAAATGTTTTTTTTCATATAAAAGTAATTAATGAAATTGGCTTTCCAGTCATTATTATTTTTGGGGCTACATATGTTTTTTTAATATGATTTATTTCTTGAGGTTTGGCGCTGTATAATCTTCTTAAAACTCAATGTGAGCTTATTTTTTGTTTGGTGGGACCCGGTCAATAGTGAGCCTAATAACGCCAGAGGTAATGAAAACTGTGCTGTGACTACCTCAGCAGATGGGGAATGGAATGACATGCCGTGTGATTGGCAACGTGCTGCAATATGCAAAGCTGCAACCAGCCTGCGCCCTCTATTGACAGACACTGTCGGTTGTATGCGAACAATAAATCAGCCCTTCTTACATGGTAGCAGTTTTCTCGACCTCGTGTCTTTGCTTGTGCCCCAAAATGACAAAATATAACTGTTCGGTAGATTGCAAAAACATCAAAAAATATAACAGGCGGAGCATTTCCCAAACTTTATTAAGAGACTCCACTCGGGTAAGATCTACGGCATGATGGAACCTTAACGATATTTAACTGCGTTTCATTATAATATCAGGGATCTCTCATCTAGTGTAGTGGTTCTAATACAGCCTGGCCTACTTGAAGTAAATTGCCAATCAATGTCTACCCTGAGCTTCTATTGTCCTCGTGAGGTTGAGTTCCGGAATTGGGCAAAAGAAAATCACCAACCTGATAACAATAAAGGTATAGAGGACTGTGGTGAGGTGGTTCCATACCCCGCATGGAAATGGAATGATGCTGAATGCGAAAAGCAACGCCCTGCAGTATGCAAACTCGTAACCAGCTGCAATCGGTGAGCACAACCTTGAAATAAGACTGACAATCTTTGAATACCCGAAAATAATTCGAATCACAAGGATTCGAATACAATTCCTTATGATCACTGAAAGTAAAGGTATTTATCTTTTTTGATTGATATTTTGTGCGATATATAAACAAAGTTCATTTAAAAAATCAACGAAAAAAAATACTAGAATTGCATTTTGGAAGACATATACAAGGGATACAGTTCATGTTTCCGCAAAAACTTACAAAATATCTAATTGTTTTCGAACGCAATGGAAAAGAAAAACTCAAGTTGTTTTGGTAACTTCAATTTTTGGGATAGCAGGGTACTTCTTGTTAAGGCCCATAAACGGATAGTGAGCTCAATTGTCGAGTTCATGTTGTTTTGTTTTACTAGATATCACCAGGAATAAAGAGATCACAGACAAGAAGAGTTGCATGTCGAGGGATTTTTTTTTGCTTGAAAGAAACAGGTAAAATTAATAAACCATCCAATTAGCAGTTATTCATGCACAACAAAACGTACAGGAATTAAATAAAACCAAACAAACAATCAAAAGAACCTTTAAAAAGTATTTTAAAAATGAAAAAAAAATATAAAGCAATTAATATGACACCACCACCACTCTTTAAAAAGGAAGTCCCTTCAACCCTTAAAGGCATATATAATTATTTATGACTTGAAGCTTGGCATAAAGGATGAGATAAAGTAGAAAGATTGCGGGCGACATCAGGTGGAAAGTAATCTCTTTTTGGAAGAAGTGTGGTTCTGAAAAGAACCGGTTGGTTGAGTGCATTATAATTATGATCATATGCATATATCCCAAAAGTAATTATCAAAACTTTACTTGGATTATGATCGTACTGTTAACCCTGCGCAGAGTGACCTGCTACCCTTTGGGCCCCAGGTAACCGATTTTTTTGAAAAAAAAAGTTTGAGGGCCAATAACGTTCACCTCCTATCTAATCCTCATTCAACCCTTGCCAAATCAGCTGGTTCAATGAACATTGCAGCCAGGGCTACACCCAGGCCGTGTCAACAAACTTTCGACCAGGCCTCCTGCCACGTCTCATTGAAAATCAACAAAGACCTGTAACTTGACACAGTCATCTCCCTTCGTAACTGCATACTACAGCCGTCAGTCAATTATCTTTCCAGCGCAATGTCTGGCAACTGTCTGGACACTGTCTGGCACGTGGCTTTTTGTTGTATTGCTATGAATAGGGTATTGCGTAGTGCGGGAAAGTACCGACGAGTTGTTGTAAAGTTTTTTTGTAAACGCTGCGCAGGGCTAAACATCCCGTGAACTTTAGACCATCTGGCTTGCTGTAATTTAGAAGAAATCAAGAAATGTCGGAGTTTTCCAACGATCAGGCAATTGAGTGATATTTGGAAATAACAAGTGCCACTGACGAAATCGTTTCGTTATCAAAAGGTCACTAGTGTGCAGGGGTTTCTACTGTTTTCTCGAAATCTGTATTCACTGAGCTGAAACCTCAACAAGTTAGATTGCTAACAGTCTTGGATTTGTAATGGTGTTATTATCGGAAACGAACAAACTACATGAAATGCGAGTGATAATTTTATGCCGTTATCAAATAACACTAAGCAGCCCACCTACAAATATAATATCAAAATAAAACAAACAATAAAACCAAACTTAACCGAAAATCAATATTTAAAATAAAACTAAAATTTGTAATAATACTAGTCTTACACCACCACCATTGTGTTTTCGTGAGTAATATTTGTTAATAGCGAGGGAGGGTATCACTCGTGGTTTTGAGTTGCTGATTATACCGAAATGAACCCTTTATTACTTACTTTTCCCCTCTTTTTTCGTTTTTCTTTTGCGCCTTTCGTCTTCTTTTTTAATGGGGGGTTGCTTTTCCGAGGTGTGGTCAAGTGCAGCATATTGAACAATATAAAAAATGTTCCTGTGTATGATATTAAGAGCAACATTTCGGGTTTACATTATTTTCCCAGAATTAATAACAAAAAAAACCATTCACCATAACTGTATACGAATACCATTGTTAAATGGTCTAGTTAATTCAAAGATGGACATCGTCAAATCTGTTCCTGATTCAAAGGGAGGTACCGGCCGAGAAGATGCTTAGCAACCTCCGGAGGACAACACATCAACGTAGACCTCACAAAGTTGAAGAGTAGCAGTACCCGGAATATCGACGCTCACGTAGCGCGCCCTCAACGGTCGGTTGCAGTCAATCTCGACGATCCCTCCCAATGGTTGGGCTTGACTGATAGTAACTGGTGCCCCGCATGCCGGGTTCTGTGTGACGGTCCCGCTCAGCCCAGCACGAACCCTGGCGTAGAACAGTCGTTCACCTTTAAATACAATGACGTACAGAATAAGCATCATTGCGTTAGGCCATAGCCTTTTCTTTTATATATAGGTGAACCGATTTCTTATTCAAAAGAGAAGAAATTGGAACCAGCTAAAGGATCATAATGTACATTCTGAAATACTTACTGCAACAGTCTCCACGGTTCAGGATGGTTACCTTGGTAACGCATTGCTCTTCTTCAAGATCGACTCTCCACCATGGGTTTCTAGTATCGGCAACTGATTCAAGGGGGGAAATGGACGACGTTATTTCTCAATTCTGCCTCCACCAAATATTAATTTAGCTTCGAGTCGTTGGGTGAGATGTCCATTTTCAGACATGTGAATGTATCAAGAAACATTCAATATTAACACCCAAAGCTATCTGCTTCATAGGCTCAATAGTGCTCCTCAAAGTATCATCGCTGATATTCATGCATCAGCCTGAAAATAAAATGATTTTTCTCAGCTTTCGTTCATATTACAAAATCAAGAAAATGGTAAGAGTAGGTGACTGCCACTCCCGATGTCCTTCAGTTTTTCCTCCTATTTTGGTTTGTTTGTTTGTTTGTTTGTTCTAGAGCGGATCTCGTCCGATTTAAAAACTCAGAAGAATTTACAGAATGTTCAATGATTAAAGATACTTTTAAAAATCATCTTTTAACATCATTTCACACATCGTGGATTCGCCGGGTATCAAGCCCTAATAAAAAAAAGGGATATCATACCCGTGTGCGAACAAAACGCGACATCTGAAGACAAACTGCCGTCCACTGCGTTTGTGGCTGGAAACTTTCCACTGCTATGGGATGTGCTTTGTAAAGCCGGCTTACCAACGATACTGAACGCTTGGGAAACTGTTTGGAAGACATTTATAGAGGTAAGAATCCAACAATTAGAATTATCCATCTAAAATCCTACTGCAGCTGTCTTTATTAAGGTCACAAGCTTTTCAATCTGACAACGATACTGAACGCTTGGGAAACTGTTTGGAAGACGAGTAGAGAATCCAACAATTAGAATTCTCCAACCAAAACACCCTATACTGCAGCTCGCTTTATTATACTTATAGTTATCGTCACAAACGTTCAATCTGACAAACAAGAATGTTGAATTATTCAAGCTGAATGAGAAATCTTCACACAACATCTACAGAAACTAGCCTGAGTACTAACATCTTTTTTGAAATTATTTTCTAGTTTGCCCCATCACAAGTAAACAGCCATGGGTGATCGATCATTATGTTGTGAACATCCTGGGCTCCAAAGAAATAGCAACATGGAAATTAAAATTGTATCTTTACAAAATGGCAAGTTTGTCATGTTTAACCTATGGAATTCCTTCTTTCTTGATTGGATATTATAAGTGAACCTTCGGAGTTGTTATCCTTGATTATTTTCATCAGGGCACGGAATTTTCAACCAGGAATTTGCAGGCTCGTTACCTTGCTAGGCGTAAAAACAAGATGTTGCGACTTTTAATCTTGAAACTTACCCACGCATTGATCAAAGGGGAATTCCTCTACCGTCACCTCACAAAGTTGCAAGGTACCCGTACCAGGGATATTTACGCTGACGTATCGCGCCCTCAACGCCGGAGAGCAATCAAACTCGATGATACCACCACGTGGTTGGGCTTGGGCAGCGGTGACAGGTGAACCACAAGTCGGGTTGATGGTGACATGGGGGCTGTCACCAGCACGCACAACAGCGCCTTCCAGACGTTCGCCTGCACATGGAAGTTCAAACAATCAGTTGGCCATTTTGGTGCAATATTCCCTGATGTTTTCATAACTATAGCCTTCTTTTATTTTTGGATTCCGTTATACTCACTGCAGCAGTCTCCACGGTTCAGAATTCGGACTTTGCTGATGCAGTGGTCTTCTCCAAGATCGACTCTCCACCAGGGATTCGAACTACCACCAACTAAGCAACAAACATCAGTAAAAAAAATCTAAAGTAAGGAAAACAAACGAGATTCAATCTAGACCTTATAAAATCATCTCAAATCATTTCTAAATTTACTTATGTCACCTGATATGCTTAACGCATGCACAATATGGAACGTGACTTTACTTTTTTCAGTAGAAAAAATTGATTCATAGACAAAATCAGCATTGAATTGTACTTCTATTTTTCTAACAGATGTGATTGCGTTGGCCACCTCTACCCCTCTAGATATGTTTCGACCTGATTTGGGGTTTGGTAACTTCAAACCTCACACAAACGTTAATTAGTGAGTTAGCCCAAAATAAGTCAAGAAGGAAAACATTTATCGTCACTAAAGGGAGAGGGGTTATGCCCAATACATGATGGCGCCATCCCTGGTCAGATGTTTAATCGTCCGATTCGCAATGTCTACCACCCCCTTCCTCACCCCCCACCCAAAAAAAACCTTTTCCGACTAACTAAGTTGATTATCTTACCCGTGTGTGAACAATACGCGACATCTGATGACAGACTGCCGTCCACTGCGTTTGTTGCTGGAAAGTTTCCGCTGCAATGAGATGTGCTTTGTACAGCCGGCTTACCAACGATACTGAACGCTTGGGAAACTGTTTGGAAGACAAGTAAGAATCCAATAATTAAAATCCAACAAAAACACTCTACTGCAGCTGGCTTTATTATACTTATAATTATGGTCACAAGCTTTCAATCTGACAAACAAGAATGTTGAATTAGTCAAGCTGGATGAGAAATCTTTACACAACATCTTTAGAAACTAAGACTACTAACATCTCTTTCACAATTTTTTCTAGTTTGTCCGACCACAAGTAAACAACCATAGGTGATCATTATTTTGAGAACATCTTGGGTTCCAAAGTATAGCCCCATTGAACGCAAATTTTATCGTTAACAAATTGCCTTTTTTTTGTCATGTATATAGAATTCCTTGTTTCTTGATCAGATACAATGTGTGTACCTTAGGAGTTCTTATCCTCGGCTAATTCGTTCAGGTCACGATCAACCAAAAATTAAAGTTACACGCTTGCTACCTGTCCAATCTTAAAAACAAGATGTTGAGACTTTTAACATGTAACTTACCCTCGCATTGATCAAAGGGGAATTCCTCCACCGTCACCTCACAAAGTTGCAAGGTGCCCGTACCAGGGATATTTACGCTGACGTATCGCGCCCTCAACGCCGGAGAGCAATCAAACTCGATGATACCACCACGTGGTTGGGCTTGGGCAGCGGTGACAGGTGAACCACAAGTCGGGTTGATGGTGACATGGGGGCTGCCACCAGCACGCACAACAGCGCCTTCCAGACGTTCGCCTGCACATGGACATTCAAACAATCAGTTATTTTGGTGCAATATTCTCTGATATTTTCATAACTACAGCGTTCTTTTATTTTTTGGATTCTGTTATACTTACTGCAGCAGTCTCCACGGTTCAGAATTCGGACTTTGCTGATGCAGTGGTCTTCTCCAAGATCGACTCTCCACCAGGGATTCGAACTATCACCAACTAAGTAATAAACATTAGTAAGGAAAATCTAAAGAAGGAAACCAAACGAGATTCAATCTAGACCTTATGTATTCATTCCAAATCATTTGTAAATTCATTTATGTCACGTTACATGTTTCACGCATGTCTAATATGGAACGTGACTTTACATTTTTCAGTAAACAAACCTGAGTCCTGGACAAAATCAACGATGAAATGAACGGCTATTTCCCTAACAGATGTGATTGCGTAGGCCACCACTAGATATTTTTCAACCTGATTTGGGGTTTGGTAACTTCAAAATTCACACAATCGTTAATTAGTAAGTTAGTCCAAAAATAAGTCACGCAGGAAAACAATTAGAGTTCCTGGATGGGGAGGGGTAACGCCCAGTACATGAATAGCGCCACCCGTGGTCAGATGTTTTCCCCTCCCATAGGCACTGTCCAACACACCCACTCACCCCCACCCCCAACTTTTCCGACAAACGAAGTTGATTAACTTACCCGTGTGCGAACAATACGCGACATCTGATGACAGACTGCCGTCCACTGCGTTTGTTGCTGGAAACTTTCCACTGCTATGGGATGTGCTTTGTAAAGCCGGCTTACCAACGATACTGAACGCTTGGGAAACTGTTTGGAAGACAAGTAAGATTCCAACAATTAAAATTCTCCAATAAAACACCCTATTGCAGCTGGCTTTTTTATACTTATAGTTATGGCCACAAGCTTTCAAGCTGACAAACAAGAATGTTGAATTAGTCAAGCTGGATGAGAAATCTTTACACAACATCTTCAGAAACTAAGACTACTAACATCTCTTTAACATTTTTTTCTAGCTTGCCCCACCGCAAGTAAGCAATTATAGGTAATCATTATGCTGAGAGCATACCGGGCTGCAAAGAAAAAGCGTCATTGAAATCCAAACGATATCTTAAAACAGTGGCAAGTTTGTCGTGTACAGGTATATAGAATTCCTTGTGTCTTGATTGGATATATATTTGCGTACCTTCGGAGTTTCATAAAATGGATTTTTTTCATAAGATGGAGATCGGAGTTCTTATCCTCGGTTATTTCCATCAGGGCACGATCAACCAGGAATTAAAGTTACACGCTTGCTACCTTTCCAATCTAAAAAAAAAAGATGTTGAAACTTTTAACAAGAAACTTACCCTCGCATTGATCAAAGGGGAATTCCTCCACCGTCACCTCACAAAGTTGCAAGGTGCCTGTACCAGGGATATTTACGCTGACGTATCGCGCCCTCAACGCCGGAGAGCAATCAAACTCGATGGTACCACCACGTGGTTGGGCTTGGGCAGCGGTGACAGGTGAACCACAAGTCGGGTTGATGGTGGCATGGGGGCTGTCACCAGCGCGCACAACAGCGCCTTCCAGACGTTCGCCTGCACGTGTTAATTCAAACAATCAGTTATTTTGGTGCAATATTCTCTGATGTTTTCATAACCATAGCGTTCTTTTATTTTTTGGATTCTGTTATACTTACTGCAACAGTCTCCACGGTTCAGAATTCGGACTTTGCTGATGCAGTGGTCTGCTCCAAGATCGACTCTCCACCAGGGATTTGAACTATCACCAACTAAGCAACAAACATTAGTAAATAAAAAAATTAAAAGAAAGGAAACCAAACGAGATTCAATCTAGACCTTATGTATTCATTTCAAATCATTTGTAAATTCAATTATGTCACGTTACATGTTTCACGCATTCGCAATATGGAACTTGACTTTGAATTTTTCAGTAGAAAAGCTTGAGTCCTGGACAAAATCAACAATGAAATGTACGGCTATTTCCCTAACAGATGTGATTGCGTAGGCCACCACTAGATATTTTTTCAACCTGATTTTGGGTTTGGTAACTTCAAAATTCACACAATCGTTAATTAGTAAGTTAATTCAAAAAATAAGTCAAGCAGGAAAACAATTAGAGATCCTGGAGGGGGATGGGGTAACGCCCAATACATGAATAGCGCCACCCCTGGTCAGATGTTTTCCAGTCCCATTCGCAGTGTCCAGCCGGCCCCACCCCAACTTGTCCGACTAACGAAGTTGATTATCTTACCCGTGTGTGAACAATACGCGACATCTGATGACAGACTGCCGTCCACTGCGTTTGATGCTGGAAACTTTCCACTGCTATGGGATGTGCTTTGTAAAGCCGGCTTACCAACGATACTCAACGCTTGGGAAACTGTTTGAAAGACAAGTAAGAATCCAACAATTAAAATTCTCCAACAAAACACCCTACTGCAGCTGGCTTTATTATACTGATAGTTATGGTCAAAAGCTTTCAATCTGACACACAAGAATGTTGAATTAGTCAAGCTGGATGAGAAATCTTTTCACAACATCTACAGAAACTAAGACTATTAACATCTTTTTGAGATTAGTTTCGAGTTTGCCCCACCACAAGTAAACAACCATAGGTAATCATTATGTTGAGAGCATACCGGGCTCCAAAACAAATAGTGTCATTAAAAACCAAACGTTATCTTTAAAAATGGCAATTTTTGTCATGTACCTATAGAATTCCTTGTTTCTTGATTGGATGTATATGTGTGTACCTTCGGAGTTCTTATCCTCGGTTATTTCCATCAGGGCACGATCAACCAAGAATTAAAATTACACGCTTGCTACCTTTCCAATCTTAAAAACAAGATGTTGAGACTTTTAATCTTGAAACTTACCCACGCATTGATCAAAGGGAAATTCCTCCACCGTCACCTCACAAAGTTGCAAGGTGCCCGTACCAGGGATATTTACGCTGACGTATCGCGCCCTCAACGCCGGAGAGCAATCAAACTCGATGATACCACCACGTGGTTGGGCTTGGGCAGCGGTGACAGGTGAACCACAAGTCGGGTTGATGGTGGCATGGGGACTGTTACCAGCGCGCACAACAGCTCCTTCCAGACGTTCGCCTGCACGTGTTAATTCAAACAATCAGTTATTTTGGTGCAATATTCTCTGATGTTTTCATAACCATAGCGTTCTTCTATTTTTTGGATTCTGTTATACTTACTGCAGCAGTCTCCACGGTTCAGAATTCGGACTTTGCTGATGCAGTGGTCTTCTCCAAGATCGACTCTCCACCATGGATTCGAACTATCACCAACTAAGCAACAAACATTATTAAAAAAAAAACTAAAGAAAGGAAACCAAACGAGATTCATTCTAGACCTTATGTATTCATTTCAAATCATTCGTAAATTCAATTATGTCACGTTACATGTTTCACGCATTCGCAATATGGAACTTGACTTTGAATTTTTCAGTAGAAAAACTTGAGTCCTGGACAAAATCAACAATGAAATGTACGGCTATTTCCCTAACAGATGTGATTGCGTAGGCCACCACTAGATATTTTTTCAACCTGATTTTGGGTTTGGTAACTTCAAAATTCACACAATCGTTAATTAGTAAGTTAGCCCAAAATAAGTCAAGCAGGAAAACAATTAGAGATCCTTGAGGGGGATGGGGTAACGCCCAATACACGAATGGCGCCACCCCTGGTCAGATGTTTTCTAGTCCCATTCGCAGTGTCCAGCCTGGCCCCACACCAACTTTTAGAACTAACGAAGTTGATTATCTTACCCGTGTGCGAACAATACGCGACATCTGATGACAGACTGCCGTCCACTGCGTTTGATGCTGGAAACTTTCCACTGCTATGGGATGTGCTTTGTAAAGACGGCTTACCAACGATACTGAACGCTTGGGAAACTGTTTGGAAGACAAGTGAAAATACAACAATTAAAATTCTCCAATAAAAACACCCTACTGCACCTGGCTTTATTATTCTTATAGTTATGGTCACAAGCTTTCAATCTGAGGAACAAGAATGTTGAATTAGTCAAGCTGGATGAGAAATCTTTACACACATCTTCAGAAACTAAGTCCACCAACGTCTTTTTTGAAATTATTTTCGAGTTTGCCCCACCACAAGTAAACAACAATAGGTAATCATTATGTTGAGAACATCCTGTGCTCCAAAAAAATAGTGTCAATGGAATCCAATCGTTATCTTCAAACCATGGCAATTTTGTCAAGTATATATAGCATTCCTTGTTTCTTGATTGGATATATATGTGCGTACCTTCGGAGTTTCACAAAATGGATTTTTTTTCATGAGATGGAGTCGGAGTTCTTATCCTCGGTTATTTCCATCAGAGCACGATCAACCAGGAATTAAAGTTAAACGCTCGCTCCCTTTCCAAATCTTAAAAACAAGATGTTGAGACTTTTAACATGAAACTTACCCTCGCATTGATCAAAGGGGAATTCCTCCACCGTCACCTCACAAAGTTGCAAGGTGCCTGTACCATGAATATTTACGCTGACGTATCGCGCCCTCAACGCCGGAGAGCAATCAAACTCGATGATACCACCACGTGGTTGGGCTTGGGCAGCGGTGACAGGTGAACCACAAGTCGGGTTGATGGTGACATGGGAGCTGTCACCAGCACGCACAACAGCGCCTTCCAGACGTTCGCCTGCACATGGAAATTCAAACAATCAGCCATTTTGTTGCAATACTCCCTGATGTTTTCATAACTATAGCCTTCTATTATTTTTCGATTCCGTTATACTTACTGCAGCAGTCTCCACGGTTCAGAATTCGGACTTTGCTGATGCAGTGGTCTTCTCCAAGATCGACTCTCCACCAGGGATTCGAACTATCACCAACTAAGCAACAAACATTAGTAAAAAAAAATGTAAAGAAAGGAAACCAAACGAGAATCGATCTAGACATTTTGAATACAGCTCAAATCATTTGGAAATTTAATTATGTCAAGTTATATGTTTCACGCATGCGCAATATGGAACGTGACTTAACTTTTTCAGTAGAAAAACTTGAGTCCTGCACAAAATCAACAATGAAATGTACTTCTATTTTCCTAACAGATGTGATTGCGTAGGCCACCTCGAGATATGTTTCGACCTGATTTCCGGTTTGGTAACTTCAAAACTCACACAAACGTTACTTAGTAAGTTAGCCCAAAATAAGTCAAGCAGGAAAACAATTAGCGTTACTGGAGGGGGAGGGGTAACGCCTAATAAATGAATAGCGCCACCCGTGGTCAGACGTTTTCTAGTCCCATTCGCAGTGTCCAGCCTGGCCCCACCCCAACTTTTCCGACTAACGAAGTTGATTATCTTACCCGTGTGCGAACAATACGCGACATCTGATGACAGACTGCCGTCCACTGCGTTTGATGCAGGAAACTTTCCACTGCTATGGGATGTGCTTTGTAAAGCCGGCTTACCAACGATACTGAACGCTTGGGAAACTGTTTGGAAGACAAGTTAGGTGATAATGATGTTGACAACATCCTGGGCTCCAAAGTATAGCGTCATTGAATCCAAATTTTATCGTTAACAAATTGCAATGTGTTGTCATGCATATATAATTCCTTGTTTCTTGATTGGATATAATGTGTGTACCTTCGGAGTCAAAAACAATTAAAATTCTCCAACAAAATCACCCTACTGCAGTTGCCTTTATTATACTTTTAGTTATGGTCACAAGCTTTTTATCTGACAAACAAGAATGTTGAATTAGCCAAGCTGGATGAGAAATATTTACACAACATCTACAGAAACTAAGTCTATAAACATCTTTTTGAAATTATTTTCGAGTTTGCCCCACAACAACTAAGCAACCATTTGTAATAATTATGTTGAGAGCATACCGGGCTCCAAAAAAAAATAGCGTCATTGAAATCCAAACGTTATCTTAAAACTATGGCAATTTTGTCATGTATATGGAATTCCTTGTTTCTTGATTGGATATATATGTGCGTACTTTCGGAGTTTCATAAAATGGAATGTTTGCATGAGGTGGAGTTCGGAGTTCTTATCCTCGGTAATTTCCATCAGGGCAGGATCAACCAAGAATTAAAGTAACACGCTTGCTACCTTTCCAATCTTAAAAACAAGATGTTGAGACTTTTAATCTTGAAACTTACCCTCGCATTGATCAAAGGGAAATTCCTCCACCGTCACCTCACAAAGTTGCAAGGTGCCTGTACCATGGATATTTACGCTGACGTATCGCGCCCTCAACGCCGGAGAGCAATCAAACTCGATGATACCACCACGTGGTTGGGCTTGGGCAGCGGTGACAGGTGAACCACAAGTCGGGTTGATGGTGACATGGGGGCTGTCACCAGCACGCACAACAGCGCCTTCCAGACGTTCGCCTGCACATGCAAATTCAAACAATCAGTTATTTTGGTGCAATATTCCCTGATGTTTTCATTACTATAGCCTTTTATTAATTTTGGACTCCCGTTATACTTACTGCAGCAGTCTCCACGGTTCAGAATTCGGACTTTGCTAATGCAGTGGTCTGCTCCAAGATCGACTCTCCACCATGGATTCGAACTATCACCAACTAAGCAACAAACATTAGTAAAAAAAAATGTAAAGAAAGGAAACCAAACGAGATTCGATTTAGACCTGATCAATACATCTCAAATCATTTGGAAATGTAATTATGTCAAGTTATATGTTTCACGCATGCGCAATATGGAACGTGACTTAACTTTTTCAGTAGACAAACTTGAGTCCTGCACAAAATCAACAATGAATGCATTTCTATTTTCCTAACAGATGTGATTGCGTAGGCCAACTCGAGATATGTTTCGACATGATTTGGGGGTTGGTAACTTCAAAACTCACACAAACGTTAATTAGTAAGTTAGCCCAAAATAAGTCAAGCAGGAACACAATTAACGTTACTGGAGGGGGAGGGGTAACGCCCAATACACGAATAGCGCCACCACTGGTCAGATGTTTTCCAGTCTCATTCGCAGTGTCCAGCCGGCCCCCCCCCCCAACATTTCCGACTAACGGAGTTGATTATCTTACCCGTGTGCGAACAATACGCGACATCTGATGACAGACTGCCGTCCACTGCGTTTGATGCTGGAAACTTTCCACTGCTATGGGATGTGCTTTGTAAAGCCGGCTTACCAACGATACTCAACGCTTGGGAAACTGTTTGGAAGACAAGTTAGGTGATCATTATGTTGACAACATCCTGGGCTCCAAAGTATAGCGTCATTGAATCCAAATTGTATTGTTAACAAATTGCAATTTGTTGTCATGTATATATAATTCCTTGTTTCTTGATTGGATATAATGTGTGTACCTTCGGAGTCAAAAACAATTAAAATTCTCCAATAAAAACACCCTACTGCAGCTGGCTTTATTATACTTATAGTTATGGTCACAAGCTTTCAATCTGACGAACAAGAATGTTGAATTAGTCAAGCTGGATGAAAAATCTTTACACAACATCTACAGAAACTAAGACTACTAACATCTTTTTTGAAATTATTTTCGAGTTTGCCCCACCACAAGTAAGCAACCATATGTAATCATTGTGTTGAGAGCATACCGGGCTCCTAAGAAATAGCGTCATTGAAATCCAAACAATATCTTAAAACAGTGGCAAGTTTGTCATGTATATGGAATTCCTTGTTTCTTGATTGGATATATATGTGCGTACTTTCGGAGTTTCATAAAATGGAATGTTTGCATGAGGTGGAGTTCGGAGTTCTTATCCTCGGTAACTTCCATCAGGGCAGGATCAACCAAGAATTAAAGTAACACGCTTGCTACCTTTCCAATCTTAAAAACAAGATGTTGAGACTTTTAATCTTGAAACTTACCCTCGCATTGATCAAAGGGGAATTCCTCCACCGTCACCTCACAAAGTTGCAAGGTGCCTGTACCATGGATATTTACGCTGACGTATCGCGCCTTCAACGCCGGAGAGCAATCAAACTCGATGATACCACCTCGTGGTTGGGCTTGCGCAGCGGTGACAGGTGAACCACAAGTCGGGTTGATGGTGACATGGGGGCTGTCACCAGCACGCACAACAGCGCCTTCCAGACGTTCGCCTGCACATGGAAATGCAAACAATCAATTGGTCATTTTGATGCAATATTCCCTGATGTTTTCATAACTATAGCCTTCTATTAGTTTTGGACTCTCGTACGTTATACTTACTGCAGCAGTCTCCACGGTTCAGAATTCGGACTTTGCTGATGCAGTGGTCTTCTCCAAGATCGACTCTCCACCATGGATTCGAACTATCACCAACTAAGCAACAAACATTAGTAAAAAAAAAATCTAAAGAAAGGAAACCAAACGAGATTCGCTCTAGACCTTATAAATACATCTCAAATCATTTGGAAATTCAATAATGTCACGTGATAGGTTTCACGCATGCGCAATATGGAACGTGACTTTACTTTTTCAGTAGAGAAACTTGAGTCCTGCACAAAATCAACAATGAATTGTACTTCTTTTTCCTAACAGATGTGATTGCGTAGGCCACCTCGAGATATGTTTCGACCTGATTTGGGGTTAGGTAACTTCAAAACACACACAAACGTTAATTAGTAAGTTAGCACAAAATATAAAGTCAAGCAGGAAAACAATTAGCGTTACTGGAGGGGGAGGGGTATCGCCTAATACATGAATAGCGCCACCCCTGGTCAGATGTTTTCTAGTCCCATTCGCAGTGTCCAGCCTGGCCCCACCCCAACTTTTAGAACTAACGGAGTTGATTATCTTACCCGTGTGCGAACAATACGCGACATCTGATGACAGACTGCCGTCCACTGCGTTTGATGCTGGAAACTTTCCACTGCTATGGGATGTGCTTTGTAAAGCCGGCTTACCAACGATACTCAACGCTTGGGAAACTGTTTGGAAGACAAGTTAGGTGATCATTATGTTGACAACATCCTGGGTTCCAAAGTATAGCGCCATTGAATCCAAATTTTATCGTTAACAAATTGCAATTTGTTGTCATGTATATATAATTCCTTGTTTCTTGATTGGATATAATGTGTGTACCTTCGGAGTCAAAAACAATTAAAATTCTCCAAATAAAACACCCTACTGCAGCTGGCTTTATTATACATATAGTTATGGTCACAAGCTTTCAATCTGACAAACAAGAATGTTGAATTAGTCAAGCTGGATGAGAAATCTTTACTCAACATCTTCAGAAACTAAGTCTTCCAACGTCTTTTTGAAATTATTTTCGAGTTTGCCCCACCACAAGTAAGCCAACCATAGGTAATAATTATGTTGAGAGTATACCGGGCTCCAAAAAAATAGCGTCATTGAAATCCAAACGTTATCGAAAAAACTATGGCAATTTTGTCATGTATATGGAATTCCTTGTTTCTTGATTGGATATATATGTGCGTACTTTCGGAGTTTCATAAAATGGAATGTTTGCATGAGGTGGAGTTCGGAGTTCTTATCCTCGGTAATTTCCATCAGGGCAGGATCAACCAAGAATTAAAGTAACACGCTTGCTACCTTTCCAATCTTAAAAACAAGATGTTGAGACTTTTAATCTTGAAACTTACCCTCGCATTGATCAAAGGGAAATTCCTCCATCGTCACCTCACAAAGTTGCAAGGTGCCTGTACCATGGATATTTACGCTGACGTATCGCGCCCTTAACGCCGGAGAGCAATCAAACTCGATGATACCACCACGTGGTTGGGCTTGCGCAGCGGTGACAGGTGAACCACAAGTCGGGTTGATGGTGACATGGGGGCTGTCACCAGCACGCACAACAGCGCCTTCCAGACGTTCGCCTGCACATGCAAATTCAAACAATCAGTTATTTTGGTGCAATATTCCCTGATGTTTTCATTACTATAGCCTTTTATTAATTTTGGACTCCCGTTATACTTACTGCAGCAGTCTCCACGGTTCAGAATTCGGACTTTGCTAATGCAGTGGTCTTCTCCAAGATCGACTCTCCACCATGGATTCGAACTATCACCAACTAAGCAACAAACATTAGTAAAAAAAAAATGTAAAGAAAGGAAACCAAACGAGATTCGATTTAGACCTGATCAATACATCTCAAATCATTTGGAAATGTAATTATGTCAAGTTATATGTTTCACGCATGCGCAATATGGAACGTGACTTTACTTTTTCGGTAGAAAAACTTGAGTCCTAGACAAAATCAACAATGAATTGTACTTCTATTTTCCTAACAGATGTGATTGCGTAGGCCACCTCGAGATATGTTTCGACCTGATTTCCGGTTTGGTAACTTCAAAACTCACACAAACGTTACTTAGTAAGTTAGCCCAAAATAAGTCAAGCAGGAAAACAATTAGCGTTACTGGAGGGGGAGGGGTAACGCCTAATACATGAATAGCGCCACCCGTGGTCAGACGTTTTCTAGTCCCATTCGCAGTGTCCAGCCTGGCCCCACCCCAACTTTTCCGACTAACGAAGTTGATTATCTTACCCGTGTGCGAACAATACGCGACATCTGATGACAGACTGCCGTCCACTGCGTTTGATGCAGGAAACTTTCCACTGCTATGGGATGTGCTTTGTAAAGCCGGCTTACCAACGATACTCAACGCTTGGGAAACTGTTTGGAAGACAAGTTAGGTGATAATGATGTTGACAACATCCTGGGCTCCAAAGTATAGCGTCATTGAATCCAAATTGTATTGTTAACAAATTGCAATTTGTTGTCATGTATATATAATTCCTTGTTTCTTGATTGGATATAATGTGTGTACCTTCGGAGTCAAAAACAATTAAAATTCTCCAACCAAATCACCCTACTGCAGCTGGCTTTATTATACTTTTAGTTATGGTCACAAGCTTTTTATCTGACAAACAAGAATTTTGAACTAGTCAAGCTGGATGAGAAATCTTTACTCAACATCTTCAGAAACTAATTAAGTCTTCTAACATCTTTTTGAAATTATTTTCGAGTTTGCCCCACAATAAGTAAGCCAACCATAGGTAATCATTATGCTGAGAGCATACCGGGCTCCAAAAAAATAGCGTCATTGAAATCCAAACGTTATCTTAAAACTATGGCAATTTTGTCATGTATATGGAATTCCTTGTTTCTTGATTGGATATATATGTGCGTACTTTCGGAGTTTCATAAAATGGAATGTTTGCATGAGGTGGAGTTCGGAGTTCTTATCCTCGGTAATTTCCATCGGGGCAGGATCAACCAAGAATTAAAGTAACACGCTTGCTACCTTTCCAATCTTAAAAACAAGATGTTGAGACTTTTAATCTTGAAACTTACCCTCGCATTGATCAAAGGGGAATTCCTCCACCGTCACCTCACAAAGTTGCAAGGTGCCCGTACCAGGGATATTTACGCTGACGTATCGCGCCCTCAACGCCGGAGAGCAATCAAACTCGATGATACCACCTCGTGGTTGGGCTTGCGCAGCGGTGACAGGTGAACCACAAGTCGGGTTGATGGTGACATGGGGGCTGTCACCAGCACGCACAACAGCGCCTTCCAGACGTTCGCCTACACATGGAAATTCAAACAATCAGTTGGCCATTTTGTTGCAATATTCCCTGATGTTTTCATAACTATAGCCTTCTATTATTTTTTCGATTCTGTTATACTTACTGCAGCAGTCTCCACGGTTCAGAATTCGGACTTTGCTGATGCAGTGGTCTTCTCCAAGATCGACTCTCCACCATGGATTCGAACTATCACCAACTAAGCAACAAACATTATTAAAAAAAAATCTAAAGAAAGGAAACCAAACGAGATTCGATCTAGACCTAATAAATACATCTCAAATCATTTGTAAATGTAAGTATGTCACGTGATATGTTTCACGCATGCGCAATATGGAACGTGACTTTACTTTTTCAGTAGACAAACTTGAGTCCTGCACAAAATCAACAATGAATGTACTTCTATTTTCCTAACAGATGTGATTGCGTAGGCCACCTCGAGATATGTTTCGACCTGATTTCCGGTTTGGTAACTTCAAAACTCACACAAACGTTACTTAGTAAGTTAGCCCAAAATAAGTCAAGCAGGAAAACAATTAGCGTTACTGGAGGGGGAGGGGTAATGCCTAATACATGAATAGCGCCACCCCTGGTCAGATGTTTTCTAGTCCCATTCGCAGTGTCCAGCCTGGCCCCACCCCAACTTTTCCAACTAACGGAGTTGATTATCTTACCCGTGTGCGAACAATACGCGACATCTGATGACAGACTGCCGTCCACTGCGTTTGATGCTGGAAACTTTCCACTGCTATGGGATGTGCTTTGTAAAGCCGGCTTACCAACGATACTGAACGCTTGGGAAACTGTTTGGAAGACAAGTTAGGTGATCATTATGTTGACAACATCCTGGGCTCCAAAGTATAGCGTCATTGAATCCAATTTTTATCGTTAACAAATTGCAATTTGTTGTCATGTATATATAATTCCTTGTTTCTTGATTGGATATAATGTGTGTACCTTCGGAGTCAAAAACAATTAAAATTCTCCAACAAAATCACCCTACTGCAGCTGGCTTTATTATACTTTTAGTTATGGTCAAAGCCTTTTATCTGACAAACAAGAATGTTGAATTAGCCAAGCTGGATGAGAAATATTTACTCAACATCTTCAGAAACTAATTAAGTCTTCTAACATCTTTTTGAAATTATTTTCGAGTTTGCCCCACAATAAGTAAGCCAACCATAGGTAATCATTATGCTGAGAGCATACCGGGCTCCAAAAAAATAGCGTCATTGAAATCCAAACGTTATCTTAAAACTATGGCAATTTTGTCATGTATATGGAATTCCTTGTTTCTTGATTGGATATATATGTGCGTACTTTCGGAGTTTCATAAAATGGAATGTTTGCATGAGGTGGAGTTCGGAGTTCTTATCCTCGGTAACTTCCATCAGGGCAGGATCAACCAAGAATTAAAGTAACACGCTTGCTACCTTTCCAATCTTAAAAACAAGATGTTGAGACTTTTAACAAGAAACTTACCCTCGCATTGATCAAAGGGGAATTCCTCCACCGTCACCTCACAAAGTTGCAAGGTGCCTGTACCATGGATATTTACGCTGACGTATCGCGCCCTCAACGCCGGAGAGCAATCAAACTCGATGATACCACCTCGTGGTTGGGCTTGCGCAGCGGTGACAGGTGAACCACAAGTCGGGTTGATGGTGACATGGGGGCTGTCACCAGCACGCACAACAGCGCCTTCCAGACGTTCGCCTGCACATGGAAATTCAAACAATCAGTTGGCCATTTTGTTGCAATATTCCCTGATGTTTTCATAACTATAGCCTTCTATTATTTTTTCGATTCTGTTATACTTACTGCAGCAGTCTCCACGGTTCAGAATTCGGACTTTGCTGATGCAGTGGTCTTCTCCAAGATCGACTCTCCACCATGGATTCGAACTATCACCAACTAAGCAACAAACATTATTAAAAAAAAAATCTAAAGAAAGGAAACCAAACGAGATTCGATCTAGACCTAATAAATACATCTCAAATCATTTGTAAATGTAATTATGTCACGTGATATGTTTCACGCATGTGCAATATGCAACGTGACTTTACTTTTTCAGTAGACAATCTTGAGTCCTGCACAAAATCAACAATGAATGTACTTCTATTTTCCTAACAGATGTGATTGCGTAGGCCACCTCGAGATATGTTTCGACATGATTTGGGGTTTGGTAACTTCAAAACTCACACAAACGTTAATTAGTAAGTTAGCCCAAAATAAGTCAAGCAGGAAAACAATTAGCGTTACTGGAGGGGAAGGGGTAACGCCCAATACATGAATAGCGCCACCCGTGGTCAGACGTTTTCTAGTCCCATTCGCAGTGACCAGCCTGGCCCCACCCCAACTTTTCCGACTAACGGAGTTGATTATCTTACCCGTATGCGAACAATACGCGACATGTGATGACAGACTGCCGTCCACTGCGTTTGATGCTGGAAACTTTCCACTGCTATGGGATGTGCTTTGTAAAGCCGGCTTACCAACGATACTGAACGCTTGGGAAACTGTTTGGAAGACACGTTAGGTGATCAGTATGTTGCGAACATCCTGGGCTCCAAAGTATAGCGTCATTGAATCCAAATTTCATCGTTAACAAATTGCAATTTGTTGTCATGTATATATAATTCCTTGTTTCTTGATTGGATATAATGTGTGTACCTTCGGAGTCAAAAACAATTAAAATTCTCCAGCAAAATCAGCCTACTGCAGCTGGCTTTATTATACTTTTAGTTATGGTCACCAGCTTTTTATCTGAGAAACAAGAATGTTGAATTAGTCAAGCTGGATGAGAAATATTTACACAACATCTACAGAAACTAAGTGTCTATTAACATCTTTTTGAAATTATTCTCGAGTTTGCCCCACAACAACTAAGCAACCATATGTAATAATTATGTTGAGAGCATAACGTGCTCTAAAAAAATAGCGTCATTGAAATCCAAACGTTATCTTAAAACTATGGCAATTTTGTCATGTATATAGAATTCCTTGTTTCTTGATTGGATATAATGTGCGTACCTTCGGAGTTTCATAAAATGGAATGTTTTCATAAGGTGGAGTTCGGAGTTCTTATCCTCGGTCATTTCCATCAGGGCACGATCAACCAAGAATTAAAGTTACACGCTTGCTACCTTTCCAATCTTAAAAACAAGATGTTGAGACTTTTAATCTTGAAACTTACCCTCGCATTGATCAAAGGGGAATTCCTCTACCGTCACCTCACAAAGTTGCAAGGTGCCCGTACCATGGATATTTACGCTGACGTATCGCACCCTCAACGCCGGAGAGCAATCAAACTCGATGATACCACCACGTGGTTGGGCTTGGGCAGCGGTGACAGGTGAACCACAAGTCGGGTTGATGGTGACATGGGGGCTGTCACCAGCACGCACAACAGCGCCTTCCAGACGTTCGCCTGCACATGGAAACTCAAAAAATCAGTTGGCCATTTTGATGCAATATTCCCTGATGTTTTCATAACTATAGCCTTCTATTATTTTTGGACTCTCGTACGTTATACTTACTGCAGCAGTCTCCACGGTTCAGAATTCGGACTTTGCTGATGCAGTGGTCTTCTCCAAGATCGACTCTCCACCATGGATTCGAACTATCACCAACTAAGCAAAACATTAGTAAAACAAAATTTAAAGAAAGGAAACCAAACGAGATTCGATCTAGACCTTATCAATACATCTCAAATCATTTGTAAATTTAAATATGTCACGTGATATTTTTCACCCATGCGCAAAATGGAACGTGACTTTACTTTATCAGTAGAAAAACTTGAGTCCTGCACAAAATCGACAATGTATTGTACTTATTTTTTCCTAACAGATGTGATGGCGTAGGCCACCTCGAGATATGTTTCGACCTGATTTGGGATTACGTAACTTCAAAACTCACACAAACGTTAATTAGTAAGTTAGGCCAAAATAAGTCAAGCAGGAAAACAATTAGCGTTACTGGATGGGGAGGGGTAACGCCCAATACACGAAAAGCGCCACCCCTGGTCAGACGTTTTCTAGTCCCATTCGCAGTGTCCAGCCTGGCCCCACCCAAACTTTTCCCACTAACGAAGTTGATTATCTTACCCGTGTGCGAACAATACGCGACATCTGATGACAGACTGCCGTCCACTGCGTTTGATGCTGGAAACTTTCCACTGCTATGGGATGTGCTTTGTAAAGCCGGCTTACCAACGATACTCAACGCTTCGGAAACTGTTTGGAAGACAAGTAAGAATCCAACAATTAAAATTCTCCAATAAAAACACCCTACTGCAGCTGGCTTGTTTATACTTATAGTTATGGAAACTTTCCACTGCTATGGGATGTGCTTTGTAAAGCCGGCTTACCAACGATACTCAACGCTTCGGAAACTGGAAGACAAGTAAGAATCCAACAATTAAAATTCTCCAATAAAAACATCCTACTGCAGCTGGCTTTTTTATACTTATAGTTATGGTCACAAGCTTTCAATCTGACAAACAAGAATGTTGAATTAGTCAAGCTGGATGAGAAAACTGTACACAACATCTTCAGAAACTAAGACAACTCACATCTCTTTGACATTTTTTTATATTTTGCCCCACCACAAGTAAACAACCATAGGTAATCAGTATGTTGGAAACATCCTGGGTTCCAAAGTATAGCGTCATTGAATCCAAATTTTATCGTTAACAAATTGCAATTTTTTGTCATGTATATAGAATTCCTTGTTTCTTGATTGGATACAATGTGTGTACCTGCGGAGTTCTTATCCTCGGTTATTTCCATTAGGGCACGATCAACCAGGAATTAAAGTTACACTCTTGATACCTTTCCAGTCTTAAAAACAAGATGTTGAGACTTTTAATCTTGAAACTTACCCACGCATTGATCAAAGGGGAATTCCTCTACCGTCACCTCACAAAGTTGCAAGGTGCCTGTACCAGGGATATTTACGCTGACGTATCGCGCCCTCAACGCCGGAGAGCAATCAAACTCGATGATACCACCACGTGGTTGGGCTTGGGCAGCGGTGACAGGTGAACCACAAGTCGGGTTGATGGTGACATGGGGGCTTTCACCAGCACGCACAACAGCGCCTTCCAGACGTTCGCCTGCACATGGAAATGCAAACAATCAGTTGGTCTTTTTGATGCAATATTCCCTGATGTTTTCATAACTATAGCCTTCTATTAGTTTTGGACTCTCGTACGTTATACTTACTGCAGCAGTCTCCACGGTTCAGAATTCGGACTTTGCTGATGCAGTGGTCTTCTCCAAGATCGACTCTCCACCATGGATTCGAACTATCACCAACTAAGCAACAAACATTAGTAAAACAAAATGTAAAGAAAGGAAACCAAACGAGATCCGATCTAGACCTTATCAATACATCTCAAATCATTTGGAAATTTAATCATGTCAAGTTACATGTTCCACGCATGCGCAATATGGAACGTGACTTAACTTTTTTTCAGTAGACAAACTTGAGTCCTGCACAAAATCAACAATGAATGTACTTCTATTTTCTTAACAGATGTGATTGCGTAGGCCACCTTGAGATATGTTTCGACATGATTTGGGGTTTGGTAACTTCAAAACTCACACAAACGTTAATTAGTAAGTTAGCCCAAAATAAGTCAAGCAGGAAAACAATTAGCGTTACTTGAAGGGAAGGAGTAACGCCTAATACATGAATAGCGCCACCCGTGGTCAGATGTTTTCCAGTCCCATTCGCAGTGTCCAGCCGGCCCCATCCCAACTGTTCCCACTAACGAAGTTGATTATCTTACCCGTGTGCGAACAATACGCGACATCTGATGACAGACTGCCGTCCACTGCGTTTGATGCTGGAAACTTTCCACTGCTATGGGATGTGCTTTGTAAAGCCGGCTTACCAACGATACTGAACACTTGGGAAACTGTTTGGAAGACAAGTAAGAATCCAACAATTAAAATCCAACAAAAACACCCTACTGCAGCTGGCTCTATTATACTTATAGATATGGTCACAAGCTTTCAATCTGACAAACAAGAATGTTGAATTAGTCAAGCTGGATGAGAAATCTTTACACAAAATATTCAGAAACTAAGTCTACTAACCCTTTTTTTGAAATTATTTTCTAGTCCCCCCCCCCCCATAAAACCTTGTCGCACCCCATGACGGCCCATTATGTCCGACCCATTATGTCTGACGGCGACTATGTCCGACCCATTGTGTCCGACGACCGATTATGTCTGACTTATTATGTCAGACTGCCGATTATGTCCGACGGCCGTTTATGTCCGACCCATTGTGTCCGACGGCCCATCGAGGATTGTGTTCAATTTGCATGTAGGTCTACATTGCTGATAATGTGGCAGGCAAATTTTATCTTTACCACTTAGTGTGACAATTCGGCCGTATTTAGAAACATTCACTTATAAAAGTAAGATTGGATTTGAACAGAATTGGATACCAGGAAGCCGATTTTCCTTAAGCAATTTTGTAAGGTAAAATCTGAAAGTTTGTTGTCATAATATTTTTGGAGTCCTATAAAATCTGATTTATTTCATCCTCTATTTTACGCTCTAGTTACTCTCCAGTGACTTTTAATGTCTTAATTATGTTGTGCACTCTATGAAGGAATCTCTTCATAGAGTGCAATTTCCTCACTGAGTGCAATTGCAACACTTATCGGAATCAGGACCCATTGTCCGACGGCCGATTATTCCCGACCCATTATGTCCGACGGCCGATTATGTCCTACCCTTTGTGTCCGACGACGGGATACGTCCGAGCTTATTGTATGTACGTGGTCGATTACGCCGGATTCATTCGGTTGTGTGCTGACATTATTAAATTGTCTTTGGATTGTAACTGCAGATATTTCGCTTTCGGGCCATCGCAGATTTGTAATTTGTAACTTTTCAAAATGGCTGACATTGCTTGTTATTATACCTATATATTTTTTAAAGGACAAATCTGCAATGGCCCTGTAGCCAAATATATTTCTCAAGACAAACGCTGACTGTGTGCTAGATTCGCTGCTTTTGTCATCAAATAAACAATTCCATCACTGTTCCCATCTTAATATTAAAGTGTTTTCAAGTTTTTAAGTTTCATTTTAATACTTCAAACTCTTGTTATTTACATAATTATGATGTAGTTCTTGTTGTTATTTACATAATTATGATGTAGTTCTTGTTGTGTAGTTAAAACTTATTATTTAGTTAAAATATTTTGTTTAATACTTACTGTAGTTGGCGAGATTCTTTGTTTACTTCATCGTCATCAACAGCATCATCGCCCTTGTTATCACTATTTCTTGTAACCGTCTATACAACAATTTCTAGGTACTGTGGGGCAATCTGGTTTATTAAGTATTGTTCATTAATGAAACTAATATCAGTGAAAGGAGATGGGTCATACATAAAACCACAGTTATGATTTGCATTGAATTTGATTTAACAGTAAGAAGTATCTAAAGAAATAAGTAATGCTGTTGTGGTTGTTATTGTCAAATTCATAGTTTTTTCTTTGATTTTCCTCTGCCAGCGTCAACGGAACATTTGTATCGGTTTTTCTGTTAAACCGTATACCTTTTGTTAATCGCTTGATTTATATTGTGTGTAAAAATATCAAACCGGTATATTATACAGCGATGGCGATGTTGATAATGATATTGATAGTGGATGATTTGTATATTTACTCTTGAAAATTACTGGCAAAGATTAAAAAGCCGATTTAATTAAAATTGTGTCGATTGCGTTGAATTATTACTGCTATCAATATTCAAAATACAGTTACTACTGTTATCAATATTCAGAATACCCAAAGTCGTCAGTGGCTTTAATATTTTTAGTGGGACTGTGTTGGTTAGTTTTGGGTCATAACGTTGCCCCGAATTGGCTACCAGAAGGGCACAATTAGCCCAAAGGTCAACGTCTACCTACACATTTTCGCCACTATAGTTATCTCTTCATCTATGTCTATTCCAAAACGAAACCACACTCCTGATATAAGGTCACATCCATTTAAAAAAAAATGTAAACACACAACCTTACAATACGTGACTTTTTTTTTTTTATTATACACTTATCTTCCAAAGATCTCGAATTTTAGGCCTCGCATTTTGAAAATTGTGCCCCTCCGTTTAAACGAAACAAAGCGCCCTCTTTCGAGCGGTGCTTCACTGGAATTCATTTTTTTCACTTTTACTCACCGCCCTTTATAACCATTTGCAGAGTCCTGATTCCGATAAGTGTAGAAATTGCACTCTATGAAGAGATTCCTTCATAAAGGGCAAACCATAATTAGGACATTAAAAAGTCACCTGTGAGAGTAATGAGAGTAATTAAATTAGAGGATAAAATAAATCAGATTTCATAGGACGCCAAAATAATATGACAACAAACTTTTAGAGGTAACCGTCCAAAATTGGTTAGGAAAAATCAGCCTCTCTTGTATCCAATTCTGTTCAAATCCAATCTTACTTTTATGAGTGAATGATTCTAAATACGGCCGCTTTATCACACTAAGTGGTAAAGATATGATTTGCCTTCCACATTATCAGCAATGTAGACCTACATGCAAATTGAACAAAATCCTCGATCGGCCGTCGAACACAATGGGTCGGACATAATCGGCAGTCGGACATAATGGGTCGGACATAATCGACCGTCGGACACAATGGATCGGACATAGTCGCCGTCGGACATAATGGGTCGGACATAATCGGCCGTCGGACATAATGGGTCGGACTTAATCGGCCGTCGGATACAATGGGTCGGACATAATCGGACATCGGACACAATGGGTCGGACATAATCGGACGTCGGACACAATGGGTCGGACATAATCGGCGGTTGGACACAATGGGTCGGACATAATCGGACGTTGGACATAATGGGTCGGACATAATCGCCGTCGGACATAATGGGTCGGACATAATCGGCCGTCGGACACATTGGGTCGTCGCTCATCAAAATCTGTTGTCGGACGTAATCGACCAAACGGACATAATGGTCGTCAACACATGTATATAGAAATCCTTGTTTCTTGATTTGATATGTGCGCGTACCTTCGGACTTCTTATCCTCGGTTATTTCCACCAGGGCACGATCAACCAGGAATTGCAACTCCTCCTCCTGAAAATTAATGAACAAGGAAAAACCCGACCCTTTGTAATATAAAAATGCCTTGAGCACTTATACTGCCCAGGTTGGCAGATGGTCTCTCTACAAATTTACGTAAACTGATATGTTGCCTGCTGAAAATGTGCGTGCAAAAGGGGCACCAAGTAACTGCCAGCCATCTGGAAATAGTCAATAGGCCCACTGATATAGTCTTACAATTTTAGGCAAACTGATGAAACACAAACTCAACATTTTAAGTTAATGTCCCAATAGACATATGGCTAATTTTAAACTGATACGGCGAAAGCCTTCTCGTATTCGTCATCGCAAGTTATTTATTAGCTCTTCCGCTTAAATGCGGAGAAGCCTTTGTTTTAGTTAATTTTTGTTATTTTTTTTTTAATTGTTTTCTCCCCCAAATCTGATAGACTTTGTAAATGTTGTGTTCAGCTCATCACTTTAAACATAAAACAAAGTCGTTTTCCTATAAAACCTAGGTAAAGACCCCATAGTGAACTCGTGTCCCGAAGAGTGACGTCATGATGACCTCATCATGGGTAACGTGACGTCATCTTAAAGTTGCACACTTTAAAATCCTATATCTAGAGAACTGTAAGTTGGATTGTGTTCAAACTTGGTATGTAGGTAGACCGGGATGTTTTGCAGGTAAAAATTGAAATGACGTCATGTTGACGTCATCGTGTGATTTTATATGGATTTTTGAATTTTAGACCTTTAAGCCATATCTCATCACCAGAACAAGCTAAATTTAAAATTCTTTTTGTAATAGGTATGTTAGGTCTTACATATTTGCACAGAAATGTCGTCATCGTTTTCACGAAGAGGCGAATTTAGTATTTCACTGTCTGAACAAACATTCGAGATAATCGCGTTTAAAGTTGGTCCTTTTTTTCATTTGACAATTTGAAACTTAAAGATGCATAAAATATGTAAGATTTAGGTATCAGATGAAAGAAGAACTTCTAATATTCCTAAATGTAGCAAACTTTAAGAAAAATACGTGATTAGTTTTGCATAATTAATCAATTAAGAGAAGTGGCTGTTCGTGAAAACGAAAAAGAAGACTAATTAGCAAATTCGCCCTTTTGTGAAAACGCAAAAGTGACTACGCGTAGATTTTGCTCTTCTGCGGTCTGAGTCAATGCATTTTTTGTACAGTACGCGCAGATTCTGCCCCACTGCGCATGCGCCTTGAAATTTGCCCCTTCGTGAAAACGTTTTATTGCACGCGCATGGAATTTGCCCCTTCGTGATATACGCGCTATTATATTACAATGTATTTATTTACTGAAAATTTATTAATACCATAGAGTGCGGAAATTCGCCCCTTCGTGAAAACGCAAAACGGCACTTTTGGCAAATTCGCCCATTCGTTAATTAGGTTAATTAAGATTTTAATTATTTCTTAGAAGGTATAGCCTCACCAGGTTGTAGATATTGATATCTTTATTCATTTTCACCAAAAAAACCAAATTTCGAAAAACAGACGATTTTCATGAAATTCGCCCCTTCGTGAAAACGGTGACGATGTGACAAGTGTGTGACGTCATGCTTTCTTTTAAGCACATAATTACGGGTTAACCCGATCGTCTTGAAACTTAAATGGTGGATAGATACTGTTGTTATGTTGCAAAATCTGTCATGATGACGTCATCACCTGATTTTTGTATTTTTTTTTAAACTTTGTACATTTCCTTCTCTTAGCACAATTTGACATAAAATGCAATCAAATTGACTTCAAACCGGCACAGACAAAGACCCCAAGGTTTAAGTTGGCCCTAGACAAGTTATGTCATGATGACGTCATCAATGGCCATGTGACGTCACCTCAACTGTGTGTATTTAAAGGTTTATATCTAGAAAACTGTAAGTCTGATTGGGTTTGAACTTGGTACCTATACATACACAGGGAGGTGTTACAGACAAAAATTGGAGTGACAGTTAATGATGCCGTCATCATGGGCCATGGGAAGTCATCTTAAAGATGGAGAACTACGAGAACAGCCAAATAAGTCATTCACTATATTCATTGCATATAATTTTCCTGACTCCATATGGACGAAAACAAAACCTAAACTCATAAAAAACATAACGCAGAAAAGCATTATGTTCTGTTCCTTGAACAGACATAGATCTAGTTTCGTTTTTAGTTGTTTTTATGTCAACAGGTTTGGGCGTCATTTACAACAAAAATATTACCTCTTGAGTATCAATGACGCAGCAATATTACTGTATCAATTACAGCGTTCGATATCGATAGCGTCTAGAATATACTTTACTTCTGTTTTATGTTCATAAATTAAAGAAGGCCTACTCATGTTACAATATGCCAACTGCTGTCACCAGTATTAAGCGTACCCTGTAGCATATTAAAGTTGAATTATACCACTTTCCAAGTTATGTACTTTTTAAACACGTACAACACTTTGATATGAGCAATAATTGATAAATTGAATAATTGATAGATTGGGCGGTATACCAAAATAATATACTTATTACTTAATAAAAGTCTCAAGTAAAGGAAATTGAAATCCTCATGATACATATGATGATAAACACGAAGGGATGCCTACTTTCTTCTGATTGACTGACGGACTGACAGACCGACCGAAGTATTTGCCTGTAATCCGGGCTCCCCTATATATTGTCCCTCTTTTGTTCAACGTCCCCTATCGAACGAAGAAACAAACTCACCACCCACCCTAGCACCCACCCAGCGACTGACTGGGTCACCAGGTGTACATTATGTTCTAAACTATCAAGTAAGGACTGTCCAACCACTCACCAACTGAAGCTGTCCAGTTGAGAATGACCAGTAGCGACTGTCGGTTGTTTTTGGTCCACCTTGGAGCGGTAAGCTCAATTGTTTCTTAAAAAATAACAATTTTTTTTCCAGATTCCATGTTTTAAAGCGTTTGCATTTCGTTTTTTTGCGAGTCAGAATTAATACAATTATCCAACTACGGGCGTGTTTTTGGACACTGTTATCTCATTCTTCTTTTTTAAATCAAAATCGATGTTTAATAAGCGCATTGTTGACATGGCAAAAAGAAAGATACGTTTTCTTTGAGAGAAGTAAATTGCTGTTTAAGGGTATGAAACCCGGCTTTGCCCTTGTCCTTACCAATTTTCTCTCAAATGCCATTCGTTATGGAGTTAATAGAGGAAAACTCTTACCCCGTTCAAGGCGTGGGCGATCTGGAACCCCGCTAATCCCAGCACAAAGATAGCAGCAGCTACCCAGTGAAACAATCTCATCTTGATTTCAGAAACTTGGAAGCAAAAAACGGTTAAAACAAGCACGCTCCAGCCTAGAGAACGCTAGTGACACCACACACCAGACTGAGGGAGTGGCAGAAGGTGTGATGTTTTTATACCCAGACAAATGCTTCTATCCCATAATATTTGCCAAAGAAAAAAAAAACACCGAGCGTGGTTAACTGCACATTGAATCTGAAACCGAGGCAATAGTTATGTATTTCTTTTCAGTTGTAATGGGCTTACCGCTGACATCTACAAACTACTCCTCAATTGTTTTGATTGTGCTTAGGCTTTTTTTACCTTCAAATTACTTAATTATCACCATGAATTTGAATTTTCCACAGACCTGTAAAGAGCTAATCCTGGCATGACCCAGGGCTTCGTTAAAATGGGGCGCCCACTCGCAATGACCTTTCAAGGTTTACATATGACTATGAGCACCCGAATAATATCTGAACGCACCACTTATTGCACCATTCAAGTCTGCTCGATCTAGTCGTTACGTTCATTTAGAGAAGATTGTTTTCGAAGCAAATATTGCTATTCTTTCTTCGATGACCTGGGCATGCAAGGACCTGAAAAACGCCATACGAAGTCATGAATATGTAAGCGATAACATCGTGTACTACACAGTGACGTAACTAGGGTTACACTTCTGAGGGCACCTGGGGATGCAAACATTGTTTTTTTTGAAGGGGCGCTCTGAAGGCAGATGATATACATGTATATTTTTGTTCACGGTACAGGTAGTTTTACTTGAGCTTACATAAAACTTGAGTTAGTCACTAAGCCACTGGAACGGTTACTTAATATGTCTTTACTTTTAGCGTCTCGGATATCACCTCTGGTGAACAGCTGGTTCTTAATTACTGGTAGCAAATTGCAAATCTATGTCAACCTTGAACACCTATACAGGGTGTACCCCAAAAAATGCTCCACTCTCTTTTGTCCCAAAATTCAAGAAAACCAGAAGGCATACATTTTCTTATTATACATGGTAAGAATGCTATGTGTCTTGGTTGTTATCTACCAAAAAATCGGATCATACTGTCAATCCACTAGGGACAGAAATGCTTAAAATGTATGAACTCGCCTCCATTTGCCAACTGCGCTGGGGACTGAAATCACCAATTTTAAAATGTCGATTTTTGTCAAGTGTGCTTGTCAAAAATTCTACTTGGTTTCTATTATGGAAGCGCAGTTGGCAAATGGAGGCGAGTTCATATTTAAGCATTTCTGTCCCCAGTGGATTGATAGAATGATCTAATTTTGGGGTAGATAACAACCAAGTCATATAGCATTCTAACCATGCATGATAAGAAAATGTGTGCATTCTGGTTTTCTTGAATTTTGGAAAAAAAGAGAGTGGAACTTTTTTTTGGGACACCCTGTATTTATCATATCTCTGTTATTTCTTGTCCGATTTTTAAAAATTGTGCAAAGAATTACATGAACTTTGAAGATTAACAAAACATAGCTCTTTTGCATGCACTTTGAAAAATGGTGTGTGGTCTCGTCCGCGGCCCCGTTCTGTGGGAGGGGCCACGGGCTGGGGCGGCCGCGCCAGGGGCTGGGGCCGGCCGGAGAATATGGCTCATCACACGGTCGCCTTATACTGTCGCGATCAGGTGTCAGCACGGCACCATTGTTTTTCTGTGCAGTCGTGTAGCAATTTATCTCTTGAGAAAAGAAGTCTCTTGCCGTACAAAATGTATGTACAGTGCATGATCAGCGCTCTATCCGTAAATTTGGCTGAAATCCGATCTAGTGTTTCGCACGGTACCGTTCGACAAACTGCATGGAATGGCATGCACTACGGAGGATTCTTATTCCTCCATGCTGACACCCGGACGGGAAAACTGGAAATTTATTGCAAACAAAATGTGGTGTGATTACAGCCAGCGACTAACACAATTGCATATACATTTGCCTAGGCCTAGTGCGTTCGCTACCCGCACACGTATCAACAACGAATTAATTTGAAATTCAAACACCGTTTACCGGTGTCAACAACGAATTATTAGAGAGGTTTCGCATGCAAACGGATACGTTTAGTGCGACGGGTACATCATCAATTATGACGTCATACGCCGCTCACTATCCGCTAAACGTGCAGACGACACGCATATCTCGCTCGCTACACGTAAGTAAAAAAACGGATACGGATAGCTAAACGTAAGTGTAAGCGTATCCGTTCGCTTGCGAAACCTCCCTATTGTGAAATTCAAACACCGTTTACCGGTGTCAGAAATCTACGGTCCCCGCAGCCGGGCCAGCGGCACAAGTACACCAGTGAATGTCCAGCCAGCTTTACATAGCGTGTCACGGTGATGTGAACGATCGAACGATGTAACAGACATTTCTTACTATGGTTGGCCGTTAGGGCAAACACACAAAAGAATGATCCCCGATCTACAAATAAATTGCTGTGTAACTATCAAAACAATGAATAATCAATATAAACTACCAAAAAGTCAATGGAGATATCTTCCTATTAAATTATGAACTTGCCCATTAGAATAAATTATGAACTTCCCACTATGGTTGAATTTATGGAGCATGTGGCTGCCCATACAAAATGTCGCCCAGTGTAGTTGTAAACAAAGTCATGTCGTTGCGCGGAGTGATTTGCAAAATTTCGCTGGAACTACGCTGCATCGGGAGTCCTGTTTATTACGTCACGATTTAATATGTTTTGTTTGCTGCCCCCAACGACGACTTTTACACAAATTGCACGTTCGGGTCGAAACAGGACCTGAAAAACAGCTCTCAAAATAAGTAGTTTTAGTATTCATTTCATGACAGAAACAATAGTCGTTTTTATTTCATCACATCTTAGGCTACATATACCCGAAATATGACGGAAATGTCTTCGAGTATTCCACAACCTCTTTAAAGTTCGGGTTCCGTTTACTGTCTTTGATAGGTATTTGGAAGTGTCAGAATCGTACTAATGAGCTGATGGTCAGACCTGAGACCTAATGACTTCACGCTTTGTTGATAATTATACGCGCTTTCCTGTGCGGTAGACGGTCCCTACTTCGTCTGGCGCCCTGGCTTCGCTCCCATAGGAAAGCGCATGTGAAAACAAAGCCATTACGTCATTAAGCCTTATTTCTTTGACTTGTGTACCAAATTGCCAATCGATGTCAACCTTGAAGTTCATATATATATAGGTTTTCCCAGCTATTTTAACACTTTTATCACTCGAATTCCCTATATCATGCCTTTAATTTCGTCCCCAATCATCGCCAAGCTCACTTCTCAATTTGAATTTCAAAAAGCCACCACTAGATTTCATTTAAGGTGCAGTATAATTCAAATTGTTAGCATTCCGATTCGTCCAAAATCTTTGAAATTCATCTCGTGAAGCAATCGGCGTTGAATTGACAAAGCAAATTCGTTTTTTGTCATTCGTTTTCAAGTTGTTGTCATTACATTTCGTTTCTTGTGACGTACAGTGCATATGATTATAGAAAAAGCGTCCAATCTTTAGACTTATTTGAAGAATTGTGCGCATTAAAACAATGATAAATTCAACATCCATTACCCTATATGTATAAATAAAAGTTGTTAGCTGCATGAGGTATGCATTTTTATTTTGTGTTTCACAATTAACATTAGAGTCAAGAATTGACATTTCAAATATACATGGACACTAAGCGTCTTCTGAATGTTGCTCTTTGATAGACATATACCGTATTTCTGTTGTTTTAATCATATACATGTACATATATCAAAGGGCAACATTAAGAAGGTCACTGCCTGATGTCAATGCTTAATTTCCATATGCTAAACAAAGAGCATATTGTGAAAGTCCCATTCTGATTTTATTGTTAACTGTCAAAGAAAACTCAAAACTTACAGCTAACTTCTTTCATTTATAAGGAACTATTTGCTTAACATTAAAACTGTAATTAACGTGCACAATTCTTTAAATAAGTCCAAAGATTGGGCACATTTTTAATCGTTACGTTTTAAGTCACCAGAAACGAAATGTAATGATAACAACATGAAAATGAATGACAAAAAACGAATTTGCTTTGTCAATTCAACGCCGATTGCTTCACGAGACGAATTTCAGAGATTTTGGACGAATCGGTATGCTAAAAATTTGAATTATACTGAACCTTAAATGAAATCTAGTGGCGACTTTTTGAAATTCAATTTGAGATGTGAGCTGGGCGGTGATCGGGGACGAAATTAAAGTAATGATATAGGGAATTTGTGTGATAAAAGTGTTAAAATAGCTGGGAAAACCTATATTAAACGCGTTATTCAACCTTTATTGCACGGTAATAAGCCTGGGGGAGAAATACTAGCAGCAATATAATGAATCTATGGTGACCACTTAATTTGGTCATATTGAAGTAATAAACCGAAACAGAGCTCTGCTCTGCGAGATTATAAAGAGCACGTTGGGCGTGCAGCATATCATTTGAGCACAACCCACCAGCAGGCTAACATCTGAGGAACGATGGTGCCTAGACGGTTCGTCTTTTGTTTGATTAGCATTCAACTCTTGACGGGTTGCACTGATGGTAACGAGATGTGTAAGGCCTCCGTTATCGGTGGTAGATGGGCGTGTCCCCCTCCTTGGATCGAGTGGGGTGGCAAATGCTACAGAGCCATCATGGATGATTTAAATTGGCTTGAAGCAAAAGAGATGTGCATCGAAATGGGAGGTTTTTTGGTCGCGCCACGGTCTCAAGAGGAAACTCAATTTATCCTGCGCCTGTTGCCACACTCAAGCTGGATCAATTGCAATGACCTCGACGAAGAAGGTTTGTTGAATTTGAATTTGAACCTTAAACAAAGATACTGACATTTTTAGATTGGCTTATGGCTGATTAGCTCATTTGGTAAAGCGGCGATATGGTTGAGGACTCGGGCCAAAGCCATGGTCTATGATAATGTAAGCAGATTCGCTAATTAATTATGAAAGCCAACCTCATCTTGACCTCCAGATTTTAACCAATCAGCGGGCCCTTTTTATGTAACGGGTCTTAAGTCATTCACCCGTTGTGCGTCATAGACATTCGAATTGACCAATCAAACCATTAGTCCTGATTTGGTAATGAAAATGATGAAAGTCGACTCCGATTGGCTGGCGCGCAGCTCGCATATACCTGCATGTTTGGACATATCAGTCGACATAAAAACAGGAGACTTCCATGGATAACGGGTGATACTAGTTAAAACCCTGTTCAAGTGAGTTTTGTTTGTTCAACTATTTAATTTATATATATATTTTTTTTTTCAATAGGTACGTGGAAGTGTCAGGATGGTACCGATGAGGTGGAGTTCAGGAATTGGGCGGCTAACGAACCTAATGACTACAACGGTCATGAGGACTGCGCTCAGGTATTCACACCCAGGAAATGGAATGATATCCCATGTAATTTCAAACGCCCTGCAATATGCAAAGCTGCGACCATCCTGCGCTGCACTTTCTAAACCCATGTTTTGTTTTTTTTTCGGGAGGGGGGGGGTGGGGAATCAGAACATTTAAAGCTTTATTTATAAAGCCACACCTGAAGCGAAGCCAAGCTTTGAGAAAGGGTCATCATGTATATTTTTAGCCGTGGCGGCTACCTGACCTACTATGTATGGCGCCAGGGCGTCGAGGGAGTTGTCAGGTTAGGGAACCAGACTTAAACAAAATCTGGAAGTACAATTAAGTACATTTCGCAGGATTCGAACCTTGAACCTTGAGGAAAAAACTCGAAGACTCGAGGAAAAAAGGAGGAAAGAAGTAAATATGTTTAAATGTTAACAATTGAATTGGTCGAGTATCGTCATTTGAAAAAATTTGTTATTTGCTAATTTCAAAATCTAGTTACGGAATCCAATGCTATTCCTGCAATATAGCAAAGACTGCCATGTAAACTGCGTACCGCAGAGGAAGTAGCCGTGCTTATAGTAAAGATGGCTATATGTTTTGATAAAGCTGACGGCTTTTAATTTCTCGTTATAAACTTCTTGTGATTGAAAATTGTTGCCCAAACGGCATCACATGTTTTATACCAAGATGCACCGACGTGTAGTTTGTTATAGCTCCTGTTTGTAACCTCATTTTTTAAGATGATGTGCCAGTGATTAGAGATGCGTGGGAGATATTAGCACGCAAGTGCGTCACGCTACTTTGAGCCTCCATACAAGAGACACGATTCGTGTGTGCTCAAAAAGTGAAAGGTTAATCACATCTGATGGTCATTGAAACACATGGACGTTTTTCAAGTTAAACCCCGACGTGCACTGAAGTTCCAATAATTTTCTCCATATTTTAAAGAAAAACCTGATCTCATCGGGGGGGGGGGGGCGACTGGGGGGGCACCAAGGTTTCATGGGGCACTCGCCCCCGTGGCTACGCAACTGAACTAGTTGAATTTAGAGAATACTGTGAAACCATGCACATTGCAGTTATTTACTAAACCTTGCAGTGAATTTTTAGTAATGTACAGGGAGATTGTTTGACGATGTTTCAGAGGGTACTTGTCTGATTTAAATAAACACTCGCTGTAATCGCTGTACATGCATTGCCATTTTGTTCTTGTTCTTTGATGTAGGATTTAAATTAACGTCAAATGAACATTTAAAATATTTATCTTGTAAAATGGAGCCACATAAAGGACCTTTGTATTAAAAGTAAACCATTGTTCGTTTGTATTTAATATCGCAGACAAATCCGGTTCAATTTTTTCTTTGCACTTACTTCCCACCTGAGTATAGTTCACTCCTTCCCAAAATTGTAAGAAACTATCGGTACGGAAATGTATATTGTAGTTGTGTGCAATATGTTGTACATTTGTATGTCTATCGTATAAGTCCCAACTGCTCCCCAACGGCAAAAACCATAAACGTAAAAATTATATATAAGTATGTTTTTTTTTTCTTGTGGTCTGCCCCCCTAGTTTGTACTGTGGTCCTAATGCCAAAACACAATAGCAAGCATTTATTGGGTCTGTAACCCGAAAAGGGCCGGGGGTGGAATTCGCCCCCCTCAACTTTTTTCTGCAATACCCTTGCAAACATTTTCCTCCGACCCGAACCTACCTGACATTTAAGCCTCGAGTCTTGCGCATCTGTTGATACCACAACATAAAATCTTGACCATGGTTTACCGCACCGTGAAAAATAAATTTCCCCAGATGTAGTGCACACAAACCAGAATTACCATTGGTGCATATGAATAATTAATTAGCCAATAATTCCCAAAACCTTTAACCTATAGTCATCTTATTTCTTGGGTATGTTTACATTAAGTTATCCTATGCATGCACCGAGTTGCATAAATTGTCGTCCCACAATGGCCGAGATCTGGGGGAGGGGCGGAATCAGGCTTACTCTGAGTGCAAAGGGATGCTGGACAACATGCGTACTGTTATAGCTGCGTTTTAGGTACGTTCCTTTTGAGGCAGTTTCTGCTGGTAAATTTACCGAATTAAATGGTTAATATTGGCGTCAATCCTCTAAGCCTCTGGAATAGACTTTTAATATATTTTCAATTTTAACGTCAGGGATCTCGCATCTGACGAAGTGGTTCTTTACAGAGTAAAAAATTTGTAGGAAATTGCCAATCGATGTCTACCTTGAGCTCCTATTCAACGAATGCATTCATCTTTCATGGTAATGAATTTGGCGATCGAGAAATACTGCCCGAAATAGAGCTTTGTGATCACGTAATTTTGTCGTAATTGGAGTCGCGTGCAGTCTAATTATTTCCCCACTAGACACCAGGCGGGTAAGGTCTGAGAAAATGTGGTGCCCAAACGGCATCACACGTTTAAACCAAGATGCACCGACGTGTAGTTTGTTATAGCTCCTGTTAGTAACCTCATTCTCTAAGATGATATGCCAGTGATTAGAGATGCGTGGGAGATATTAGCGCGCAAGTGCGTCACGCTACTTTGAGCCTCCATACAAGAGACACGATTCTTGTGTGCTCAAAAAGTAAAAGGTTAACACATCTCATGGTCATTGAAACACATGGACGTTTTTCAAGTTAAACCCCGACGTGCACTGAAGTTCCAATAATTTTCTCCATATTTTCAAGAAAATTACGGACCTCGTGAAAATCATGGTGCTGTCTGCATAATAGAAATGAACTTTGGCAAAGGAAGGGGAAAGGAAGAAGAAAGAAGAAATAATGGAGAATGTAAATAATGAACACCGCAGCTCAAAACCCCGAAGCTAAAATCCGGTTCTGCAACCCGTAGCAAAAGATTGTGTACATTCTGTCATGTCGGCACGAGCTGACGCACGAGGTCGCTCCATTTACGGGCGGTTGACAGCAATATGACTTTGCAAAACACAGGTACGTGCTCGCTTGCAGGCATTCAACATTTTGGGTGAATATAATCAATTACACTCATTTTGCGTGACGGTCTTTCGGCAAATTTCATAATGACCCCCCTCCATTCAAAATGGTCTAGCAACGCCCGTGTTATGATGCATTTTGTCCTTGGGTCATGTTCTTAGATGTCTCGTTGGCATAATCTTTCCAACGTGAGTCGCAATTGTTGATGGGACTGATCGATACTGGGCTAGTTTACACTGCAAATAACACAAAAGGAGACAGGTTTCCAGCGTGTTTTGACACCTTCACTTTCGTAATTAAAAGAAAATATCTGAGTCGAGGACATGTTCTATACGACAATTCACCGTGAAAAGCATGTTGTCCATTTCACTTCTACACGCCACCGGGTAAGGTTTGCGAAATGATGGTGCCTAAGCGGTTAATTTTTGGCTTGATCAGCCTTCATCTGATGATAGGTTGCACCGGTGGTAACGAGATGTGTAAGGCCCCCGTTGGTCGCAGATGGGCGTGTCCTCCCCCTTGGATCGAGTGGGGTGCCAAATGCTACAAATCTATCATGGAGCATCTTTCATGGTCCGAGGCAAAAGATGAATGCATCAAGATGGGAAGTGTCTTGGTCGCGCCACGATCTCAGGAGGAGACTGATTTCCTCATGCAACTATTGCCACCCGAATTTTGGATCAATTGCAATGACATCGTGGAAGAAGGTGAGTTGCAAAGGAATCTTTGCACTTTAATTTCATGATTTTATTCCTCAACCAAAGACAGTCGATATTAATATTAGGATTTAAAACAACTATATACGATTTTTTTTTCCTGTAGGTTTTTTGTTATTTCGTCAATTCCCACCTTTGTACCTGTATATCATTGTGTTGTTTTTGAAAGGTACGTGGAAGTGCCAGGATGGTACGGATGAGGTTGGGTTCAGGAATTGGGACCCAGTTAATAGCGAGCCTAATAACGCCAGAGGTAATGAAAACTGTGCTGTGACAACCTCAGCTGTTGGGGAATGGAATGACATACCGTGTGATTGGCAACGTGCTGCAATATGCAAAGCTGCAACCTGCCTGCGCCAAGACTGCACTTTCTAAAATCCATGCGGACCGGTAAATAAAACTGTTGACACACTCATCACTACTGATAAGGATTCGAACCTGCGTCCACTAGAACACAACAACTCTGAAGGGAACAGCAGAGTCACAGTGCCTATTACAGGATTCGAACCGGTAGTGTTTTTGTTTTCTACAGCACACATCGTCATTAGATCATGATTATCAGCTAGTTCGATGTCTAACCATAAGAAAATAACAATGACGCCACACCATTGCTATAACTCAGTCATGCATGTACATTAGTGCATTTCAAAGTACAGCTTTCGTCGAGCTGCCACAGTGGCCTAGTGGATAGTGGGATTAACTATGGATCGCAAGATTTATGGTTCGAACCTGTGTCAATTTTAATATGATTGTTGGTTGGGATACGTTTAATTGAAAGGAAAACACTACGGGAATGTTAAGTGTTTTCCATTCACACAGCGTGATAAATATTGATGTTAGGGTGCGTGATGTGATTGGTTAAAATACGATGTATGATGGTAACCACTGAAATGGCTAATCTTTCTGGTTACATTCTGCTCATAAGAATCTAACTTCAAACGAAAAACAAAAATGAAAGATGCTGAGCTACTGCTTTATACTTTTTAAAAACTATTTAGAATTCAGTGTTACCAAAGTTAAATCGATCCTAAAAAAAAAAAATAAAACATGCTTAATACTAAGAACATCTGTTTGAAAGACTGCATGTATATAAGCAGCTACATTAAACACTTTTGATATTGCGCTGTGTTTATAAAAGGATTTTACGTATTATGTTAGGATCTATAAATTGTGAATATGACTTCTTCTAATCGTTTACGTATTAGAAATGCTAATTTATTTGAAGGAGACCTTAAATTAGGAAAACAATGCATTAACCTGAAAGTTCAAACAGTTAAAACCAGTTTTTATTTTTATAGATCTTGGCCACACCACCCCCCTGCTTGTTTTTGTTATGTGTGTCTGCAAAATTGTCCTCCTGTGGGCAGAATGTTATGTCCGTCGGCACAATCATGTCCCGGGATGAAGAGCGCCACCTAATGTCCAAAGGTGTCCGTGATCGTCCGCTTTGAAAAGCGCACCGCGAGGGCTTCAGGCGATCTATTCAATAGCTTTAAATGGGGGAAGGCACTATATACTAGCCTCTGTAGCGATTCGCAATTTTTTTTTTCAAGACACTTAGGCTCTTGGACCTAATTTTTTTCCTTTTATTAAAATATTCCCAAAGATAAATTTGGAGAAGAAAAGCAATAGCAATAGCAATGCAATGCTAGACGTCGCTGATCTTTCCTCATGAATAAACATACTAGTACCCAGCTACTGAAAAAAAGTTCACGAACCGCTGCACAGGTTAGTACTTAGTGTCTTCCTTAAATGGGAACTAGCTACTGGGCTCCGGGAACCTGTCTGAGTGTCAGACAAACAGGGTCACTACATCGTGGCTTACATGTGGCAAATTGCCAATCGATGTCAACAAGGAATTCGTATTCAACGACCATGCATATTCATCTTAAGAAATGAAAACTGAGCGACATCTTCTTGAACCAAAAAAATGATGCATCTTGGTAATGCCACTGTAGATACTCGTAAAGTCGTAATGGGTTTTATTTTTGTAGTAAAATGTTATGGTCCACACCGGATGTAGAGTGCACCCTCTATTGACTGACAATGTTGGTTGTTTGTGCATAACAAATCAGCCCTTCTCACATGGCGGCCATTTTCTCGACCTCGTGTCTGTGCTTGTGTCCCAATATGACAAATCTAAATGCTCGATAGATTGCCAAAAAATCCCTACATGTATAAGAGATGGAGCGTTGCCCAAAAGTTCAGTTAGAGACTCCAGACGGGTAAGATATACGACATGATAGAAACTGCGTTTCATTATAATATCAGGGATATCATCTAGTGTAGTGGTTCTAATACAGCGTGGTCTACTTGTGCAGCAAATTGCATACGGCGTCTGACTTGAGTTTCTATACAACGAATGCATTCATATTCTCGGTATTGAATTGAGTGAGAACAACCGGGGAGAAATATACAGCATCTTGCCGACTAGCTGTCACTTCTCTATATTAAATTTGCTCTCACAAAAAGTAAGGGCCTCAATCGATATTCATTTACCAACTGGTTGCATTCAATATATAATGCATCTTTCTCGTTATTTGACACGTTTCATGGTCACACTAAAGGTTTTTTGTTGACTACTTGGTTGAGTTGGTTCATGCAGAGTCGGAGTTCTCCAATGTAATTAGTTAACGTACAAGCCCATCATTTTAGCTCTAGACACCAGCCGGGTAAGATGTGAGGGATGATGGCGTCTAAACGGTTCATCTATGGCTTGATAAGCCTTCATCTGATGATGGGTTGCACTGGGGGTAACGAGATGTGTAAGGCCTCCGGTAGTGGCCGTCGATGGGCGTGTCCTCCTCCTTGGATCCAGTGGGGTGGCAAATGCTACAGAGCCATCATGGAACGCCTGACATGGTTTGAGGCAAAAGATGAGTGCATCAAGATGGGCGGTGTCTTGGTCATGCCACAGTCTCAGGAGGAAACTGATTTTCTCATACGCCTAGTGCCAGCCCGGTTTTGGATCAATTGCAACGATCTTGAGGAAGAAGGTTTGTTGCTCTTTCTAGTTTGTTTAAATTTTAAAAATCACAATCGTGATTGGTTCAGTTGATGGAAAATTTGATTTCAAACATAATTACCTTGTCAATCTCACCCAAATCGAAATCTTATCGTGATACATCGATTGTTTTGGTAGGTACACGGAAGTGTTGGGACGGTACCGATGAGGTGGAGTTTAGGAATTGGGCGACTGGTGAACCCAACAATCAAGGAACTGAGGACTGCGTTCAAGTATTGTCTGGTGGGAAATGGAATGATAACCTGTGTGACAAGCAGTTCCCTGCGATTTGCGAAGGTGAAACCAGCCTCCGCGACAGCTGCGCTTATTAACACTTTTAATCCATACAAAGTGGAACATAGCTGATGAAACGCAAATTACGAATGGACATTTGCAAATGTCACATGCGGGATTTCAATCTATAATCACTATGAGTAAAGGATAATAACATAAATGTCTGCGCGATTTCTTTGCGGAATATTTAAAATCCCCCGTCAAAGTATATGCAAATGTGTCGAAACGTGGTGATCCCCCAACAGGGCAGTTTCAGAACTTGTTATAACAGAAATTTGTTTTGTGATCTAACATAAAATGTACTCTTATTGCTCACTACATCAGGCAAACCTTTCAAATTGTATTAAAACTACAAATTGTACTAAAAACTACTGTCCTCAATATTACTGAAATTTTCGATTTTTTTTCTGAGCGATATCTATTTAAAGAAAATGATGTTCAATGATTATTTTTAGCATTAATTGTAGACATATATTCTTTAATAAGAGCTTTATATATTTCGCTTGTTTCACACTGTAGTTAAATTTAGACTGGGCCATGGTCGGTTGTTCAACTTGGTCTGTTCAGCATGCGTACACCTACACACACTATATAGGCACCATTATTTTGTTTTTGTGCTGAAATCGAGTATAGTCTATAACCATATACATGTATAATATAATTTAAAGCAATCATTAAAATAGAATTCGTGTTGACAACTCATCGAACGGCATACTAAAATAAGTTACCAAAAAATTGTCAACAGCTAAAACAAGGAAAGCCTTTCGCCTTGTTATCTCTACATTGTGATCCTGGTGAGATCTTAAAGGCGGTATTATACGCTTGTGAAGTTGGCAACTTAATTTGGCTGTAAACTGAAATTATTGGGATGTGTTATAAGGCTTGTAAAGATATGTTTACTGCAATGTGGAAGAACTATATAGAGTTGTAGAATTTACATGTGATGCTTTTAGTACGTGTGTAATTAAATTCCATGATCATGTTAAGGGAAGGTATATAGGTGAAAGAATATTGTTCAGGACACTTGACATTCTATGATGTGTTATGTAATATAGATTTAATTAATACGGTATCACTCGCAATGGTAAACCCGACCCGACCCGAAGTCGGTTTCGGGTCCGGGTCTGGTTTGCACATCATTAGTAACGAGAAGTCAGACAGGTGGTAAATACTGAGAACTCCGATTCGAATCAATCCTGTACGTTTTCCATTAGCGTTCCTTAATTGCGCTTCTGTGAATGACGTCTTAGCATGGCACGTATGTGGATGACATTTGTGGATGACATACTGTGGATGACATTTTGTGGGTGACCTAATGTAAGTGACATTTGTGGATGACATTTGTGGGTGACGTAATGTGGGTGACATCTGTGGATGACACTTGTGGGTTACAATTGTGGTTGAAATTTGCGGGTTACCAATTAAACCAGTTCTTAATGTGAATATATATTAAAATACGAATCGTGTAGATGTGGTTAAGGAAGAGTGATTAAAATATGCAATAGATGGATTTTTCCTACACAGAAACAAACTGTCCGTTGTCCAGTATTGTGTCCTAAATACTGCATGAATCCAAGAGGTCAATAATCAACTACAAATCGGTGGCAAATTGCTCCCCAAACGAATCCATGTTTCTCGGGCCCTAGATCGCCCTGCAATTTCCGCAGTTCGGACAGGTGTAAGCAGGGAATCAGGGAGAGAACCAGCCTCGACTCCGTGCGCTTTCCTTCACTAACATTGGACGTGATGAACACGATATGGGTTATGGCAGACTCGTCCCCCCCCCCCAAAAAAAATAAAAATAAAATAAAATACTGACAGGTTTTGTTGTAAAGGGGCGAAAGAGGTACGTACACATTTAGCCTAATACAAATCCTTGCCAAATAACGCGACGTCAAAACCTTATTTTCGAAGTATTTGATTCTTCAAAAACACAACTTTCAACATTTGAAAGATGGCATCGCGTGTTATATTTAACGACTGCAGTCCTTATTTAAATGTGCCATATTTTGTCAAATTTAAATTTAATGAATCCAGGGGGTTCAGACCGCGCAAGGCATGATGGGAAACAACATGGCGCAGCAAGATCGTACCCATTGAAACGAGGTTGGGATAGAACCGCTACAGCACTTTCATGTTTGAACAGCACTCCATGAGTCTGATTGGATCCAACCCCTGCTACAAAGAAGAAAAAAGGATGAAACTCCCCTGTTATAAAACAAAATAAAATGAAAAGTTGCAAACTAAAAAAAAAATGCACACCAAATCAAAGTTTAGTGTATTAAATCGGGCAATTTTGCAACAGACCCCTTGCATTTGACGTCACACCTTAGGACAGGTCTTTGCTCCTCTGATAAGCATGAATAGAACTAGGAGTTTGTATTGCCATTGAATATGAATTTTAAAAAAATGTCTCCAGTGAGAGCGCACCGTGCAATGGGTCAGTTGTGATTTTTCGTTTAAAATGAGCGCAGTGTATATCGTGGTGGCACCTAACAATGTCGGGAGGAGAGGAGTGGCGGTCTTCTTATATGAGAAGAATATCGGCAGCAGATATTATTATTATCTTGTACAATGGACAAAACAACCTGAAAGATAAATATTTTAATAAAGATTCAGTCACACGTGAAACCCATTTTAGAACCCATAAAATCATTCTATCAACGAGCATGTACATGTATGAAATATGTTGGTCGGTCTTGACACCTGAAATTAAAGTCATCATATATTTAAATTATCACGATGTCGTTAGACAATACTGAAGTCTCTTTAAAAACCGACGGTACAGAAAAAAAATAGTTTATGAAGTTAGGCAATTAGCCATCAATGGACACCGTTATACATTGAGATGATGTGGAGTTAAAGAATATGCTAGTCATATGATTGAAGGGCAACCTCGTCCCAATGGCATCGAGCAGTACGCTTCCCTTACCTTCTCTCTAGCTCTGTTACTGGATAACGTTTATGAACTTTAATATAGGTTTTCCCGTCCAATTTCGCACTTAGTGCATGCAAGAGTATGAATAGTTCATTCAATTTTGCTATAGGGCAACCAGAAATTCAAACTAGTCATTCAAAATCGCCATAGGGCAGTCAAAAAAGAGAAACAGTCATTCAGAATCACCATACGGCAGCCAAAAATTCATAATGGGCATTCAGAATCGCCATAGAGCAATCAAAAGTGTAAAAACAACATTCAGATTCGCCATAGTGCATTCAAGTTAGCACGGAAGGACACGTGACTGAAGATAGAGCATTCAATTTCGCCATAGGGTATTCATGTTCATAACTAGTGCATTCAATTTAGCACTGTATTTACATGACTTGTATACAGTAATACATATTCAAATATTCTTTGCGCGTTTTTCCCAACCTGCAATATGTGTGCCACCAATGACCATTCATAAAACTTCACTGGACAATTTACATTATTTTTTACAGATGCCTGGACTTCGATAGTTGTATTTGTTTTGTCTCCTAGAGGTGAAATGTAAATTATAGTAGCATTGGCCTGCTAAGTTATGTTGTTCCTCACCAGCGCCTTGGCACAAATTGTACATATATTTCTTTCATCTCCTTTGTTAATGCATTCTTTGCATTTCACCTATTGCTTTCCACATATAATTATCAGCAGCTTTAGAATTTACATTGGCAGACATTACGCAATTAATATCAATGGCTGAAAAAAAAGACTGAGTTTTGAGCTTTGAACTTTAACATGTAAATTTCCTACCAAAGATCCGTAAAATATAACCATCTGCAGTTGCGATATCATATTAAGTATATACATTCAGTTATAATTATGTTTTAAAAAGAATATAAAAGGTTCAACAAAGAATTATTATAAGGGAAGAAAACCGTAATCAATGTCTTAAGTAGTAGTAGGGGAGGTGGGGGTATGGGACCAAAATGGAAAATCTGCGGCCAGTCTGGACACGCCGCTCTCGATTCTAAAAATTAGTTGGAGGAAAAAAAAAGGGGAATCCCCCGTGGCAAAATGTTTTTAGAAATCTGACGTCAGGTTTGGGGAGCAAAAAAGAAAAATGTGTCAAGTCAGCGCCTGTCGCTCTGGAGTTAAAAAAAATAAATCAGTCGTCGCTAAAATGAGGTGATGTCACCACCACGTGACTTTGAAAAATGTGTGAGTCACCACCACGTGACCTTGAAACGTGTTGAGGCACGAAAGAAATTTGGCGTAAACAATGTGACCTTGAAAAATGTGTGAGTCACCACCACGTGACCTTGAAACTCAGGGCCCATTATCTCTCGTCTTGAAGATCCTCACCAGCCGGTGAGTCTGATTGCTTATAAATCCAAAGTCTGCCTTCCAAAAAAAATGAGAAAAAATATTATATTTTCTATAATAAAATGGAGAGTAATATGTTCAGACCGACCGTCAAAGGATATTCTAAATGGAACAAAGCCACGCTGCGTGATTACGTGCAGCAATATAATATACCGCACAATGAAAATGTTTCTCTTACTCGTAAAGTCTACATCGAGGGATAAAAATTATGAAAGTCAATTTAAAAACTTGAGGAAAAAGACACTACATGAGCTCAAACAGATTGTAGACGAACAAAATCTAAAATACGTACCGACGGGTTATAAAGGACGGTTTTTGAAAAAAGATTTAATCTCGGCGATTAAAATATACAGACAACCCGAAGACTTTACAGAGTCAGCTTTTAGAGAAACGAGAAGGTTTAGAAATTACTACAGAAACTGGGAATTAAACCCCAGACTTTATAACCACGATTTAATCAAGTTTTTTGATTCGCACAAGGAACAAATAGTCAATAAAATCAAGTCAGAATTGAGAGAGCTGAGAGGTTTAAAACTGGAGCTCACAATCAAAATAAAATACGAAAAAACCAAACCGGATGGTACGATCGAAACGATCGAAGCTATTCATTATAGCAAGCCGAAAGCCGTTTTAAATCAAAGTCAAATAAAACAGGTTTTAAAAGAAGAGATCGAAGAGCTATTTAAAAGGATGAAAGGTATACGAATCAAGGATCGGGTTGGGTTTTAAAAGATAATGGCGTTATACATCAACATCAACAGATATAATCCAGCGAGAGGTAGTTCTTACATAAACCGACCCGAACATCTTAAAATTAAACAGGCGATGATAAACATCAAAAACAAAGACGACGAGTGTTTGAGATGGTGTTTGAGAGCTGCTCTTGGGTTGTATACAGATAAAGTAAAAATCAAATAAGAAATAATCCTAAATATAAAATTCATAAAGAAGAACCTGTTGTATACACCAAAGACGACGGACTCGGTTTTAAAGGCGTTGACTTTCCGACACCGGTCGATCAGATACCCAAGATAGAAAGACAAAATAATTTATCGATAAACGTATACGGTTATGAGGGTGAGATATATCCATTATACGTGTCTAAAAACTACGGGGCAAAAGAGATCGATCTGCTTTTGATTTCTAAAGGTGACAAGCATCACTATTGTTGGATAAAATATTTTACGAGGTTGATGTACGACGTTACCAAACATAAATGTAAGAAATATTTTTGTCGAAGATGTCTATGTCATTTTACCAATCAAAATAAATTAGACAGACATATCGCCGATTGTAAGGGTATAGATGCACATCCATCAAAGATTGTATTTCCGACGGGTAAACCAAAATACATAGACGGGCAACCAGGCGAAAGAGACATACCGATATTAGAATTTAAAAACTATAGGCACAAACAAAAGCACCATTTGTCATTTATGCTGACTTTGAATCCATACTACAAACAACAACAACACCCACACAGACACTAACATCGAAACCTACTCACTCAGACAAAGAGACAAACACAAAAAAGATTAACGTTCACAAAGCTAGCGGTTATTCGCTAGTTGTCGTGCGATGCGACGGTAAAAATGTGTATCAAGAGACTTATAGAGGCAAAGACGCTTCAACTAGATTTATAACAACGCTGTTACAATTACAAAGCGATATTAATTGCATATTTGAAAAACCCCAACCCATGACATTTAACGAGCGAGCTAAAGACCATCATGATAAAACAAACACGTGTTGGATTTGTGAAAAACCAATTTATCCCAATTACTCGAGCAACTGTCAGTGCCAGAAACCCAGAGAACCCAAGACGATAAAACAAAAGAAAGAACATCAGTACAAAAATAGTAAGGGATTTATCGAGTCTAAATGTCTAGACTGCAAAACGAGCATTAATAAATTTAGAAAGGTCAGAGATCACTGCCACGTCACTGGTAAATATAGGGGTGCCGCACACGCTTATTGTAACCTCAAACTACAAATTAAACCCGGTTGTACACCGATACCGGTCTTTTTTCACAATTTACAAAATTATGACGCGCATTTAATCATGCAGGGAATGACAGAATACGATAGCCAAACAGAAATACAAGTGATCGCTAAAAATTCAGAAAAGTATATTTCTTTTTCGATAGGAAATCTACGATTTTAGACTCGTTTAGTTTTATGGCATCATCGTTGGATAAATTAGTGAAAGGTTGTCCAAAAGAGTCGTTTCATTTACTCAAAAAGCATTTTAAACATTCTGACTTGCTATTACAAAAAGGAATTTATCCCTACGAATATATGAACTCGTTTGATAAGTTTCAAGAGACCAGCCTACCACCCATCGGCAAGTTTTACAGCAGACTAAAAGACGAACATATATCGCAACAAGACTATGACAGAGCTCAACGCGTGTGGAACGAGTTTAATATACAAAATCTAGGAGAATATCACGACTTGTACGTGACTACCGATACGTTATTACTTGCAGGCGTATTTGAAAACTTTAGACGAACGTGTATTACAAACTACGGGCTAGATCCAGCCAATTATTTTACCGCACCCGGATTGTCCTGGGACGCTCTATTGAAACACTCGGAAGCTAAACTCGAGCTGTTGCAAGACGTCGACAAACACTTATTTTTTGAAAAAGCAAAACGAGGAGGCATATCTAGCGTGGGTGGAATGAGACATCACAAAGCCAATAATCAATATCTCGATGACTACGATTCAAACAAACCCTCGAGTTATATCGCTTATCTGGATGCCAACAATCTGTACGGTTGGGCTATGAGTCAATATCTACCGTACAGCGATTTTAAATGGACACCCTCGAAACCGTTTACCGAAGAAAGAATATTAACGCTTAAGAAAACGTCCAACACCGGCTACTTTTTTGAAGTAGATTTAGACTATCCGTACGATCTACACGCCAAGCATAACGATTATCCCCTAGCACCCGAAAATATCGTCGTACCCCAAGCGTGGATGTCTGATTATCAAAACGAGTTATTGGATACCGAACCTAATAGCGACGTACAAAAATTAACGTGTACGCTTAATCCAAAACAAAATACGTGTTGCACTACGTTACGTTGCAGTCATACCTCGATCTCGGTTTGAAACTAAAAAGGTACATCGCGTGTTAAAATTTAAACAATCGCCTTGGATGAAAGCTTACATCGACAAAAACACGCAACTCCTAAAAAAAGCAACCTCTGATTTTGAGAAAGACTTTTAAACTGATGAATAACAGCGTGTTTGTTAAGACGATGGAAAACGTTATAAATCGAATAGACGGTTACCTACTGAGAGACAATAACGAGAGCGATCAAGCAAAATACAAAAATAATTCAAAAACCGAGCTATAAAACAACAACGCCGTTTCCAGAATGTGACCTGTCGTTTGTCGAAACATATAAAACGACAACCGTGTTAAACAAGCCCATTTACTGCGGAGTGAGTATCTTGGATCTCTCAAAGACGCTGATGTACGATTTTATTACAACCGATTGAAAGACAAATACGGAGATAAAATCAGGTTGATGTATACGGATACGGACAGTCTGTTGATTGTCGTTTACACGGATGACATATACAAAGACATGCGATCTCACGGGCAACACTACGACTTTTCGAATTACAATCTGGATCACGAGTTATACGATCCAACCAATAAGAAAGTGATCGGTAAATTTAAAGACGAGTTTGGAGGTAAGGTCATTCAAGAAGCCGTTTGCGTAAGACCCAAGATGTACTCGATTTTAGCAGATGACAACAACATCACTCTTAAAAAGGCCAAGGGGGTCACAAAATCGGTCACTGACAAAAAATTAAAACACCGACACTACTACGACTGCATCTTTAAAAATAAATCTAAAACAGAAACGATGACTCAAATTCGATCGGAAAAACACATCCTTTACACCATATCTCAAAATAAACTATCGTTGAGTCCGTTGGACACAAAGCGGTACATTTTACCGGATGGAATACACACGCTCGCTTATGGTCACCGTAATCTAGATATTAATTAGGCGGTAATTGCGTGTCCTCGGGTACGACTTGAAGCTCTTGTCTCACAAAACTCCTTTCTGGGCCGTCTTGCAGGTAATACAGCGTAGGACCCGTCGTGACTTTTTTACCTTCAATCATTTTAAACTGACTCGTTCTTTTTTCCACGTTGAAGATGTCTACGCTCCAAATGGGATCCGTGGCTCTTCTCGAAGTTCCACCCTCTTGCTCGCCCGAGTAATATAAATATCTAACCATAGCGTCTTGCGGTAATTGTTGCTCTTTTGTTTTAACGGGGTTAGCCGGCGATTGCCGGACCTGTTCTAGTTTAACCGCCTCTGACGGTGCTTTAGCTATTAATCTCGTCGTTTCATCGTTTATAGCTTTGATCACGCTGGGTAATCGCTCGACCCATTGCGTGTTTCTACTCTCGGGATTTAACATTTCTTGAGCGTACTGATGACCAAACAGTCTCTCGGCTAGCGTTCGATTAAATCTTTCTACGATACCCTGCGATCGGTGGTTTCCGGGTTCGCCTACGATAATCTTGACGTTTTTTGAGGCCATCCATTTTTTAAAAGCGCCTTTAAATTCGGTACCGGCGTCTACTCTCAACGTTTTAGGGTAACTCAAAGGCGACCTCGCGTAAATCTTGACGATAGCATCTCGCGTGGAATCTGCCGTTTTAGAAACCAAGGGTTCTGCTTCGTGGTATCGACTCGCAACATCGACAACCGTCAAAGCGTATTTATAAGTCTTGCGTTTTACTTTATCCCAGGGTAGGTATAGCACATCCATTTGGTGAAAGTCGTTTGGTGTTTCAAACTCTCGCGAAGTACTCGTAGGCCTGGGTACATACGCAGGACCCGGTAGATAAATTTGCCATATCGCTTGTTTTTTAAGCCAATCTCTGATTACCTTTTTATCGATTTTTGTTTTATCGTGTAAATGGTCGACGGCACTTTCACCTCTCCAATAACCGCTCGGGCTATAATACAGTTTAGATAATGTTTGCATATTATTTAATATAAAAGACGTTTATAATAATATGGCTAGCGTTGCTATGATGTTAGGAGGCGCGATCGTCAACGCCTTAGCTTTTACTGGTTCAAACTTTTTATTTTCAAATCTGAAACAGAGCGACGAGGAGCGTAAGAGACACGATTTAGCGATAGAACAACTCTCAGCCACCAAAGATAAGTGGCAACGAGAACGAACGAAATATCTAGATTTTCTAAACGAACGTATCAGAAAACAAAATGCTTCAAAAGAAACATTTTCTAACGTAGACCGAGCGTTGCGTTACTACAACGAGGTGAGTGGACACTCTACCGAACTACCCGTAGGACTGCAACACGAACCCAAACTCGAAGATTTTTACGAGCCTAGCGACCAACAAATAGAAAAAGAACTGGCGTTTATCGCGGGAGGAACGCTATTAGTGGGCTTCTTGGCTTACAGATATCTTTAAATTTAAAACTCGTATAAATAAAATGAATGCATATGGAAAAAAGCTCAATCCCAGCAGGCTATTAAAAATACCCAGATCTATCAAGGGTGAGAGAAAAGAGGTGGTCATTACCCACAATCCTAGTAGTATATCGGCGGGGCAAACGCTGAGGGTCAAGTTTCCTCAATTGGGTGTAGACGACGTGATCGTACCCGGCACTTGTAAACTAGCTTTCAATTTATAACTCGAAGGTGGAAGCGACAACAATAGAACCATTTTTAGCAATTTAGCCAGAAATTTAGTCAGCGAAATCAGCGTCAGGCTTCAAGGTCACGAAATTGTGAGTTATCGTCACGCCGACGTGTATCACAACTTTAAAGACAATTGGATCAACAGCTCGACGACTCGAAACATGGCGTACTCGGGCATAGAAAAAGAAAACGTGTCTAAACTAAGAACTGGGGCTGAAGATGCTAACGCGGGCGCCAACAACGGTAAGGATCAAGCTATCGCGGATGCCTATGGTAACAGATATTGTATTCCCCTAGACATTGACATACTGACTTCGCATCACCCTTTTTACCCCAGCGGTTTAAAACAACCTCTGACGTACGAGATAAAGTTTAACGATCACGAAAAAGTAGTCAACAGTTCAGATACGGCGGCGATGTATTCTATCTCAGACTTGTCTCTCGAATACGAAGTGGTGACCAACAGAGACCTAGCTATCACCATCAGGAATAAACACAAGGGGTTAATGCAATATCTGTTTGATAAAATCCACTCGCTTGAAGTTAGATCCGTCAACAAATCGGACACGCTTTGGAACGTCAGCGTCAATCAACCCATCAGGAGTCTCAAGGGTATTTTCTTTTGTTTAAAGATCCCGCGGTCAAGAATCCGCAGCGATTTTACAATCCAAAAATAACCAAAACATCGGTGACCGTAGAAGGTAAACCCAATCAACTCTACAGTCAAGGCATGTTTCAGTATCAACACTGGAATGAAATCAACAAGTTCTTTGGAGACAGCGATACCGAAAGCGGGCGCGGAGTAGCTAAAGACTTAAATTTGACGGGTTTTGACCTCGGAGACTACCTAAAAGACAAGTACGGTCTGTGGCTCGATTTTAGAAGTAACGACGACAATTCCGCTCACGGATCCGGTAGGAAACTCGGAGACGGAGGAGGCATCAACATTCAATTTAACAGAGAAGCCGAAGGTCAAGGTGACCTCACGATGTACGTATTTTTAGTCATGGATGCTCAATTGAACTTGGAAGACGGAAATTTTAAATCTCTGTTAAGTTAAAATGACACAACCGCATTGCGCTTTAATCGTCGGCAAAACAAATTCGGGCAAAACCAAATGGATTTTGGATCTGTTAGAGTCAGACTATAAAAACACATTTGAGGCGATAGTCATCATTTGCCCTACCATATTTAAAAACAAAACGTACATCGAAAGAAAGTGGATTCAAGCAGATCCCGAGGTATACCTCTGCGATCCGGAATTGTACAAGATGACGCTCAACGAAGCGATCGATTTTTACAGGAAAATATTTGAAGGTGTTGCCACGTTGTTTATCGTGGACGATTGCTCTTCGGATCAAGAGATTAAATATCGTAAAAAGACGTGCGCGCTAAGCAAGATGGCATTTAGCGGAAGACACGTAAATCACAGCTGTTGGTTACTGACCCAAAAGTACAACAGCGTTTTAAAAGATTATAGAGAAAACACGGCTTGGTTGGCATTATTTTACTGCAAAGATAAAACATCGTTTGATCAAGCGTTAGACGAAAACGACGTCGTACCCATTGAAGAACGAGATTATATAAAACGACGTTTGAGAGATGTGAAATATAGTAAATTGGTCGTATACACCGAACCTCCAGTTAGTTACGAGCTACTTGAGTAGCTAGTTGAGTAACAATTAATAGCTAGTTGAGTAACAATTAATAGCTAGGTGAGTAACAATTAATAGCTAGGTGAGTAACAATTAATAGCTAGGTGAGTAACAATTAATAGCTAGTTGAGTAGCAACCTATTTAACAAGCTACACATGTATTACAATTTGTTAATCAACAAACGTCAACAAAATACATTTTGTTGTAAGTAAATGATAGCAATATTCAGTATTTGCAGTTTTTAGCTATTATCATCATATCGCTTAATCTATCGTTTTACACCTACGAATACCTTTGCTTTTGTAACAAGGTTGCAAAAGCTACAACAAAATTAAATTCGTTTCTAATTAAATGGAGGACCTAAAACTGACTTTAACGAACGAACAAGATCACAACGCAGAACATAAAGATCGTTTGTGCGGTGTCGTAGCAGCCGGAAACTCTAAAAAGTACTTGGGAAAGGAATACACCGTTAAACATATCGAAGCTCTTGACAGTAAAGAACTCGACAAGCTGTATCATCTGTACGAAACTAAATTTGGAAATGAAATTGTTAAAACCGTTGGTAAATACACTTTAAGTCTATTTTCGAGAGTGTTAGCTGTTGTTACACCCGTACAAGTTTTAGGATATAACGTCACTATAGATTCTGAAGAAGAACTCACCAACGACTTGAGTTCTGATCCTATTATAAGCGCGAGTATGGCTGGTATGTTGAGCGACGTTTGTTACAAGTACGGAACTTTAATATCACCCCTAGTTGCTACGATTATCACAACAAAACATTTGAAATTTAATAAACCTAATATAATAAATGGAAGATCAGAAAGCAGCGACAGCAACGCCTGCAGCTCAACCAGCAGAGACAGAGACGTCCCAACCGATAAAAACAACGACATCACCGACGGTAACGAGAGTGACCAAGACTAAAAATCCTAAACGAATACAGCAGGGTAAAGCTTTAGCTGAGCACAATAGACAGATGAAATTAAAATTGGCAAAAATGAACGTAACATCGGACGAAGCTACGAGCTCACCAGACTACAACTCTTGGGCGATGTGGGGGGCTATAGCGTCTATAATAGGGGTGGGGCTGCTGGTACTAAAAAGTAAGGCAACTGCGCCGGTGATACAGCCAGTGCCGGTAGTCACGCAACCCACTACACCCAGCGCCCCCAAAACGCTAGACATGGAATAAACCAGCAATTTAAAAATTGTTATATTAAAAACGATGAGTAACTTTGACACCAACGGAATAGCAAATACGATTTATCACGGAGCCGTCATATCGGGTCTTTCGATGGGATACGCCATGGTAGGAGCTAAACTACTCAAAATGAAAGTGCCAGATTTAAACAAACTAAGCGTAGAAGATGCGGCTAAATTGACGGGCATTATAAGTGGAGCTCTGGCCACGCAAAATTGGTTGGTGACCCAGGGTATACTACCGGGCAGTATCATGAAAACGGCATAATTTAAATAGGTTTATTAAATAAATGGATGGAGAAGGATTTGACTATGTCACCGAATACGAGGATCCACCTGACATTAACTTAGATGATGATGATGTAGAAGAGACCAATCTGGATTGGGACGATACTTTTGATAATACCCAACTTCCACCGGTAGACACAGAAAGCGTCCTCGACACGGGTACAATAAGCAGTTTATCTATAGAACTAATAAAAGAAGATGTTGATTCATTTTACAAACAAAATAATATAGACCCTGTGTTTATCGACCCCAACGATTTTGAAATTGGTAAAGACAAAAATCTATACGTTAAAACATATAAAGGTCGAGAACCATTATCTTATAGACGAGGTGGTCAAAAAATATATTACAAATTAAGTACCTTACAAAGTAAATATGGTACCGCATTTATTCGCGACACCCTCAAAATCGCTGACTATAAACCAACACTAGCTGCTAAACTAAAAGATAAACTCGAAAAAGTACAACCCGAGAGTATCCCCATGACAGAACTACCCAGCGTCACCGATGAGGTAACCGAAATTATAGACGATTTACAACGCGACACTGGCGCTCAAACGGAAGGATTAAATTACAGAGAACTCCAGGGTTTAGACAAAAGTCTTCAGACGTTGAGAGGTAACCTAGAACTTAATTTAGCGCGTCTCGCAGAACTAGACCAAGAGATATTTGATGCCGAACATGAATTAGGTGATCATAGGATCAGCGAAGAAGAACGACGAGAGTTAAACGATAAATTGAGCGACTTAGACGCTGAAAGATCCGCCAGATTAGAAGCCGCAAAAGCCAACGAACGAGGGCTCAAAAGTCAGATCGCTAGAATCAAAGAAACGATTAATAAAATATTAGGCGACGACACGACTCTGGCGGAAAAGATTAGAACTCTGTTTAGAGAACAAGGTGTGACCGTAGTGAGTATTTTAGCCGCTTTGAGTTTAGCCATCAGCACGATAGTGAGTAGCATCGTCGCTAGCGTGAGAGGTGCGGGTGCCCCACCCGCGCCATCGCCAACACCTGTACCAACACCAACACCAACACCAAAAGGCGGTATCAAAGAGTGGATTTCAAAACAACTTGCTAATTTTGCATCTGCTCTTCAAAAACTCGGAGTGAGCGCGTTGGGCGCTCTGCCGGGTATCATAGGCAGCGTACTCAGTTGGATATTTAACGCGCTGAGTAAGTCCGTATCGTGGTTGGCCGAACACGTGTGGGCTTTGTTTTTGGGTGTGGGAGCCTTGGTGTTTGCGTACCTGCAAAAACGATGGTAGTTATAGTTGTAATCAAGTTAAACAAAAAAATAAAAGCCTTACCAGCGCAAAGTTGGTAAGGCTTATTTTTTTGTGTTGTGAGATTAGAGTGTGACTTATCGCATTGCCTCATAAGCTAATATACCCATGCCAACGATAGCTAATATTCCTACCGTCAACGATAATTTTTCGTCTTGGTGAGTTTGTAGTTTAGTGGGCTCTTGGGTTAAAACTGTAGGTGAGGGTGCTGGTGCTGGCAATGGCGCTGGTGTTGGTGCAGGTGTTGGTAATACAACATCGTTCTTCATAGACTCTGGGGGTGTTGGTGGCGCGACGTCATCTGTGTCATCAAAAGAGTCGTCCGGTTGAGGTTGTGAGTTTAAATCTGGCACCAAACCAGTGTTCATACTCTGCGTAGCGATTTGAAGATTGTTGTTATAGCCGTCGTGCGTTCCAACCCTCAAGTTCATATCCGATGGAATTAAATACAACCCCGGTTTCACGACAAAATTTAAAGGCGTTCTGGCATACTGCAAAGAGTCTTGAAATTGATCGATACTCGTTTCCATGTCGTCTGCTGCATTGATGATATCTTCAACGATGACGTTAAATTGTCTCTGAGCGTCTAATCCGGTTCCCGGTGATAATACGCTCGTTTTTGTTTGAGCCTGCGCACCGAGTAAAGCGTACACGTAAGATCTAATTGATTCGTTGATCTTTATGATTCCCGCGGAGGTAAACGAACTCTTGGTGGGTATAAAATCTAACCAAGCCTTTTGTACCGATTCGTTTTGTTCGATGTAAATAACCGTCCAAGGAACGTAACTGCTTCCACTCTTTTTAGGACTGTCTAGACCGTGGTAGCCGCCGTAAAGAACGTTGGGTTTGTTGGGTAATGCTTTATCGTATTCACCAACCGCCACAAACTTGCCTTTATTAAAGATATATGAGGTACCTAAACCGTTAGAGTTTGTGTCTCTCGTCTGTTTAAAAGACTTGTTTTGATCTATGCCAAACAACAAACAGGTATCGGTAAATGCTCTGTGATTATAACTGTTGTCTAGAGCGTTAAATGCGTCATCTCCCGGTAAAGGAGCGGCAATGTCGTACAGGATCTTTCTAACCGTAAAATATAAATGAAAGTTAAAGATGGCCCAAACGTAACGGTTGCTCGCGTTGAAAAGATCGAATCCAATACCGCAGCCCGTAGTAGCGCAGTAGATCGCAAAATTTACCTGATTTTGATAAAACGACATGGGGTGTGATTTCCAACGATCTACATCCTCGTCCGTCTCAACGTGAGGCAATTTGTAGTCCGAGGTTAAGTCGGGAAACATGGTTAAAAACCCGTTGGTATTATTAACTATGACCTCCAGTTCACTGGGTTTAGTGCTGTTTAAAAACTTTGCTTGGGGTGCAGCTTGATGTTTTAGCTCGTTTGCCTTGGCTACATTTTGATTTACTTGTCTCGTTACCTGATCGGCTATCGATTGTATCTGCTTTTTAACGACTTAAAATCACTCATTATTTTAGTTTCAGTTTTAATATAAAAGACTTTAAAATAAATGCATTCGTTTCACTTGTTTCAAAATGAGCAGACGTTTAAATTAGAAGACGTCGTAGATAATTTAAACGGTCAAAATCTATACGCGTAAAAAGGGTGTTGTTTGAGCCTGTATATTTTAATATTTCCAGCGCCACGGAGATTGATTGGTTTACGCAAATAGATGGGAGACCCGCGTTTACCACAGATAAACCTCCCCTCATACCCGCGGAGTTTCTTTCAGATGTACACATAACAACGCCGGATAGAAATTTTATAGAGCGATTGTTACCCGATATACCATACCACTATTTATTTAACGATGAAAATGTTGTACAAAAAACTATAAACGATCTTATAAAAGCGTACGAAGACGATAGACTAGAATCCGTTTTAGAATCAAACAAAAGAAAAAGAGCTATTATAGCTGAACGGCGAGGGTTGATTTTAGCCGCCATGAATTCAGAAACACCAAAAACTGAATTAGAACTTAATACGCTTCAATCTTTAGTAAGAATATTATTTGTTAGAGAAAGAAAAATCTTTGAAGGTGAGGAATTGGCTTTAAAGTTTATTGAAGGAGAAATGGGTGCGAGCGAGTTGAGCGAGTTGAGAGATAGTAGAGAAGCGAGGGTGATTATAAGAGGAAGTCTTATCGTGACGGGTGATGATTTCGATTTTATTCCTCCGAGTCATTTAGAGCCGTTGCCACTCAGAAGTATCGGTTCGGTCATCATACCACCGGGGTGGTACGACGTCGATTGGTTCGATTTCATTTTAAATTCTATACCCGGGGTAAGTTTTCGAGTATTTAGAGAATCTAAAAAGGTGACGTTGGTGATAACTGACGTAAATCTCAAATTGCGCTTGAACAGAGAAGTATCTCGATTACTCAATTTACCCAAAGGAAGACTGGTACCCAAAGTGGTGTATACGGGGTATTACGACGTTAATCCGTTTAAATTTTTGTTTATTCGCTGCCCGCAATTAAGTACGAGTGAAAACTTTTTTAATGGTCGTCCTTCTGACATCTTAAAAATCGTACCCGTGGCTACGCGCGAACCCCAGCCTGATAGAGTTGAGGATTTCAAAAAACTTAAAAACGGTATAATCGACAAACTGACATTTTCTATCAGCGGTGAAAAAGGACAGGTATTCAACAATAAGGGTGAGGGTATCATTATCGAGTTGGAGATCTTTTAATTTTAAAATCTTTTTATATTAAAAACATGAGTGTAGATGGTAAGGCGTTATACCCCGATATTTCTGGAGATGTACTCCGATTAAATAGTAACGAAGAAACAAAAGTATACAGACTTAAAAAGATTGAAGAGATTCGATCTTTAATCTTGAAAGAGAGAGACCACCGAGAGCGCACTTATAAAAAAATAAAGAGAGTGATCGACACTATTAACTACGTAGAGCGAGGAGTCGAAGGATTGGGGTTTATAGCAGGGGCTGTCAGTATTCCCGCTCTCTTGGGTGTTATATCAGCCCCCGTTGGATTGGTGCTAGAAGGAACGTTTATGGGCGCTTTTGGTGTAGATATTCTGCTTAGAATCGCGTCTAAGCGATTATCCGCCAAGCTCAAAAAGCACGACCAGATTAAAATATTAGCGGACTCCAAACTTAACACGATTGAAGAATACGTGTCTCAAGCCATCAACGACGGAGATATATCGCACGAAGAGTTCTTATTGATTACGAGAGAGCTCGCAAAATTTAACGAGCTTAAGCAAAAAATTAGAACAAAGACCAGCACAATGCTTCAAAAAATTAAAAACGATACAGACTTTGAAAAAGAAGTTAAAAAACGGGTAGACGAACGGCTGGTAAAAGAAAAAAAATCTCTCATCGAAAAACTTACAAGTTCGAATTCTCGGTAAATAAACATTATGAAAGCGATCCGCCGAGTTACGCCTCTATTTCACCTCTTAGGGCTACACCCTCGGCCCCGCCTTTATTGTAGTGGTCATCGTATCTTTTTAGTGCCTTATTAAATTGATTTTGAGTCACTTTAAATACATCTCTAACTCGTTCTTTGTTCCATCCAACGACGTGATGGTAACACGCCGCTATTAACGACCGTTTAACGCAACCATTTCCCCTCAATGTTTTGTAATTAACGAGTTCGTTATATTTGTTGATTGTTTCTTGGACATCTTCTAAGTCTTGCTCTGGACAAACAGAAAAAATAAGTTTCTCCACAGTTTTTCTTTTGTTTCTTTTTAAAGTTGACCAATTGATACGATCTTCTTGCGCATTTTCTGCCGAAAAATCAAAGTAACGTGAGACTATTTCACCGCACGTTTCACAAACTAAAAATCCATTCTCGATGATTATATGGTGATCGCACTGATCTGTTTTATTAGATAGCTCGAGGTTTTCACTCTGAAAAAAAGTCATGGATATATCTAATAAAAACCGATATTATTTTTTAATAATTTTTCAAGTACTCGTCGGTCTGAACATATTACTCTCAATTTTTAAATAAAAACAGCTTCTCTACCTTTTCACAGATAGAGAAGCTAATTTTTTTATCCCGAGTTTCAAGGTCACGTGGTGGTGACTCACACATTTTTCAAGGTCACGTTGTTTACGCCAAATTCCTATCGTGCCTCAACACGTTTCAAGGTCACGTGGTGGTGACTCACATATTTTTCAAAGTCACGTGGTGGTGACATCACCTCATTTTAGCGACGACAGATTTATTTTTTTAACTCCAGAGCGACAGGGCCTGACTTGACACACATTTTTCTTTTTTGCTCCCAAACCTGACGTCAGATTTCTAAAACATTTGCCGCGGGGGATTCCCCTATATTTTTCCTCCAACTATTTTTAGAATCGAGAGCGGCGTGTCCAGACTGGCCGCAGATTTTCCATTTTGGTCCCATACCCCCACCTCCCCTACTACTTAAGTTGTGATGAAAAGATTGTTTTAAATGATTAAAGTCATATGAAAACAGATACAAGATAAAAAACACAAAAAGTAAATATATGTATATACAATATGAAAGGAGAAAATCATGATATTGTATGCATGCTATGATTTATGTCTCTAGTCAATGCATATAATTGAAGAGATGGTGCAAATGACCACAAGAAAATATACGTTATGAAAGAAAATTTACAAAGACAAAAAAAGGCATATGAATTAACAGAGGGAAATGTAAGGAAATTTTCCCTATGTTAATTCATATGCCTTTGGGCCATCTGATAAAAATGATTGTTATTCGGCGACTTAATATAGACAAAGCAAGCTCATAAAGTGGAAGAAGATATAAACACGAGAAAGCTATAAAAAAACAAAGAGAAAAAAATTACATGTGCTAAATTGGATGCACAAATTGTATAATTGGATGCCCTATGGCGAAATTGAATGCTCTAACTCAGCTCGAGGGGGTTTCAAGGGCGAACTTGGTTGCACTATGTACGAATTCGTATGCCGATTGGCGAATTTGGTTGCCCTGAAGCGATTATGAATGCCAATTGGCCATTTTGGCTGCACTATAGCGAATTTGAATGCCAATTGGCCATTTTGGCTGCACTATAGCGAATTTGAATGCCGATTGGTTATTATGGCTGCCCTATCCGCGAAATTGAATGATCTATTTATACTTTCTCATGCACTATGTGCGAAATTGAATGACCTATCTTTTCTTTTGCATGCACTAAGTGCGAAATTGGACGAGAAAACCTATAGTTGACCGATCGGATACCAGGATTCCCCAATATGCAAAGTGTGGGTGACTCAAATGTCCTATGGTACTTAAACATACAGTTGGCGAATGTAGTCAGTGTTCCGTCACAATGCCGTTACTGCACTCTGCGAAGCAATGTCGAATAGATTTGGAAATGTCTTCATAGTGAAACGCCTTCATGTCCATTGTCTGTTTCTATTGTCCGTTTTTATTGATCCATTCCACAGTTCAATTATCTTTCCCACCAATAATATATTACAAGTTAAATTTGAAATTCAGGCGAGCTGTGACACCGATGCAGGTTAGGAGGAAAGTTCATTATATCAGTTCCTCATGATACCATTTTCAAGGGGAACAGTGGGGAATGGGCGGCGATCCCGCAGGGGTATCCCCGATATATTTTGGATAGAGGAGGCTGATGACAAAGTCCCCTATTATAATTGTTCGTGTTTTGTCCAATTGTGTGTTGATTTAACAAAATGAACTTAGGTCTGCAGTGCACTCATCAACAAATGGTGTAATAGCCATGGGCTGCAATCCGAATCTATTCCTTGGGTTTCCAGGTTTTTGTTACTATAGTTTTGCTTGCTAGGGTGACTATCGACCCAAAACTTTGGTCTCGCCGCAGCGGGTTGAATTAAAGTGAAATTGACATATCCGCACGCGTACGACTATAGGGCGATGTATTTCGCATGACGTGTAAGTGTAGGGGCTCCGCGCACAAGTACCCCCTCAACGGTTAACGCAGTGTGTCCTCAGCTCCAGCAGGAGCGCTGAGGAAAGTGGTCAAAAAGCGCCATCTCGTGTCCCAACACGGAGTCCTTTGGAAAGAAGGGGCATAAACAATGAGTGCAATTTCAGAACTGTTTTGGCGGTGCCTATCCTGTATAAATGTATGATATGAGGTCAGGTTTAGAGTCGGCTTCTCTCTGTCCTCCTTTAGATAACGCGACCTACGAAAGTTCTTTCTATGCCAGGAATCACAACATACAGACACTTCTAAAAGGGAGATATTTCCAGTCACGTTTGGCAGAATTTGGAAGAAATTGACAGATTTCAGCTGGCACAGTACACTCGGTAAGTATGTTAATGAAGATGAGTGAAAACAGGCCAGGGAGGGGGGGGGGTGGGTGTTGTGATACGAGGCCCGGAAAAGGCTGTTTCTGTGGCGACATGTGGCGATTGTGTAGTTACTTGCCCTGGTCAATGTGATAAGGCCACTTTTAGGTTAGTGGACGTACCAAACTAGTAAGCGAAATTTTAAAGCAGTAGGTGGTATGTGTAAAGGGCATGATTTAGATTTATGAGGGAAATTTTAGGGTAATTGAAACGACGATGAAGGTGACAGTGCTTAATACGAAAACTGTAAAGGCGTTAGTCCCATTCTGTTGCCACATATTACTGGACTCCCTACTTTACAAAGGGAGAGAAAGGGGCTACAAAGGCGCAAGCATTTTTTTACCGACTGATAGTGTGCGAAATTAACATTGTCATTTTAATTATGAGAAGTCTGCGTTAGGTTGCTGAAGTCATTTGGGACAGATAAAAAACACTCTAACTTGACCAGAGAGGGGCATATACGCAATCCCAATGATGTAGGCCTAGACAATGCTAAAGAAAGTTACTAGCCTAGCAGGTGCGACTTCAGTGCTGTAAGTGATTCCACCTTAGCTACAACTCATACACATTGTGCGTGTGCACTCCCCCCCCCCCCCGCCCAAGAAAAATTAAAAGACAACGTCCACATGTTTCCAACTGTTTTATCAACTGTGTAAATATTCATGATATTTTCCCCACCGTGGCAAAAAGAACAGTGTCGCGATAACTTAGTCAATGTGCATTCAAGCCCCCCCCCCCGGCTTAAGGGCGCATTATTGTTCTGTATGACTCTTTTATTGTGTACACGAACCATTTGAAAGAACGAGATGAGTACAGTATCGATTTAAAAACAAATTGTTTTTACTACCTGTGTTATTGTTTAATTATTTACAAAAGATATTGGCATTTTTTTCATGGGGGATGGGTTGAAAATATATCAGAGACAAGGCCCCCAACAGCTTAATTTGTTCAAAAGTGGGAGCAGGGGCAAAATCACTCCCTTTTCCAAGGTGGAGGGGGCGGCAGCCCCCCCCCCCCACCCCCACAATCTCCACCGCCTACCCAGTTCTGCCTCTCCTGTCCCCCTCCTCACTCCACGCTTTCGAATTTCCGAAGCACATTTTTATTTTGTTGAACAGGTTGACAAGCTGTTCATTGCTGTTGAGGTCACGTCACGCATGTTACGACAAAATGGGCGAAAAATCAACACTTCGTGGGGCGTTTATCATTATCGTGGTGGGATTGATCACACCATCTTTGACATCTAGTGACATTCACACATGTCCATATTCTTTCGGTAAGAACAAGTGGACCATTGTTCACCATCCTTTGTTCTGGACACAACCGCTTCGTCACAGTTCCCTTGAACAGCCTGCGACTAAAATTGAGACTGGTTATGTTGTGATACATTTAAAGCTATATATTTGAGTATTCGAATGTGCGGTCATGATTAGAATACCCAAATAGCACTTTTTGTTCTCGATAAAAATAATGTGAGCAGTCACAAGAAGATGAAAAACGTATACATGTACACTGTAAATGTAGTTTGTGTGATGTTATTGTTAATCAAATACCACACTGTCATTCAATGCCACTTTCGTGCATGATTTGAAGACTTTCATGAGGAATATTATCTCTTTAATACATGTATAAGCCATTTCGCTTTTGTGTGTATTATTTTAACAAGCTGTACGTTAATTTTTGACGAGCGCACCGGTGCACCCAAAATCCAAATTGGCAACCCGATTAGGCAGTTGGGCCCGTTTAACTTGCTCAGTGCATTCCGAAATTGTGTATTCGAATTATTGGAATTATTTGAATACTAAATTATTTTGAATATGCACAACCCTAGATACCCTAGTTGTTTGTTATGTTTTGCTTACAGCCAATACTCTCAGTTATGTGCAGATTGGACTTCCACACAAAATACCATGTCTGGCGTACTCTTATCGGGAAAACGAAACATCTGTGTCGGTCTTCTGGTACAAAATGCACAAAAGCACCAAAAGAGGGGACATAGAAACAGAATTTCTGGCAGTCTACAGAGAAGAAAAAGTTTATAGGCACGGCGAAAGATATTCCCTCTCGTCTGATTTCGGCCTCCTCATCGAAGTTATTGAGGAGAGTGATAGTGGCAAATACCTGTGTGAAGTCCACCGGCTTGGCATGGAGAACACAAAACAAGAAGAGACAATAGACTTACACGTCATTGGTAAGACCTGTGCTTGGATTATTTTACCAGGATAGACATGGAAAATAGGCATTGAGCACTGACTTGAAGTTACATCTCTTGATGCATAGTTTAGTCCGAATGAATGATGAATGGACTATTCGATGGAAAACTATTTCATATCGTTTGCCCGTCTGAGACCATCATCTACGTTGGGTGAACCGAAACGAGTGTTTGAATGAAACCTCCTTTTTTCCCCTCCAAACACTGTTGAACAAATCTAAGTATACATCGAACTCGAAGGTGATGCGGCTAGGAAATGAGGCTCACAAAAAACGGGTTTAGTGCATATATCTGTGAATTCTTTACTATCTGGATTGTATTAAAATGCGGGACAATCTGGTTGTTGTTTTTTGGTTCACTGGATGGTACTTGAGGGTACAGGAAATGTGTTGAAAAAGGCGTTAAAGTTGGGTTACAAAATAATTCATAAACCACAGAATCACCAAACTGGGTTTGTTTCATCATCACAGGCCACACGTTTCCACATGGAAGTGAGGCTGTCAGTGGGGGATCGCACCTTTCTAGACTTGGGCGAGGACGTAGACACACGCTACCATGTGGGTGCGCATCACAAATGCAACACGCACCAATATCCGTTGTGTATTGGTCGACGGGACTAGGAGTCACTACAGATACACAGATCATTGGTGCCCGTTTCTCTAGTGGTGTTACCGTGCAGATCCAACACGGCGCTGATTACAGCATTGGTAGCGACGCTTCACTTGCAGTCAACTCCCTGAATGACGTGCAAGATATACAGAGATTCTGGTGTCACGTGATCCAGCCAGATGGTGCAACGCATAGTTGTTCTACTGACGTTTGGATCTTACAAGGTAAATGTGACAAAATGAGAGTTGTGCACACCACTGAGAGAGACAAGTTAACGCTTTACCGACGACGCCTGAGGCGAAAACGCTACAGTTACTTCACGCTATATGCGCACAAACCAGTACAAAGTGTCCTGTCCCCCGGGCCTCGAAAAGTAATTAAAAAAAAGCACCCATTCATGGAGCCCATAGCATGTGTACCTCTGCACTGTATTCATGTACATATTATAAACACTCACAAGATGTATATTTTATTCATTCCTTTCTTTTGGAATTCAGATCGAAATCCCAACATTGTCTTGAAGGCATCGCCAACAGAGTTCTATCTCCCTCAAGGATTTGAGCAAGTTCTTCCTTGTACAAGCTGGACGCTTGGTGACGTGATGTGTGAGGTCCAATGGATTCACGAGTCAAGTCAACGCCCGGTCGTCAGTTACAGCTTGTTTGCTGACACCGTCGTAGCTGATTACGACTACGATCTTGCCAGTGACTTTGGTCTACTCATCAAATCAGTCAATTACACCCATGCTGGACGGTACTTTTGCAACATTCTTGATGGTCCAAGAAACGCGTCCTTGAAAGGAACTATTGACACACATGTCATTGGTATGTGATCGCATTAAAATATTATGTTGACCTTCCAATGGTTATGAAAATATTCTCCAAAATTTTGAACAGAGACCCACATTTTGAGGCGTTAATTCTTGAAAGTTACTTTGCTAATCCATCCTTTCACAACTGTCTGTTTAAAGGTGACATTTTATTCCGAATATTTGTATTAGGTACCTCAAACGTTTGGTATTTGAAGCAGTTTAAAGTCAACAGTCGATTGCGGATTTTCCAACCAGTATGTTTTAAATGCCGTGATTCGGTAACACGTTTTAAGAAAAAGGGCAGAGCTAAAAAAAAAAAAAAGGCAAAGGCAAGAGCTTTGGCTGTGCTTTTCAAATAATTTAAGTGCTGGATTATTCGAAATTGAATTTAAACATGTTAGAAATAATATGGGATACCAACAGATCAAGTTTCTTTTTTTTTATGCGTCAGCCTAAACTGCGTATATACGCATTTCGGAAACTGCACGTGCTAGTCAAGAACCGCGTTCATACCATAGGGCTATATATAGCTCTATGGTTCATACGCACATCGTGGTTGAAATTAGTGTGCACTGATCTGGGCTGTTGATCAGTATTTGTGTGCTGATAAATATTTTGTGGGACTGCGGCCCAAAAACATCATTTATCAATCTATTTTTTTGAGATAGCTAACTAGCTGATACTTAAAAGATGTTAAAGATGCAAAGTTATACGGTTAAAATAACATCACTGGCATCGCTCTTCATCTTGTCAGGACTGCTCATCCCCCCCCCCCTCCCCCGAATAGTCGAATCTAGAAAATGTTGTTCAAATATTTAACTGATGATCGAATATTTCAAAATTTGGAATATTCGGCACGTCCCTATACAAATGCACATCAATTAATGTGTCTATACATTTTCTACATTTCTGTGTTCGTTCTTGCTGTATGCAGCTGCAAATAAACCCTGATTATTGTTTTGAATTTTGTTGTGTCTGTAATAGATTTCCTCCCCAATTTCATTTGTCTTTTTAGGTGACTCATTTCCAGCAAGTGCATCTAACATGTCTTCGTCAGTTACTCTAACGCGAGGACACGGAATGACACTACCCTGTCAGTGTGCACGATGGTCACATCATGCATCAATATTGGTAGTTTATTGGTCGATTGGAACAGGTATCAGTTCCGATACAGACACGCTTGCTGCCCGCCTTGCAAACGGCTCGCTTCTCAATTCTTGGAGTAACGGATACAATATTAACAGCGATTGGTCTGTCAGGGTGAATTCACTGAGAGATTCGTCACGTTTCTGGTGTCATGTGTTCCGATCGGATGGCACACTGTCTAACTGTCACACCGATGCATGGATAATGCAAGGTACTTTTTCAGCCTTTGTTTGTTTGTTGGGGTGTTGGGGTGTTGGGGTGGTTGTTTGTTTGTTTGTTTGTTGTTGTTTTTAAGAGTAGATGTTTGATTTACCTTCATATTGTAACTGAAAAAAATGTCACACCCTCAAAACGCTGGTTAAAATTTGGTTCGTTAAAAAAGTTGGTTAAAATTGTAACAAACGTGTAAAGTTTGCCAATTTTGCAAACCTTTACCCAAGGTTGGGCACATGTGGCCCAATGTTGGAATTTTTTCAACCAAATGTTCGGGTGTTCACCTGGTAAGCGACACTTGGTTAAAATTTGTCATTTTATCCAATGCTGGTTACATTTTACCAAATTTAACCAGCGTTGGGTAAAATGACTAATTATAACTAACTGTTGTTTACCAGGTGAACAGCCCAGCAGTTGGTTAAAAATACCAAATTTTGGGCAACATTGATTAATAATGTCAAAGATGTGAAGGCATTCAAACAGATGAACTAGTTTGTCTCTGTAGCCTACCTATTTCCTTGTAGTTTGGAATATTTGAGATGGATCAGAAACCAGCCCTCTCCCCTATTGTAATTTATTTCTCTTTTTGCTTCAACTCACTTAAACAAAGTTTCGTGGGACATTTTGTGATGAAACAAAACCTTGACAGCAAAGTCTATTTTCCTGTAATCTGGATTAGGTCGATAGGTTTGTAGGTGTTGGATATTTAATACGTCCATCCCGGATGTTATGTTAAAATACGCAGCCTTTGCAATTATTTCGAACCACATTGCTGAATTAAAACAGGAAACAAAAATATAAGAGAGTGAAAAATGGTTGCTAAACTCTAAGCTGATATTATCATACCTTGCTGTTTCAGTTCAGTAAAGATTTTTCTGTTTAGATAATAAAAGTGATTGAGTCGTGTGGGCCTTGAAGTTATTTCATTTGCCTCACCAAATGTTTTTCTTTCGATGGTGACTATTATTTTATTCAAATTTCCAAATGTTCAGTCAGGTTTAGTCATAATACAAGAAGTACTTTCGTTTCACATAAATGTTAAGTCAGGTTTAGTTATTATGCAAGAAGTGCATGTTCTGTTTCATTTTACATAATACACTTAGAATGAGAATGAAAGTTGGCCACTGCAGGAAATTCAGTAACTGTCAGTTTGCAGCGTTGTAGTCAGGATCATAATTTACAGAAATGTGTAATACATATTAGGATGGGGTAGTTAATTAAGCAAATAATTCACAGAACGCGAAACCGATGGAAACTGAAATAAACATTTTGTGGCACTCGCAAAGTATGTTTAGCGCATAGATGCAAAAAAATGACGTGTTGTGCACAAGCCTATGGAGCAGTGGACTGGTTAAACTTTCATCTAATTCCTTCTGACTACAGAAACAGAATCAAGTGATCATCTTTTCACAAACTGCTACATTGGTGTTTATGAACCATTTTTTAAAAGTCATTTTGGGAAACTTGTCATGCTCGGTAAACCGCTAAGGAATCCCTTTTGTTTTACTTGTTGCTTGCTGGTCATTTATACCCTAATAGCAAATCGAATGTCAAAGGCGTTTATTGAGTGAAGCTATTGTTTTTTTTTAACAAGAAAGTCTACTTAACGTTGACAGTCCCACAGCGACCGTTCCTGTTGTTCAGAGAATCTGTAGGAAGTTTACATCTTTTCTTATCGCCAACAAGCATCTCAATTGTGTAATTAATTTCGTTTTAAGTGATTCAAAAAAAAATGACAAACGAATTCAGCGAGAAATCAACCCCTGTTAGTGAAAATAGTTACCTTGAGATTAAGCAATTCTTATCAATATCAGAGAAGATATTTCTTAGGAGGGGGACCGGGCAATGCAATCAAAGGGGCACTAGCGGCAATTGCTTCAAAAGTCTTAACTTTTCCGAAGTTGTTTAAGTTTTTTAACCTTGAAAGGTTTCGCATTATTGTGTTTAAATTAATTTTGAAAAAATATCATTTTCTAAGTAAAACCCATTGCTCATAATTTGAATAGAATGCTTATAATTATGATCTCTTTTATAATAATATAAAAAGGTATAATAATAATTCATATTATTTTAACAACGCTTTGCATTACCTTACAAGCGTTGTACACTTGATCAAAATACGTACATTCTATTAAAAAAAAGAACAGAAAAACAAAATCCTTAATAATTTAATTTATCTAATGATTAATAACCAGATATATTATTTACTTGAAGCAAATCATGTTGAGCAATGATCAATTATATATTTGAGTAGCAAAGTTGAAAGAATTGGGGAAATTGTTCATGTACCACTCAATTTCTGAATCCATACATATTCCTGCACAGTAACCGCATGAGCATAATACTGTTAACTGAAGAAAAAAAATGTTTATGCACTTTCAGGCATTTCTGCGCGAAGCACAAGTCATGAGTGGTGATATCGATTAGGGATTAAACTGTTTCAAATGTTACATACATCTGCAGGATTTTACCTAAGAGAATATTAGTTCAACTTTGTACAACTAAGTTATCGCGTTAAGTGCATGGAGCAAATCTGCTTTTTACCTACCAACCGTGCGAGGCGCCCTTCCTCACGTAAGCAGTTTGCAGCAGTCTTATTAATGTTCACCTTTAACATGTCTACAGGACCAAATACGACGATAGATGTTACGGATCTTCTGACAGGCAAACTCATCGAGAGTAATTCTGAACCAAGTTGTGTTCGTCGGTCTGGTTTAGCTGTACGCGGCTTCGAGTGCACAGTTCGGAACGCCGAACCCAACGTCTGGGACATCGCGTGGATCATTGGGGGAGAACGAGTTGTAACAGGTTTCGTTGAGACCGGAGCAGGTGGACTGGTGAGAGTTAGCAGCATTTTCAATTTGTCCCAGTCGCAAGACGAGATGCCGAAGAACCTCACTTGTCAGGCTACGGGTCTGGAAAGACTAATCAGCAGCACAGTTGAGTTGACGTCTTGTCACGGTAAGGACAAAAAAAAGGTTTCTCAGTCACCACTTCGTTCACTACTTGTATCCTTTTATCTGTGTCGGCAATTAAGGTCAGGCTTTATCATGGCAGTGCCAGGCAAGATGCCTCATACAGCTGCTCACAGTGTTCAGTTCCTCGGCAGAGCTTACAGCATTGTCTCTGATGTACGAGTGTACACTATTGTGGGAACAACTGGTGAAAGTGCATGGGTGACCCGGCCCTCGATATGTCTCCAAGGTCTTGGTGCCCATACGGTAAACCAGTAGGGCTTATTATCGTGACTCGTGAAAGTTGCCAAAGAGCTCAGTCTTGGTGACATGATTCTTCCAGACAGAGTCTCAACGCGTTACAGTGAAGTTCCAGACTGGTGAGACCACCTTTCTAGTGTTAATGTTTTTAAGTACAGCAAAGTATCAAAGTATCTGATTACCTGCGAGACACCTGTTCGATTATTCAGAAATTGTCTCGAATACTTCAATGGAACTCCTGGATCTTTCGTCTGGAGAGTTAATCAGTACTTCGGAAGCCATCTGCGTGACATCGGAGACGGGAAGAGCATTCGGATGTACCGTGCGACAAGCCAAACCGGACGCGTGGAGAATCACTTGGGTCATTGATGGCGTGAGGGAGGAAAGCGGATCCATGCTCCAAACACCGAGCACGGAAGAACTAGTCGATGTGTTTAGTAAGTTCGCTGTTTCCAAGCCATCAAGTGAAGACGTCATCAAAAGTGTCACCTGCCGAGCAACGAGTCTAGAAAAAGAAGAACTTGCAATCACGGTTCAACTACGATCGTGCACCGGTAAAAAAAAATGACTTAAATAGTATATTGAATTTTTCTGTTGGATTTTTATGACTGCATGCAACAGACGCAGTCGTATTACGCTTTCTTACTTCATGTAAGGGCCTGCTTCCCAGTTAATTGTCTCAACCGATATGGGGTGATTTTGCAGACACATCCTCTGGTCTACGTGTATAACTTGGTAATTTGGAAATGTGTGCTTGACGTGTAACTAAATAATCAATAATTTTACTAAGTTGACTATACACCACACATGTCAATAAGGACTCTAAAAAGTCACCGGTAAGTTTATACCGTGGATCCGGGTTCTATTTGATACTTCTGAGAGCAAAAGTGAAACATTTGTGGCTCGAAAAATACTTTTGCCATCCTTTTCGAAAAGGGAAAAATGGTAAAGGCAAACGCACTTTTAACCCAGAAAAGTGTCATTTAGACCCCAGTTCAAATACAACCCGGATTCCTGGCCAAATCTAACTCGTGACATATGAGAGTGTGATTGGTTTCCATTTCTAGACAACAAGCCAGCAATTAGCACAACCAACATGGCGATACTCTTTGCCATAGTCGGTGTCCTGAGTGGATTGTTGGCTATGTCAGTCGCTGCTTTTGTCATTGCTTCAGCGAGATCCAAGAGGAATAACCGAGCACCAGCGATTGCACCGAACCTTCAAGAAAGCGTCGAGATGGTAAGATGTTGTTACGAAGTCCCTTTAAATCCTAGCAGGCAACAAAACAGACAAAACCTAAATTTTGTAAAGGAACACAAACATGAATGAGTATCGGAATCAAGGATTTTTGGAAATGAAATGAGAATTACTTTAAATATTTACATTTCTCAAATTAAGACACATAAGCCAGATTAAATAAGCAGATGGGATAAGCAATTAGTTATTACAAATCAAGTAAATCAAACCGTTGTCCATTGGTGAGAGGGAGGTACCTTCAGATGTTAGAATCCTGTCTTGAGTTTGCCGGAACAGTTCCGAAGTCGCGAAAGAGTTCTTGTCATGACTGAAATCTTGTTCGACTACCTCAGAGAGAGGACCAAAATCTATTAAGATGACCTTTAGGTAAGGTACACCCTAAAATCGTCGTAGGTCAGACTTTGACCCGGATTTTGGATTGTACATGGTCGCAATTGACACATTTCTGGTTCAAAGGATGTAGAACATGGATTCCGGGTCAATCTGACGAAGAATGTTTTAGAGTGTTGGTTAACTATATTCTTATTTCATCAATGGATGCATTTGACTTACAGAAGTCGGTAGCCCCCGATTCAGAATCAGATACCACAGCAGTTAAAGAAGAAATCGCCTACCAGAACACCACAACACAACCCAATTTGATGCCTGAAAAGATCCCATCAGACACTGGTCTACCGTCTTTGGCCGGGGTTAAAGAAGAAATGCAGAACACCACAGCACAACCCAATGTGATGCCCGAACAGATCCCATCAGACACTGATCTACCGTCTTTGGCCGGGGTTAAAGGAGAAATCGCCTACCAGAACACCACAACACAACCCAATGTGATGCCTGACGCGATCCCATCAGACACTGGCCTGCCGTCTTGGGCCGAGGGATGGGGGATTACTTGGATCGATCTCACTGTTGATGAGCGAGTTCTCGGCAGCGGGAACTTTGGTGAGGTGCGATACGGAACTGTGAGGAAAGACGGAGACTTGAACAGGGCTGCCATTAAGATGCTCAAAGGTATTATCAAAAATAAGGAGAAAACAACTGACTGATGTCCCAAAACAGTGTTTTGAATTTTTACTGCTTTAAATCATTCCTTTTTCTGCGCAGGACTAACGAACAGATATTGATCGTTATTGAATGACCAAAATGTTAAGAAAAAATGCAACTCTTCGAGGGAAACAGTAATTAGATCCTATTTTCCGAGAAAAGTAGAAATAAAATAAAGACTCGTGGAAAACGCAAATTCCAACACGTCAACATTTACGCCTTCTTTTGCAAACGATATCATTATGTTCCATCTTGCAGGACATGCATCCGCATGTGACAGAGATGACTTCATGGATGAGCTGTGGACGATGGCTCGTATCGGATACCATCCTAACATCGTACAACTGCTTGGTGCTTGTCAGCATCAAGGTAAGTTATGTTGGTCAGTGGCCACACGAGTTTTATACATGACAGGGAGTATTTAACAGAAATGGACGAGGCATATTTTTTCAACTTATTGGGTTAGCCGGTGCTATCACCATTCATCTGTACGTCAGCATCCTGGAACTATAGAGGAAGCTTGGGGGTATTTGAGCAAATGCAGAAGTGGAGGGGTGGGCTGGGCTGGGCTGGGCTGGGGTCAGCTCCCTCATGGACGCATAAGTGACGGAAATAATTGAACACAGGTGTAACTAAAGATCTGGCTATACCTGGACGAAAATTTTCTTTTTTTGTGTTCCTGTGTATTCAGGAGTGTTGTACGTCGCCTTGGAGTATCTTCCCCACGGTGATCTGCGACGCTACCTGCGGACGGCTCGCTCACAGTCCGACTCAGATGAGGAGGCCTTGTCTTCCAATCAGCTGGTCAAGTTTGCTCTGGATGTTGCCAAGGGAATGGAACACCTTGCTAAAGCGGGGGTGAGCCTTATTTATTTGGTGAACAACGCATATCTGCAACACTTCATAAACATTTGACGCGATTATGAATACATTTGCCAAGTGAGTCGGAACAAAATCCCTTTAGATAACGTTTTGTCTCCCACAAAAACAGGAAAGGTTTCCAAAAGGTTTTTCTCTTCAGCCAACATTTTGTCTGGGTATTGATGACGGTCAGTAAAAGTTTCACCGATATTCAGCCATGCATGGGAAGGATTCTTGCCTTTCTGTGACTAACCCCAGAACATTACAAACACAATGATCTGAATAGGCCTTGTGCTGCCAACACATGACAACAACGGGTCTCAGGACAAAGAAGAACATCAATGGAATTACAGAACAGGACATCAATTACATGAAATTGCCTTTGCTGAACTGAAAATCAATAACAGATCAGGTTCACATTTTCACTCTCCTGCTGAACCACCCAACTGATCAGATCCCAGCAATGAAGAATTTTAAGAATCCAATAGGATTTCTCTTGGATTTAGGCCTACTCCAAATTTCGAACTTGAACTTTCTCGTTCTAAAAAACTGTTTTTCCTAGGTTATTCACCGCGATTTGGCTGCCAGAAACATCCTGATCGGAAACGGATTGGTTGCCAAGGTTTCTGACTTCGGTCTGTCCCGTGGCGAGAATATCTACGTCCAGACATCAAGGGTCTGTACTTTTTGCTTCATTGATTTATATAAGATAAAATCCATTTTTACTAACCCCTCCCCATCGAAATGAGGGTTATCTCTTTTCACTATCTATCGTCGGTTGGTCAGGCAGTGGTAAGCTTGCCTTTGCACAGACAACGTACACTGAAATTTGGCAGTTGTACCTATAGGGCCTGGATTGAATGGGGGTAAAGGAAAATCCCCTAGATCGATTTCTGGAGGGGTGGGGGTAAAAATAAAAATTGTTTGAGGACAAACGAATGGGTGTCAAACTGGAGGCTTGCTCAAGGCAAGTACAGCGACCAATAAAAGAAGCGAGCAAGTCTAACAGCCGCAGTAACTAACAAGAAAATAATTAAGCATTATCTGTTTATTGATTTGCTGTATCTTTGTATTTTTAATATGCAGCGACGAGTACCACTTCGCTGGTTATCCATCGAATCAGTGAAGCACCAGTTGTACAGCACACAGAGCGACGTGTACGTTTGTTAGACTGTCTTTCGTATGTCCTGAAATCGGGGAGCTTATTCAGATCAAATCCTAACCGATGCGTAGGCCTAGAGATACGTCCATAGTCAGATTTGGCCTAGAAGCCGAGTTCTAGTTTGCCTAAACTTTTTCAGGGTTGAATATCATGCTCTTTTCTGGATCAATGTGACAGTTTTGCTAAGTTTCAGGGTCAAAAAACTAATTCTCAAAAGCAGTGTAATATGACCCAAAGCAGTGTTACTTTGACAGACCCCGGAGCCGGGTCAATATGACAAGGGACGTTAAAATAGAATGTTGGTTCAAGCACAGGGATTGTAGATGATCGAGAGTGTCTGCTCTTTGCCTGTGCGTTTGGTTCTTATAATCGGTTTTGAAAAATTCACAAGGTCATGTCGACAGTAGAAAAAAGTTATCTTGATCTATAGCCGTTTGCACGTTGTATACTTCGCCGTCAACCGCTATCACCTTGACTTTCTCTCAGCATCTGCTGATGCAAGAGGCGAAAGTGATGAATGTTGGTTTCGGCTTGAAAAATGTGTGTTGTACATGTAAGTCCTTTAAACCTTGTACTGATTTTCATATTTTAATACACAGGTGGTCCTTCGGAATTCTCTTGTGGGAAATAGCCACTTTCGGTAAGCATTGATTCGGATATAATACTTTCTCCGTCCAAATTTATTTTATCAAATGGAATCGGGACGTATCGCTCTTGAAGCCGACAACTCCTCTTGTAAAACATGAAGCAATTGTTTAAAAGCTTCTTCAACATTGTCAATATTATTTTTTTTCGATTCATCATTTATTCCCTGTCAACCTTGATGTTAATGTGTTTAAGTGGATAGTTGCACTTTAAAAATGACGATGAAATGTGTGTTTATCCTAATTGGACCTGTTTATAATGTTCAACATATCAGGCCATCTTTCCTCCACTAACCTCTTCTTCCAATACCACTTATGCGATCACAATTTTGAGGCACATAAAATAAAAGCTGAAAATATATTTATTTTTTTACTATTATTTTTTTATTCAAGGTGGAACTCCATATCCAACCATTCCGAACGACTTGCTGGCAGAAACAATCAAACGGGGATACCGTATGCACAAGCCAGACAATTGTCATGACCAAATGTAAGAATTATCTAAATAACCCTGTAATTAAAACTGTTAAAACCCATGATATGTTGAATACACTGCTTACTCTTTGGGACAGCATGTGCGGACTAAAGAGGTCGCCCCGCAGCTTAGCAACAAGACCATTGAGGGGTAATTACAAAAGTCCTTGTTCACCGACTGGGGAGGGCCGTAGTCCTCTGTTCTAATCTCGCTACAAAAACAAATCAGGTTTACTGGTCAATCACGTACAACAACAATTTACTTAAACAAACATTGATGACAATCGGATCCACCCTGGTTCTAACCTTGTTGATTTTTAGATATGCCCTAATGCGCGAGTGCTGGGACGAGGATCCGAACAACAGACCGACCTTCACTGACCTGGTGTATATCTTGAGTGACATGGCTGACAATCGCATCAAACACGTAAGCAAATTGTCTACAAACTCCTCAGCTTCTCTCAGAGTCACTAGGCTTTGAGTTGTAGTCAGGTCGATCATAAGCCAATCGCGAGTCAGTCACAAATCAATCAAAAGACAATTACAAGACAATCAAAAGTCAAAAGACAATTACAAGACAATCAAAAGACAATCACAAGACAATCAAGAGACAATCACAAGTCAATCAGTGTGACTTGAAGTCAATCACAATTCGATAAGTCAATAACAAGAATATCGCAAGTTCATTACGAGAAAAAAACACAAGTCAATAATAATAATAATAGTAATAATAATAGAGAACATTTATATAGCGCAAAAATCCTTCTAAAAAAGACGCTCAAGGCGCATTACAAGTTTAAAAAATAAACTAATACTATAGCATTATGTATATAAAAAAAAGTAACAGTAACGTTAAAATGTTTGAAAATGTCGATACAAGGAATAAAAATGTCAAAGATAAAAATAGTAAAATAGAAAACCTTAATAAACGCACAATCCAAAAAATATAAAAGTATCCAAAAAATACACACGTTATATACACATACAAATATTATACACATACAAATTACCAACCCATAGAGACATTGACCGAAAGAATTGAAAATATATCAGGACAAGCAAAATGCTAGTGATGAAACCAAATACATATGACAGATATTACTTAGGAAAAAAATGTATATGCACCCCCTTTAAAAACAAAGAAAAACTGCAATTTTTACAGTAAGGAATCATAAGGGAAGAAACAAATCATATAGATCTAAAGCATCTAAAAAAAAAAATACAAAATACATACACATATATAAGCATTATACAATCACAAAACCAATGACAATTAGTCACTCACAAGTCAATCACAAGTCAATCACAAGACAATCACAAGTCAATCGCAAGTTTATCACAAGTAAACTACATGTAAATCACACAACAAAGTCAATCGCAAGTCAATCACAAGCCAATCACAATTCACAATCCAATTACATGACAAACCGCACTTCTGGTCACAAGCAAAAAAATGTCAAAGAATCGCCGTTGGTTGTGACTTACTTCCGATGACTTGTGATGATTTGTGATGATTTAATTGCAACCATGCAACAAGTTCATCCCAGAACAGTCATGCAAAGCCTTAGGTCCTGGATGCATCACATCATGTTTAAAGAAAAAGAGCAGGTTGCCAACTTTATAGATTGATGTCATGTACATGTATAAACTTAATGCAGTTTATTTCATTATATTTTGCCCCATAGACTTACATGGCGATAACCCAAAACGAGTATCGCAATATGAGTGCCATCCTGCCAGAACTTGATGACAACTGATCGGCGTGGCCAATGACAGATTCGTTACTTGTAGCATAATTTAATATCCACTCCTCTAAAATGTATCAAAAGAAATCTTAAGCATCCCTTTTTGCTACAATGTTTTGTACAGTGCACTTTTTCAAACATTTGTAATGCTTCATGATTTTGCGGACAAATTAGGGTGCTGTTGCCGTGATGTCACTTTAGGAACACAATTTTACAAATTGGGGTTTTTCTCGTCAAATTATAAACACCTGTTCTGCTTATTGAAACAGTTGTGCCTACAGTTTTCTCATTAGCTTACTGTCATATATTGAAACAACAATGAATCACTAAAAAGAGAAGAAAAAACAACTTGTTATGTGACTTATTATGCCGAATCAGATGTGAAACTAAAGTGTCTGCTATATCGAATGACATCATTGGACAAGACCTGCCTCCTCTCAGTTATTTGTTTGAACAAAGAGTCATGACTAAAATGGACAAAATCATGGGTGATCAAAGTCATGCACTCAGTGAGCACTACGCATTCAATCATTCTGGCATCAGGTTGCGTGTGCCAAGCTCCAACCGAGCACGCTACCGTCAGTCATTTGTACCAAACGCCATCCATGTTCAACCAACTTGTCAAGCGATAGCTCAACCCTTGGTAATTAATAATTCTCCATACCCCTTATAACTGTTATCTTAAGCCGCATGCAGTCAGTCGTAGAATTAGAAATCATTTCGTGTATATTGTTATAGTTATAGTACAGCATAGTATAATATATAGATTAAATGAAAATGGTATTAATTCACTCCTATTGGTTACTCATAATTGTTAATTAAGTTTTTGTTAGTCATATAAAGTTCAAATTAGTGTTTGATATATTTGCAAATAGACAACATTGCAAATGTGCAAGTATCTGTATGTACTCTCTCTATGTTTTAAATTTGTACTGCTGGTGGAAAGCAAATGTCCGCATGCTTATTGTGGACAATACATTATCATATCATATCATATCATATCACAGTGTTAATAAGTAAGGACAGTTGCTTTAGCTTAAAACCAAAAAGGCCCCAAAACGCCATCAAACTGGCAGTGTGAAGATTACAAATAATGTCCTCCACAATTCCTGGACAACTGACGGGGCTACCCTGAAAAAATAACACGAAATGAATAAATAAGTATAAGTAAATAAACGTTAAAATGGACCAAAAATGGATTGCATTTAAAAGAAGTGCCATTGTATGGGCCCTATAATCCAGACCATTCTAGATACTCAAGATCTTAAATAAAACAATTGTTTACTCAATTAGTGTCAATGCTTATTATCCTAGCGGACTCGGCAGCAGATATAATAAGTACAATGAAACTGGAAGATGAACATTTTAGTAAAGACACATTTCAGAGCCAATACATGGAGTTTAACACAGTGCGTGTACATGTATGACTTATTTTGGTCGGCTTTTACACCTTCAATTGAAGTATTCAATGCAAATTGGCAGTGATTATCACGGTGTCGTCAGAAATGGCAAAAAAAACTCTCTTTAAAAGCCGAATGTAAGAGAAAACAGTTGATGAAGCCAGGTAAAACTAGTACGGAAGACGGATAGTTGCAGTTTTCATTGCGCAAAGCTAGAGCACCGGCAGGTTCCACACGCGCGCGCAACGCGCCCAATGAACGCATTGCAATATCACCCTAAGTGTATGACATGCATTTGTAGTGTCCAGAAACGTGGCCGCCCTAGACCAATACAATAACAGCATCCAAGCAAAACTTAAACGACTAATAATTTGTGAACTGCTGTATTAATTTATCTAGAATTTATACACTGTTTAAATACACCATCACGTCTGTTGATCTGTAATGAATGAGACCCCCAAAAAATCACACGTTTTAACCAAGAAGCCTATGAAAAGACTTGCATGCTCTAACCAGTTTGGGGAACAGGCCAGGGGCTGATACCACTAGCTTCAGGTTCCATTTTTTTCGTTGGCAAGTTTGTCGCAAGATCCTGGCGGCAAAACCGTGTGTATATCGGCTGATATCAGCAATGAACATGGTACCACATATTTAGGGTCGGAGGTCGTCGCCTACCTCCCCTTCAAATAATTATGTCCGGTGAATCCCATGAGTAGGTGTGCCTTTTGCCACTCAGAGGGCTTCCTTTTACAAGTAAGTCGAAAATGTCTTGTTTGTTGATGTTTACATTTAATTTGGGAACAGAGGCATAATGAAGATAAAGGTGATAGAAATATACCAGAGGCAATATAGGCGTTGTAATAGATAGGCGTCATAAATAAGGAATACTTTATATCTTTATTTACCATGGACAATGAAAGTTTTAGGGAACCCCTCTCCCAGCACATAAAACAATATTTCTCCTAGTCAATTATTATTTGAATGTTTGCCTCTTTTGAATGTAGAGGGCGCTCTTTCCTCTTAGCAATTTATTCACAATTCATAAAGCCATGAAGCCAAGGGAGTGAAGGGAATTAGAATCGAGTACAAAAATTGTCTTCTATTTTCCTGGTTTGTATTTACTCAAACCGTTTAATTACTTAAAAAACTCTTTTGACTTCGCGGAAAGCAGAATTTAGAATATGTGATTTGCATCTTGTTAAAAAAACAATACCATTCAAATGTCAAAATCATTCCAACCCGTAGTTTTTAGCTATGAAGGCCATGATCGGCCATCAAAGGGGTCGAAAAATACACAAAATGCTTAACATCAAAAACAATTTAACAGAAAATATAATGGTTTACTTTTGCTATTACTACTGAACGGTTTGTTTCAAGTATACGCCAGCAATTTATATTTATGTCATGTTCCTAATACCTGATCAAACGCATCCGCTTTGATTCTAACTTTCGTTTAATTTGAAAGTTTACTTCTTAATGCCATTAGATTGATTGCAGATTACTGTATTGAAAAGTGATTACTACATATTATTACCCTAATCTAATTTCTACTTGCTTACGATTTTAGCTTAGACTATCTTGTTCGAGTTTTCTGTACTGGAATTAAATGTACAAATGACACTTGAAGACGGGTTGATTTTTATCGATTCTCGAATAGAAACTGAGCAAGACATTGCGCAAGAAAGCCTCTTTAGCCAATCTTCACATACTCAGGAAAGGGCAGCTAGCTTGAAGAGATGCTTTCCGATATGTCTCTAGTTGTAACTTCGGTGTCTATGGCAGTAGCTTGTCGAAGGGAGATTTCTGCATCTTTGGTGTCTCGTGGTTTGACTGTCAATGAATTAAAAAACAAAGTGTTGTAATGTATGTCACATTAGACACGGCGTAATATACTCAAACTTAATGTCTCGCCAAGTGTTGAAGTCACATAGGGATCTTAATAAGACCAGTGCGTATTTACGGATCAAAGATATTAGATTGTAACAACAGAGATTTACATATTCTTGCGTCCTGTTCCCCAGTATAAAAGAGCTTTCATTTACGGATTGTTTAAAAAAAAAAATAAAAAAATGAGGGTTTTTTTTTTTAAACAATTGATTGTATTTATATTGGTCTGCATTATATTGGTTTGCAAACTCAGACAGTCTCACCTGTTGACAAAAGCTGGGCACGGTGAAGTACTTGGAGGGATCACTGATGCCGCTGGTGTAGTTTGCGTAGCCACGAATGGAAAGTGTCGGAACTGAAAGTCAAGGAAAATAACCGTCCAAATAATACAAGGGTTGGACAAAGGTCAATATCGCCATATCGCTGCCCCTAAAGGTCTGTTCCAAGGTATATAACGATGTTTTTTGATAATGAAAGATTTCTCGGGTGACTTCGTGATAATAGGAGTCACTTTCGATGCAGCGTCCAACAATTTCGCATGAAATTGAATGAAACCTATTAATCATCATTCAGATTACTAACCAATCGTTTATATCCATTAAGGACCATGCAAACGTGAACATCGGGTGTTATCCAGTCTCAAACGATAATTGAGAGACCGGAAACCTGTGAAATGCAAAATGTCCACTCATTTGTGGTATTGCGCATGCCGAGTGGACAGAATTATAACAGCGATAAGTCACATGTGAGCGTTGTAGTCGATATAAGGTAAAATAGACAAGTTTTCACGGGGAGTCAAAATTACATATGACACCGGCCATCTCCTTTGTCGGTGCTACGCTATAGCGCCCTCTGACATTGAAACCACGCATCAGTTTATCAGTTATACCTACCACTGTTTCGCATTCCCTCCGTGACAATAGAGAGTGGGATACAGTCGCCCTGCGATACAGTCACGGTTACGTTAGCATAGTTGGATGAACTCATCGATTCGGAGTACTGGAAGAGGTCTACGTTTAACTTGTGGTCGCCGAAGTAGGATGGACCCAGATAGGTAGCGCTAGCTAAGAAGTAAACATTTGGGGAAACTCTGAATGAAAATAACGGAGGACTGACTTTATAGGAATGTATGGCAATTAAATATTCCACATTTATACACGAAATAATCATGATTTTGTTGGCAATTTTTGTGAAGTTGCCGGGCACAGACACTTCTTGAGTCAAGAAAACAAGCCTAGAAAGGCCTGTTAGGATCCAAAATGTAACAAATTATAAGTATATTGCACGTGACTAGAAGCTTTAGACATAATTGTATGAGCAAACAACTTCAGCCCGTTCGTTGGCGTTACGGCACGTTAAGGGTTAATCCTATTTGAAATGTTTGAGCCGAGGTAAGACTTATGCAGGTCTAATTCACAAGTGACAGCGAGTGAGTGAGTGAGTAAGTGAGGCGTTGAGTGATTGATTGATTGGGGGAGCGAGTCAGTCAGTCAGCCAGTCAATAAATCAGACAGTCAGTCTCAGATGACCATTGGCCAGCCCATCTGGGATCAACAAAAGAAGAGTGATGACATCATGAATCACAGATTTTGCTGCATTACTAGATCCTTTCAGGGTCGGGCATGAGTGCAGCAGAGGACAAGTTCGCTTACCAGGGACACAATGTGGAAGGGTTTCGTTCAGAGGACCCTTACTGCAAACTGTAACCCCAGGCTGGACTTGAATTTGGTATTCAACTCCCTACAGGTGCAACGACAATAAAATGATTTGATCAGCGAGATATGAATAGTTCTGGCGAGCAAAATTAATATCTTATGTAGTAAGTATCTCAGTAAAATAAAGATTATGCCATGAATTTAATTTGCTTTTTCAGTTGCAGGCCAGAAAATAGCCCTTAAATTGTCAACGCGACAATATAATTTAGATACCGACACGGTCAGTATATCCTAACAATGTATTAGTTATTCACTGAACCTTTATTAAACAAACTTAACTGCCACCTTATTGTGAAATAAATGGGGTATAGACGAGCTATAACTTTACATTGTGCTTTTCATTGAGGGAACAATATTGTGAAGATATCGGTAACTTTGATTACAATCTATTTTACTTGCATAAAGATTTACGGGGAGGAGGACACATCACCCCCGCCCCCAATGGGTGTCCCCAATCCCGGAATCTCCGCCAGTGAACACAGGCAACACTTACTGCCTGCGAATGCACTCTTACAATCATTCAACCCCATGACCCCTCAGATGACACTAGTCGAGATTTGAATTGTTTTATGGTCTAAACGCAAATTTGCTCGGCCAAAGGTTTACTAAAAATATTCACAATCCTTACCTTGCTGTACTCATAGATATACTGGTATTTGATCTTTTCTCCATGGTTGTCTTTGTAAGTGATCGCACCCAGACGACGATTAGTGTAGTCGTAAGCGAGCTGGAAGCCGGCAGTCTGGGTCGTACCTTGCCCCGCTTGCACAGTGGCGGTAATGCTGCCTAAAATCAAAAACCCCTTCAAAAATTTAGGATAAGCGATTGACCCAGTCAAATTTCTGATATTTTTTCTTTCTTTCACATATCAGTAGCACCTGCGCACAGAAGTTGGCAAAACTTCACTACACACTTCCAAAGTACCTTCTAACATGTATAGCCCTTCACGTTGCTTTGGACCTAAAATCACCAAATACAGTATGTTGTAACACTGTATACAAGTATGCATAAGTTGGAATTTCGTAAGCAGGAGGGCATGTCGTAAGCAGAAGGTCGTGGGTTGTACTGCGGAAATATGTCGCCACAAAGTGCGAGGTCACGGGCTTTTGTCCAAACCAAGTGGATTTTATTTCTCACAATCACTCAGGACAATTAACACTGGGTGTACAGGGTGGCCAAAAAAGTCCACACTTTTTTAGACGCAAATTTGCCCAAATTGGGGAGACATATTGAAATTCCTTCAAGATATTCTTAAACTTCAAGGTCTTGGCGTTATATTGTGAGTTGTAAATGGCACGAAAATACAGCCTAAATTAAGACATGACGAGCTGGTTTTGACCATTTTTATGTAATACATAAAAATGGTCAAAACCAGCTTGTCCACACGCGTGTATGAGATACATGTGAGGTCATCGTTATGGCAGTTCTTTGTGCACCCAGCGCTATTGTTTTGACCAAGTTTCATAGAATTACATGTGCAGTTTTGACCAAACAGGTTTTTGACCTTTTTTCTGTAAATGGCAGTCATTCATTATTTTAGGCTTTATTTCCAATGCCAATGCCATTTTGCCAACGAGACCTTGTAGTTTAAGAATATTTTAAAACAATTTCAACATGTCTCTCCCACCAATTTTGAGAAAATCTGCGTCCAAAAAATCGTAATTTTTGGGGGGTCCAGCCTGTACAGTGTTTATAAAAATACGTCGGTGAGGGGCAAAACCCACTGAAACTGCATTTCTTTATGAGAACCTTAAAAAGCTGATAGTTCATTGATGTGTCAAAAGTAAAAAGTTCAAACGAATTTTTATTCGTAGATACAGTGTATGATGATTTCATATGGGACTACTATATGGTTCTCCTTCACTTCGTGTTCAACAGGATAATGTGTAGACATCCGTTCTACATCATATACATCCGTAAGGAGTCACCTTTTCAATTAACCAGGATTAGGTACCACCAAGTTTATTCACCGAATTGAATACATCGCGCTCAATGAATGTAAAAAAAAACATCGCCTCATTCAGCACGTAAACCAACACGCGCGAGCACTACATTCGTTTGCACTACATTTTCTGGTTCTAAATGACGGCCCACTTTGGTACTATTATAGTACCCAAGTGTGATGAATACGCAGAATACGCAGGGAAACCTCAACTTGAACATGACATATCCCTTACATTAGTAACTTGTGTAATACATTGTGGCGCCACCGGAGTAACGTTATGATGGACGATGGACCCAAAAGCAATGGACTTCGGACTTGACAATGGTAGCAAAGTTATTTCTGCTTGCCAGGAGTTGAAGGCAATTTTTCATTCGATCTTTCAATGGTAGCCATTATTAATATTTTTCTCCGATTTTTTTGAAGTTTCATTGACGTTGCTAGCATTCTGTACTCAGCCTTCATTAATTTTTAGTTTTATGGATCCTTCACACATCACCAAGCTACGGACGGGCCGGCTTTCATTTAAAATAGTCAAACTTTACGCCAATTCCAGTGTATGTTCGTTTTGATAAAAAAAAACATTCATGGTTCACCCTCTTCAAACATTTTGCTCATAAAAACTGGACTGATAAAATATCTTCAACTCGCACCTAACTTGCAATCTACCGACCATAACGATGAACGTGGTCCTTTAGTCGTTTATATTTGCCATTCACTGTATCAGTCCCCGTATTTTTTACCCCTTTTCAAACAAATAACAACTAGAACTAAATCGTTTGAGTTATGTTATAAATCATTGAACCTCCCAGTTTTTATATTATCCTGAGTTGCGCACAGATGTATCCATACTCACCTAAACTGGCCTCAAACTGGTTGGGATAGCAGCATTGTTTCTGAGCAAAGGTCGTTGCTGCGGCAACCAGCAGTAGAATCAGCACCGATTTTGTCGTCATCTTTCCTCAGTATTAGGCCTATTCCGACAGTTGATCCTAAAAGTCCAAAGTTACTTCCAGTTAGAATGGAAACGACGGGTAGGTGAATTCACAGCTATGCATTTGTTTAACCCTGGCGTGTATACAAGAAGATTATGCATATGGTTATTGTCCATGTACTAATGTCAAGTGTGCCAATCCATATCAATGTCTAAAGTGCAGTGGTGTCGATTGTCTCGTGCTCAGATAATAACAGAAAATAACTAGAGGTTGTAGGAACAACCACACGGTGTTGGGCCATGGATTACCGCACACTTTGCCACACACATCAACTCAAAATATGCATGTTTTAATCCATGTTTGACTTTTTCAAAATGCCACCAGAGGGCGCTCTAACATTTGATGACGACACCTGTAAAACTGTTGTACAGTACTGCCTAGACAGACACTCGAATCGTTGAAAGCAAGTTCGCATCTTCTGCCAATTTCAATTAATAAGGCACTTCCCGTTTTGACCGGAAGGAAGGGTCACGTGATTTTGCACTTAGAACCAAAAATGAAGACCCTGCAATATTTTATCGATTGCCATAAAAAACAAAATCGAATCTGTAGCAGTTAATTTCACATTGATTTTCAAAGATTAAATATGGAAATATTTATTTGCTTGTAATATGACACTTGATGACGTCATTGTGACATCATCGCCAGAAACCTCCAGAGCTATATTTACTCTGCTATATACAGCCACATCTTGATAATATCTCTCACGGTTGATTTTTTAGCAACTGTTTAAGGTTTAAAGGTCTTTTCTTTATAACTTCGGGTCTGATTACGTCATCCATTTTTTTTCGCGCACAGGTCTTTTCTGCATTAAGTTCATTATGTATGTTAGGTTTGAAGCGATCACCGCAAATTTCGTCACATACATCAAGTGATAATGCGTTTTGGACGTTTTTTAAACTGCCGCTAGAGGGCGCTCTAACATTTGTCGACGTCACCTGTAATATGTTTGTACAGTACTGCCTAGGCAGACACTCATATCGTTGAAAGCAAAGTCGCAACTTCTGCCAATTTCAAATAATAAGGCACTTCCGGTTTCGACCGGAAGGAAGGGTCACGTGATTTTGCACTTAATACCAAAACTGAAGACCCTGCAATATTGTATCGATTGCCATAAATAACAAAATCAAATCTGTAGCAGTTGATTTTACATTGCTTTTCAAAGATTTAATTTAGAAATCTTTGATTGCTTGTAATATGATACTTGATGACGTCATTGTGACGTCGTTACCAGAAACCTCAAGAGCTATATTTACTGTGCTGTATACAGCCAAATCTTGATTATATCTATCACGGTATATTTTCTAGCAATTTTTTAAGGTTTAAAGGTCTTTTTATTGTAACTTCCGGTCTTATGACGTTATCAATTTTTTTTCGCGCACAAGTGTTGTCTGCATTATGGTCATCATGAACAATAATTTTGAAGCGATTACCGCAAACTTCGCCACAGACAGCAAGTGAAAATGCGTTTTTGACGTTTTTTAACCTGCCGCTAGAGGGCGCTCCAACACTTCATGGCGTCACCCATTATTTTTTTTTGAAAGGTCAATCCAGGCAGACACTTAAATCGTTAAAAGCAAGTTCATATCTTTTTCCACTTTCAAATTATTAGGCACTTCCGAGTTTGACCGGAAGGAAGGGTCACGTGATTTGACGCGCACAAGATAAAATGAAGATCATATATTATCATGTCGATTCCCGAAAAATTCAAGTTTCGGTCTCTCACAGTTGATTTTATATTGAATTTCAAAGATTAAATTTATTATTTTTTGAAGTGACGTCACGTGACCCATGATGACGTCCTGATGACGTAATTGCAAAAAAGCACATCTTCAGTGGGTTGTGCATTCATGTATTGACAATTGAAGTGCATATATGTTTTCATTTTGACAAACAGTTCTGGAGAAGAATTTGCTGAGAATTTGCTGAGGAGAACAAAATAGTAAATTCTTACAATAACAATAGGTGTTGGGCTCAAGGCATAACACCTAAAAAAAAAAAATCAGATTTCCCACTAAATGGAGCAATTTCTCGATAAACATGGCTCCAACATTTTCCATGGGGCTCACGATATCAGTCAATGGAGTCTGAGATGATAGCATCTGGATTCTGGATACAACATTCGGGTCTGTATATGAGGTCTCGATACAGGCATGCGCATGGCAAATCACATCACATCAATATACGTTTTTTTTCTCAATCAAAATTCAACCTCCTACTTAGATTGAGACTCGGATATAGGACACACAGAATCGTCCTTGGTATACTTGGACTTCGACAAAGACATTAGGACTTGGACTCAACGAAGTTGATTTTAATTAATCCAGAAAACAGAAGGAAGTATTGGTTCATACGGTTTAAATGGGATCCTTGCAAGCCACCTGCTGTATAGCTATGAACTCGAACTCTGCCTGTGGCCTTCGGTTTGGGGCTTTGATAAAGCACATTTATGGAATACAAACGCAGTTATTATGAAAATTGCCTTAAGAAAAGATCAACGTCACAAGCTTGCCATAGGTTGCTGCACAAGCATGCGCCTACAGCCGGTGTCTAATATTGTATTTTAGCAAAGCAAAACAAGTTTGGCGAACGACGTGTCTGCAACAAAGGCACTAGGAGTGGGTAGCAGAGTTAAACATGTAAATGCATGGAGTTCAATGGCGGATGTTTAAGTACGGTGGTATACACAGTACCTGTGATACCTGCGTCCGTTCCATTCAATGTTTTCGGCACTTACGGCCATATGGGCCCAAAAAGTGTCTCAACTGGACTGGACCACATGGTTTGGACGGTCCCAGACAATGTTGGGAGCATGCATGGTCAAGTTGGGGCGTAACATGCTATGTATACACATGCAATAATCTACGAACATGAAGACAAGATGATCGCTCGATCAATTCTTTATGCAATGAGGAGAAATCATATGAACATTTTAACTTGTTCACAGTCCCAAAGGTTTGTGCACAAATTGCCTGGTTTGCTATTGACATACCAAAATATAACCGATTTCCCAAATTGTATGGAACATTTAGTTAATAAAGGCTGCAACATTTTCTCTTGGGCTCACGATGTAAATTAATGAACTTTGAGATGATAACATCAGGATACAACATTCGGGTGTGTACATGAGTTCATAATACAAGCCAAATCACATGACATCTATATATATTTTTCTCTCCATCAAAACTCAACCTCCTACTCAGACTGAGACTCAGATATAGGGCACACAGACTCGCACTTGGTATACTCGGACTTTGATTCAGACTTTATGACAGGGAAGTAACGAAACTGATCAAGGAAAACACAAAATATTGGTTCATAGGGTTTAAACGGGTCCTTGCAAGCCACTGCTGTATAGCTATGAACTAGAGCTCTGCCTGTGGCCTTGGATTTGATGCTTTGATAACACACCTTTATGAAATTCCAACGCACTTATTATGCAAATGACCATAACAAAAGATCAACATCACAAGCGAGCCATAGGTTGCTGCACAAGCATAATGCGCCTAAAGCTGGTGTCGATTGTTAAATTTTAGCAAAGCAAAAACAAGGACTCGCAAGGACTCAGTTCGCCTCAGCAGAGAGAAAGTGTGGATGAATCGTCTTCGAACTATTCAACCACATGGTCTCAACATCCAACTAGGGAATGATTAATCCTTTTCTTCCTCCATTGTCTTCTGTTACAGATAATCCACCTGGTCTTCCTTGTTTGTGTTTACCCATCTTCCCCCATCTTTCATCCCTTTCCACCCCCATACTGTTCCCCCCCCCCCCATCATCATCACTCTCACACTCTTTTGTCCGTTCCCACTCCCTGTGACCTTTGATCCTTCCCCTTTCTGATCCCTCCCCTGTTTACACAAGACCCCTTGTGGTTTGCCATCTCCCTTTGTTCCTTTGTTCTCTCATCCACCCTCCCCTGCATCTTTCCACACCTTTCCCACCTAATCCTCCTTTTGTGTTTCTTCTTCGCATGTTTGCGTGCACCCCCATGTTAATGTTTGTACCTCTGTCATTTCTGTTTTAGCCTCTGAAGAAGAACTTGCTAAGTTCGCAACGTCAGGCCACATTAATTTTTAGATTTTTACAAAAACAAGTTTGGCGAACGACGTGTCTGCTACAAAGAGACTAGGAGTGTGTAGCAGGGTTATACATGTAAATACATGGAGTTCAATGGCGGATGTTTAAGCACGGTGTGTATACCCAGTACTTGTGATACCTGCGTCCGTTCCATTCACTGCATGGACGACATTTTGTAAAATAAAATACATTTTGATACATTGCAGTGACGCTGGTAATTACTTTTTAGTTACAATGTGCTACAGCCGGGGCGGAGCCAGAAATCGGATGGGGGAAGGCGGTTTAGTCATTAATTGTGGCTTCTGAATGCATGAAGGGGACGAGACACCGTTGTTTGAAAATCACTACAAGTTTAGATTCGGATACTCAAAGAAAAAGGAAAGAATAAATCCTACAAATAATGGTAATTATTGTTTTGCAGATGGTAGTTTCCTTTAAAGAAATAAAATCATGAGTTTCTGATCTGTGTAGTACACGTTCTTTTAAAAGGTGCATTGGCACACACAGCCGGAAAAAAAAACACATTATATAGTGCAGTGAAAACACGGTTATAATAATGGGCTAATAATAGCGACTTATCATCTGCTTTATGTGTTCTAGATTTGTAGCATCTGCTTCCTTCAGCCATGTTTTAATACTGCATCAATCAACTGTGTCCAAAGAAACATGTAGTTCCTAATCTCTGTGGCATATTTTCTCCATCAGGCATGCCCCCAGACTACTGATGGGGTCAGTCTCTTCAAACAGTTGGACATGTACCAGTCTAGTCTTAGGATTCAAATCTAATAATTTTGCTTTTCAGGTGCAAAATTTTGAAGAAACGTTACATTTAAAAATTGAATTGAGACCTCAACTTGAATGATGAAGTACTGAGAACCTTGCATTTGCCTCGTGAAATGTGTGGAGAATTGTGTCAGCTATCATAGAGTGCGTCAAGCTGACCTAACTGTAGTTTTGCATGTTTCATCCTATCGAAAGTGTCACAACTGAACTGGAACACACGGTTCGGACGATCCCAGCCAAATCTGGGAGCATGGTCAATTAAGTTGGGGCGTAACACTAACAACTATGTTTAGTGTTAAGTTCTACACATGCAATAATGTACGAACATGCAGAAAAGACGATCGCTCAAATTCGTTATGCAATGAGGAGGAATCGTATAAAAGTTTCAACTGGTGCACAGTCCCATAGGTTTGTGAACAAATTGCCTGGTTTGTTATACACAGCCACGATGCAACGTGTAGGCCTATACTATATTTGTCATCGTTCAAAATCTAAACGTGCGCAAACATGACTAAAAGTTAGCGAAATTTGTGTAGCGAAAAAATTGTATGTCAGCTTCTATACTCACTATAATTAACTGAAAAACAGTCCTCCGAACTTCTGTCTTGCCGATCGAACTGCACCTTTAATATTGTAACTTTTAATTACAATTTTCAAGAGAGTTGTTAAGTCCACAAAAGTAATGCAAGTTATTTCCTGTTTCGCAATGCCTATATTTCGCAATGCATTATGGAAATAACCGTTTTTTCCCCATGTGGAGAATTTTGCCTCCCATATGTGCAGAAAATCAAAGCCCTGCATGCTCTGCGGTCACACACAACGGTGCATTGACCCGGCGACCTGCATAGCCCCACTGCGTAGACCGGACAAAACATATACAACAGGTCGATCCTCATTGACAAGAAAAGTGCCCCTTGTTCTTCTTAACCAATCTAAACGGTTGTTACATGAATGGAAAGCTTATTGTGTTATCTTTCAGAAACCGTACGAGGTAATTGTATGCGACCAGGGTTCACACGTGTGCTGTTCCAAGAAGTAAACCCGCACCCTAAAAAATCGGGGAAATGTGCCGTGACCTCCATAGGAAATGCAAAATTTTCACTGAGTTGCCCGTTTTTCAATGAAAAAGTGCACATAATTATTCGCCTTTGATCATGAAGAAATTATATTCATGTGAAAGAGGAAAATCTGTATTTTGTGATGCGATGCGAGGAAGTAAGTTAAACCAACACAGTTTCTGCATATTAACGAAAATTTGCTCAGAGCGCCTATAGACATGAGCCAGTCTTCCCACGTAAACAGAGCTGCACTAGTGGCGAGTGAGCAAATGCTCCCTAGTTCTCCATATGCAAAAAAGTCGGTTAGATGAAAGAGCGCCCTCTTTTTGTTACATTTATTTATTCTGACTCCAACGTCGTTTATATGGTCTCCAGCGGTGCGATCATTTTTTGGAAAAGTTCAACCCACCCACAGACTTACATCGTTAAAAGCAAGTTCATATCATAGCATTTGATGACGTCACCTGTAATATGTTTGTACAGTATTGCCTAGGCAGACACTCACATTGTTGAAAGCAAGTTCGCATATTCTGCCAATTTCAAATAATAAGGCACTTCCGGTTTCAACCGAAAGGAAGAGTCACGTGATTTTGCACTTAAAACCACAACTGAAGACCCTGCAATATTGTATCGATTGCCATACAAAACAAAATCAAATCTGTAGCAGTTGATTTTATATTGATTTTACATTGCTTTTCAAAGATTAAATCTAGAAATCTTTGATTGCTAGTAATACGATACTTGATGACGTCATTATGACGTCATTACCAGAAAGTTCAAAAGCTATTTTAACTGTGCTATATATAGCCAAATCTTGATTATATCTATCACGGTATATTTTCTAGCAATTTTTGAAGGTTTAAAGGTTTTTTTATTGTAACTTCCGGTCTGATGACGTATCCATTTTTTTTCGCGCACAGGTGCTTTCTGCATAATGGTCATCATGTACATTAATTTCGAAGCGATAACCGCAAACTTCGCCACAGACATCAAGTGAAAATGCGTTTTTGACATTTTTTAACCTGCCGCTAGAGGGCGCTCCAACATTTCATGGCGTCAGCTATCATTTGTTTTGAAAGGTCAATCCAGGCAGACACTTAAATCGTTAAAAGCAAGTTCGTAAATTTTTCCACTTTTAAATTATTAGACACTTCCGGTTTCGACCGGAAGGAAGGGTCACGTGATTTTACGCGCACAAGATAAAATGAAGATCATGTATTACCATGTCGATTCCCGCAAATTTCAGGTTCCGGTCTCTCACGGTTGATTTTATATGGAATTTCAAAGATTAAATTTATTATTTTTTTAAAGTGACGTCACGTGACCCGCGATGACGTCATGATTACGTAATTGCAAAAAAACACATCTGCGGTAGGTTGTGCATTCATGTATTGACAATTGAAGTTCATATATGTTTTCATTTTGACACACAGTTCTGGAGAAGGAATGTGTATAGAAGAAAAAAAAAACCAGCAAAAACAATAGGTTTGTAACTTCCGGTCTGATGACGTAATCATTTTTTTTTGCGCACAGGTCTTGTCTGCATTAAGGTCATTATGTATATTATTTTGAAGCGATTACCGCAAATTTCGCCACAGACATCAACTGAAAATGCGTTTTTGACATTTTTTAACCTGCCGCTAGAGGGCGCTCGAACACTTGATGGCGTCACCGATCATTTTTTTTTAAAGATCAACCCACCCACAGGCTATCATCGTTAAAAGCAAGTTCATATCTTTCCACTTTTGAATTATTAGGCACTTCGACCGGAAGGAAAGGGTCATGTGATATTACGCACACAAGATTAATTGAAGAGCATGTATTATCATGTCGATTCCCGCAAAATTCAAGTTCCGGTCTCTCACGGTTGATTTTATATTGAATTTCAAAGATTAAATTTATTATTTTTTAAAGTGACGTTACGTGACCCATGATGACGTCATGATGACGTAATTGGAAAAAAAACGCATCTTCAGTGGGTTGTACATTCATGTATTGACAATTGAAGTTCATATATGTGTTTTCATTCTGACAAACAGTTTTGGAAACGAATGTGTCTTGGAGAAATAAAAAAAAAATAGTAAATTCTTACAATAACAATAGGTGTTGGGCTCAGGCCCAACACCTAACAATAGGTATTGGGCTCAAGGCCCAACACCTACTAAAACATTTTTTTGTAAAGAAAATAGGTCACACTTGAATGTTTTTACATGCGAGTCTCATTTGCTCCCCCAAAACAAAAGATTTGTTGATGAAAACAGGGCTTTGAACTTCCGCAAGCAGTCATGTGACCTCCACGACAGATTGTGTCTTCATACCCTTTAGATTCATGGGCGGATATAGGATTTTTGCAGGGGAGGGGTGAGTCAGGCCCGTAAGATTTGTTTTACGTCCCAGTGCTGAAATTTAGACTTTTTTCCGGACACTTAGCCTTGGTAAAATAAAAAGTGTGTGTGCGTGTTTGGGGTGTACATGCAGCGAGGACACACAGGTGCAACATCATCGAAGAATTGAGGACAGCAACCAAATTGAGGTCGAGTATAAACACAGATGAAGGGAAGAGGAACAGTGGAAAATCTTCGATTTACCACATAAACAAACGTTAGGGAGGGGGCTGGGGGCGAGTGATCACTGTTTGATTTCTTTTGTGACAGATCCACTGGATAGATTTGCGTGCATGAGCGAAAGCTAACAAGTGTGCTTATCTCATAAAAACAGCCAAACTTTGTCTAAGGAATAAAAAAAAAACTGTAACAATTCCAATAAGAAAAGAAAAGGAAAGGGACTACAAATACGTCCAGTACTTAATTTCAACATCTGCAAAATGATTTGTGTCATTATCACCCATTTTTCGAACATTTATCCCACTTTATGACAAAACAAATCAAAGCCTTCATTTAGATTTAATTTGCATGTTTATTACAGTATTTCTTGTTCTACTACAATGAGGATTTATAAACATCCGCATGTCATTGCCATTTTTTTCCGAGGAAACATTTCCATTCAAATAACAGAAACATATCTGCCCCGTAGTTTTTAACTAGTATGGTCATGATTTGCCAACAACAGGGTTCGAAACTACACACTCACTTGCTTATTAACGACAACAAAATGTATACATAACAGTAAATCTCCGTTCCAATTCATCAAAAAAAACCTTTAGCTCTATGTATAAGGCACCTTCCTTATACACGATCCAATCCATCATAAAATTAATTTCTACTGCTATGATAATTACATTAATTGCATGAATGAAACTTACTCTATCTTGAAGCTATATTAGATATTACTCTGGTCCAGTTCAATTCATATATACTTGGATACAATTTTGCTTGTATACCGTTCCTGACAAAGCTTTACGAAATTTCTCCATTAAAATTTAAAACTCAAAGAAAATTTGACATGCTCTAAATGAATGTATGACGTATTGATTTTAATTGTCTTTAAAAAGGTAATGAGCAGAATCATTGCGCATAAAGCCTCTCCAACTAAGCTAGCTAGCTTGCAGATGTGCCTTCCAGTATGTCTCCAGTAGCTTCGGTTTCTATGGCAGAATCTTGTCGAAGAGAAGTTTCGGCATCTTTGGTGTCTTGTGGTTTGACTGTGAATGAATTAGAAAATATAGTGTATACACAACAACTTGGAAATACAACTAATGTTCTAATGTTTATCTCACCAGAGTCATCAAACATAATGTATGGCCAAGTTAGACCAGTGCACATTTACTGCATTCAATTTATTCCTTTGTTAGTAATCTAAATGATTTAAACAATAAATACCAGATTGTTATAGCAAAGATGAAACATTCCTGCGTCCTTTTCCCAATGGCATGAAAGAGCGGCCTCGTTCACGGATTGTAAGAATAAGATCTTATTAAGTGAAGCAAACTGAATGTATTTATACTGGTTTGCTTTATACAGTGTGTATCAAATATAATACAAACAAAATATAACAAACATAAACAGTAACCAGAATTCTTGCTATCAGTTTGAAACATGTTTACATGCTAAACATTTTCAGCATGAGGTGATAGCAAGAAAATGTTAAGAATTGTGTTAACTCTCGAAAGACATTTTTTTTTTGTAGGCCAGGCAATTATCCTTACAAAGGCAATTAGGCTACCTTTGTCCCAACGCCTAAAATTGAGAACTTGGCTCCATGGTCAATTTCACCTTTCTGGGAAAAGTACTCATAACTCGATCAAAAATTATCAGATTTTGGACGTTTGATGTCTCTTTTTAAAATGGAAAGTCATATCTTTCAAAGCATACCCATATTACCTATGTTGGTTACACATTGTACGTCTTGCATTCAGTTATATTTTGTTTGAGTTTGATCGATACACACTGTGTTGTTCTGCAGACACAGCCAGTCTTACCTGCTGGGCGCAAAAACTGGGCACGGCGAAGTACTTGGAGGGATCACTGATGCCGCTGGTGTAGTTTACGTAGCCATGAATGCCAAGAGTTGGAACTGAAAGTCAAGCCAAATAATCCTCAAAATAATACAAGGATTGGCCAAACGTCAACATCGCCATATCGTTGTCCCCAAGGGGTCTATTCCAAGTTTTATAAATCCACTTTAACCCTGCGCAGCGTTTACAAAAAAAATGTTTATCAGAACTGGCCAACAGTGGCCCTTTGGGCCACAGGTACTTCCCCGCACTACGCAAGACCCTATTCATCAATTCAACAACAAAAAGCCACGTGCCAGACAGTGTCCAGGCAGTTGCCGGACAGTGCACCTAAAAGATAATGCACTTAAAAGATAATTGACTGGCGGCTGTGGTTTGCGGCTATGAAGGGAGATGGCTGTGTCAAGTTACAGGTGTTTGTATATGTTTCAATGAGACTAGGCAGGAGGCCTGGTCGAAAGTTTGTTGACACGGCTTGGGTGAAGCCCTGGCTGCAAAGTTCATTGAACCAGCTGATTTGGCATGGGTCGAATGAGGATTAGATGGAAGGTGACCGTCATTGGCCCTCATTTTTTTTCAAAAGATTCGGTCATTTGCGTACCCACGGTACGGAGGTCACTCTGCGCAGGGTTAAGATAATTTCAATTAACGGTTGGTTAAAAAAAAGGTTCCTATCCATTTTGGAGCATGCAAACGTGTACACTGGGGGTTAAAAAGTTTCAAACGATAATGTAGGGACCAGATACCGGTGAAATGAGAACTTTTGACGGCCGTGAAATTCAGACTCATTGGTCGTGTTGTGCGCTATAACACCTCAGTTGACAGAATTCGAACAGTAATATTAAGGTCAAATATGAGGGTTGTAGTCTATATCAGGTAAAAGAAATAAGCTTACACAGGAGTCCGACTTGTGCGTAACAACGGCCATATCTGATCTCGGTGCTAAGTAGCGCCCTCTGACGTTGAAACCACAAAACCGTTTATTACTTATACCTACCATCGTTGTTCTTTCCCTCGGTGACAACAGAGAATGGAACACAGTCTCCCTGCGATACAGTCATTGTGACGTTAGCGTAGTTGGATGGACCCATCGATTCGAAGTACTGAAAGAAGTCGACGTTTAATTTGTGATCGCCGTAGTAGGATGAACCCAGATAGGTGGCGCTAGCTAAGAAGTACACATTTGAAAAAAAATGCTAAATAAAAATATCAGAGAACTAAATATAAACGTACAGCAATTAAACCTTCAAGATTTGTACAGGCAATAATCATGTTTAAAATGGCACTAGGTCCTGACTCCCCGAAAATGTTCATGCTTTGGATTGTTTACTCAGCGAATTTCAAACATCTAGTTGAAAGGAAACCAACCTAATGTCTTACCGTTCCCGAGAAAAGACGAACAAAAACCCGGTTGTTTACATCGGACACGACGGAGTAAGAATACGTCTTTCCTGTCGTTGTCAATGTACGATACACGTTACGTCATGTGTCTGCACAACGGCACCATGCTCGCGAACAGCGGTGACCGATCACCAATGCACAAAATGTGGTTCTTACACGTCCGCAAAAGGTAAACACTTTACGAATGAAATCACAACTAGCACCCAAACAGCTCGACTTTTGGGGGTCGCAAAAGTGGACCCCGAAAATCGTTCTCGCACTCATGATACAGGAATAACACAAAAACGTCCAGTTTTTAAGGATAGTTGTGTGGATTTTTATACTTCGAAATGTTCTTTCCGATTAACATAATTTCGTTCAAAGCACGTTTTGTAATTGTAGCCCAATTGGGTTGTTCGATCCAGGGCGCAGTGTCTGTTTAATATGTTGGCAATTTTACACAATCCAAAACGTAACTGAGTGTATGTATACATTGCTTGGGACTATTTTAGCACATAATTATTTGAGCGAAATAAATTCAGCCCATTTCAGAGGTGGATCGGGGGGTGGTCAACGGAAGCCATGCCCCCTCCCCCCTCTCCCCCCCAAAAAAAACGAACCCAATTTGCATTTTTGTATGACGCTATAAAGGCAGGCACTGCGTACACCACCATCTTTACCTACACAAAACTGGTCAAAGTGGTCAGAAATTGCCTCAGATTGCACCACAGATCATTTAGAATCCATAACATTTTCGGGGCCCTAGCGGGCCCCGAACCCCACGCCGTTACTTTCTTAACCAACTTTTGGAAGACCAGGTTTTTTGGGGGGCCCCACCCAAAAATTGTGTTCTGTCTCCGCCCTTGGCCCATTTGGCGTTGCGGGTTTAACCTATTTAAAATTTTGGGCCAAGGTGATATCTATAGAGGTAACATTCATAAGTTACAGTAGGCCTAAGTGAGTCAGGCAAAGAGCCGGTACTGGCATACTCAGTCGGGGAGTGAGTCAGTGAGTCAGTTAGTGGAGAGGGGAGTCAGTCAGTCGGGGAGAAAGTCAGTCACTTAGTCAGTCGGGGTGTAAGTCAGTCATTCAGTCAGTCAGTCAATTACTCGGTCATTTAGTCGGGGGAGTCAGTCGGGGAGTCAAGTCAATGACTCAGCCATTCAGTCAATCAGTCAGTCAGGCAATCATTCAGTCAGCCAATAAGTCAGTCAGTCAGTAAGGTACAAAGAGGACCATTGGCCTCTCCCTCTGAGGACCAGCAAACAATGAGGACAACATAATAATTCACAGATCTTGCTGAAGTTGAGTGTGGCATGATTGCAACAGAGGACAAGTTCGGCTGCTTACCGGGGACACAGTGTGGAAGGGTTCCGTTCAGAGGATCACTAGTGCAAATTGAAATATCAGGGCTGACTTGAATGCTGTATCGACGTTTCTGGAGGTAGATGGACAATAAAATATTGTTTTATCAGCCATACATGAATAGTTCGGGCGCGCAATATGAATATCTTTTATAACAAGCATCTCGAAAAAAAAAACAATATTATGATTCAGCCAGATGTTACCAATATGTTTAAAAGACTATTCTTTAACGAATTCAATTAGTCTTTTAGTTGCTGGTCAGTATTAAAACCAAAAGTGTGAACGCCGACCATATCATATATGGGCTACTAACAGTACATTTCAAGATCTTAGTGTTCAATCTTTATTAAATAAACGCAACCGCCATATTATTATGAAATAAGTGGGTTTTTGGACGAGCAATATCTGAGTGCTTTTACATTGCAGGAATAATGTGGTGACGATATCTGGAACCTCGGTTAATATTTATTTGCACTTAGATAATGATTTTCGGGGGATGGGACACCATCACCACCCCTACACCCCCTCCCAAATCGCCGCCAGAGAACACAGGTAACACCTGCTGTCTGCGGATGAAATCTTACAATCATTGAACCTCGTGGCCCGCATATCACACTCTATCAGTCGAGGAACAAGTGATTTTATACCTCTATTAATGCTAATTGGCGCGGACAAAGGTGTCAGCTGATTATGCACAGCCCTTACCTTGCTGAAGTCATAGATGTACTGGTATTTGGTCATTACTCCCATGTCGTCTTTGGAGGTGAACGCACCCACTCGACCATTAGTGTAGTCGTAAGCGTACTGAAGGCCATCAGTCTGGGTCGTAGCTTGCCCCGATTGCACCTGGGCGGTGATGCTGCCTAAAATATAAAAAAAAAACCTTGAAAATTCAGGATTTAAGCGACTGACGCCAGTTCTGGTTTCATCAAAACATTGCAAAACAGTATACAACTATTCAGAAGATGGAATCTTATAAGCAGGAGGTCCTGGGTGGTCGAGGGTTAGACATCTGCACTAGAGCAGGAGGTCGTGGGTTCGAGTCCCACCATTTTTTCTCACAATCACTTGGGGCAACACTGAGTAAACAGTGTTTAAAAATAAGTCGGTGAAGAGTAAAACCACATATTGAACTTAGCTACACCATTCACCCCGCCCAACGCAAAATTCCATCTAATGAATATAGTTTTGTTGCATATATGTGTTGTGAAGCATTCTTGTGTTTCCTTTTAATGTAGTCTGCGGCTGCAGGGCCGATTGGGATTTAAGTAATGCATTTCTTCGTGTTATGCAAGGCTGTCTTTATAAGTCAGCCACTGTACTGTACTCGGCGCAGTTGGTCTGGAGGCGCCGTCGACAACGCCCAACATTTGCTGTTCGCTTCACGATGTAATCTTATGTTTAGTTGAGTTGTCAGTAATAAATTATTTGGACCCAGAATTGGTCTCCGTATTTATATTTCTTTGAGTTTTGTCCTCGTCGATCCCGGTAGAGTTTAGCAACACAACATATTCGCTTCTATATCAGATTCGAATCAGCCAGCCGACCCCGTAAAACTCGCTGGACGAGCCTGTGCCCGCCGGCACTTATATTGTTCTTGCAACTAAGTTTAGTCAATGACCATAATGCGCATGTGTGAAACATATCACGTGAGCAACTAACTATGTCACCTGATTCGGAATAAGTTCTTATAGCTTATATTCCACGACGGGTCAGTGTGTAGTCTCGCTGTGCCGTGTGCATTAAATCGCTAATATGACTGCTGGAGGTTCTCGGTTCAAGTGAATTGTGTTCCCTAACTTAATGACGTATTATCATCTCCTGATGATCGATATAATGAAATGCAGCCTTTTCTTCTCATTCGTGGATGTAGAGAATCCGCGATCCATTCCGTTACCAATTGACGCATGCGCATTATGGCAATTAACAATACTTGTTTACATAATAAAAATTTAAAAAATTGCAGCCCGCCGCACGCGAATTTTGTTTCCATAGGCGGGAAGGTCCAAAGTCATTCATAATTCAGTTTTCCTTTGAATCGTTGCGAGACACTAATTAGATTCTCGTTCCCTTTTTTTCACTTAAAATAAAATCATCTCCAAGGTACATTCAGAGAAGAAAAACAGTTGATGAAAATGAGCAGCGACGACGTGGATTCCAACCCGGAATCTGTGTTTATCCACTAGGCTGCTGTGTGGTAGCTCGACAACATCCGTACTTTAAAAGCTTTAAAGGTAACTGGTTGATTATTAATAACAACAATGCTCCGGATATCATGCATAAACATACTGTCCCGATCAAACTTTTGAATTATTCATGACTTTGGAGAATGCCGCCTACGGAAAAGAAATTCGCCCGCCGCACACCTTTCCGATTTTACCGATTCATCAACGGATAACGGGATCACCGGATCACTTGGGTACGTGTTTCCACCGTTTTGAGACCGCATTGACCCGTACACGTGTCCGATTCCGTTCTATTATCATTCACATGATGTCGAGTCATACGATGACAAAATGGTGGCCGTTAATTTTTAATCATATGTGACTTCCGTCGTAAAACTGATTTGGTTAACATAAATATAGCTTGGGGGTGTCAATGACATTAGTTGCAGGACAATGAACTTTCTAAGAATGATTTTTTGTACACTGCACAAGGTAGATTGAGAGACTACACTTGATATCTGTATAGGCAACTGCATTTGTCGAGTGGTTCAACGTATAGTTTGAACCGCCCAGTTTTGTAGTAAGTCAGTTATCCTGAGCATCGCACAGTGGTATCCGTACTCACCCAAACTGCCCTCAAATTGGCTGGGATAGCAGCATTTTTTCTGAGCAACAGTCGTTGCTACGACAACCAGCAGCAGAATCAGCACTGATTTGATGGCCATCTTTCCTCAGTAACTCAGCAAACAGTTTTAATGACAGTTGATCCTAAAAACTCCAACTAACTTCTAGCCTAGCTCGATGATAGATGGATTCACAGCGAAGTATTTATTTAACCCCGGCGTGGATACAGGTCGCTGATAATACTGACAACGGCTGGTGTACGAAGGTCAAGTGTGTGTGTTGCAGGGGCGGATCCAGGAATTTTTGCAGGTGGTGGTGTGAGGAAGGGGGTCATCAGCAAGGGGGTCATCATAATGCTGAAATATAGACAGGTTTTTTTGTCCGAACTTTGCCTCCGTATAATCAAAAGGTGGGGTGGGCGGGAAGGGGGGGGGTCGTACTATACTTTCAAATCCGAAGATAATTAACACTATATTACAAAATAGTTTACAAATACCCGAATAATCCGCTGGCTGGTGTCCGAATTTTTTGCACAGACGGATATTATTATAATTACAATTTTTTTAGGGGTGTCAGAGCAGGAAGGGGGCGGGTTCACATTATTTGCAACGTATTTCTATGAAAAACACAAAAGTGAGTCCCACGGGGGAGGGGGTTCGACACCAAGACTCACCCTCTGGATCAGCGCCTGGATCGATATCGATGTCTACAGTGGTGTCCCGTTGTCAGATAATTACAGAAAATAATATAGTATGGAAAATGAAACTGAAATGGTTTTACAACCAAAAGTCTTATTTGGTCCTCGAAAACAGAAGATTTGCTGATGAAAGGAGGGCGTTGGGCACCTCAAGCAATGATGTGAACCCCTCCTCCACATACTTTCTTTTCACACCTCGTATAAAATTTTGACAGTCGAAAAATGTCTAGCTATGAGACTTAGTGTCCCTAGAGGTATGTAGGGTGTCAACTCCCACCCAATCTCCCAGGTATAGTTCGGTTATTGTGACGTGTCGTTCGGCAAATGATACTGCTGCGAATAGCGCCGCCTATTGTCCGATAGTTGTCAAAATCGTTCCTAGACTGGTTACCGGTCCCTCCATTGCCTTTCGGACTTCAAATGTAGAGACCGGTAGTGGACAACTAATTAAAGAATACATTCGGAGGACAGTAACGTACGCAAATTATATGCAGGACTAGCCTATGTCTGATGCCAGCCCCCTGAGTACAAAATCACAAGGAAATATTGCAAAACCAATACAAAGTCAACGAAGCTACGACTAACGTGCAGTTTGCGTGGTGATGAACTTCAATTTTTGCCTCTGAATTCGAAGTTGTCTTTGGCAACTATCAAAAAAGAGAGGGGCACTTCTGTTCAGTATTTGAATCCAGTTGAAACACTTGGAAATTGCCTTCGCACAGACACTGTGACGATTGTGCTTACTGGTTATGGCAAGAATCGATTTTGATGTAATCCTTGTGCAAAGCCGTAAACATCGTTTCCAAAAATAAAATCATGCTGCGCATGCGCAGAGGTGATCCAATCAATGGATTCAAATGTTAACTAGCTACCGGTCACAATATTATGGGAGCTGAAACCAGTCTTAATCGATCACTGGTATCGGTGTAATTTCAAAGCCACTAAGGGCTGAAAATAATTGAGAGGCAATATATACACCGTTTTCTGCCACGTCCAATCTCTCAATTGATCAATTGATAGGGAAAATTTCTGGGACGGTGCAGGATGGTTAACCATCGTCTTTCGTCTAAACAAAATTCATTTCGTTCAGAAATACAGGGTGAGTCAAAAACAAAGTAACTGAGTTATAGTTTGTTTATAAATAATTTAAAAAACTATGTTGTTTACTCCATTTCATAAAACGTCGTTGGAAAATAGTAGGTGTGTCATTGGTGACCCAAGATGGCGGCTGATGCTTCAGTGAGTGGGCTCTGTCAGATTGTGATCTAACATAACAATAATAACAACAGGTTCTTATATAGCGCTTTTAACTAAGATCAAAGCGCTTTACATTATCTCTTATATCATGACTTTATATCTTTGAGCTCCAATTGGATACTTTTGTTTGGTCACTGACAAAATAATTGTGTGGATAATCCATTCATGCCGAATTTAATTATACATTCACCATTTTGGTGGGAACTACACACAGTGCTGCTCAACGTCTTTATTGCTTCGATTTTTTAATTTTTTTTTTATGATAGATCCACTAGATCACCTCATGAAAAGTGGCCCGATTTTTCTTTAAAAAAATGTTAAAATAGAGCCTAAAAGTTCGTCATTTCGTCTTTTATATGGGCATTTTACACGGGTTGCCCTTTATCTTGCTATCAGTTTTGACAGAATAATTTCTAACCGTAATCAACCAAAGAAACATTCATTTTGGATTTTTATCTTGGCATTCCACAACAACAAATGATGAGAAATCAGTTGGAGTTGGGCAAAATTGAATTTTACTTACGCCCTTTAACATCCGGATTTTCGTACCTAGGTCTCCTTGTTCGATCACGTTTGTTTTCACATTTCGTCACCGTTTTCGCGAAGAGACACATATGTCAAAAATTACATTTTTTTCAATTTTGATTTTATTTTTCAATATTTCGCATTAAAACAATGTACTTAACCATTTTGACATGTTTCTGTGAGCTAAACATCATTAATTTCTAAGTTACATTAATGTTGCAAGGGGCAGAAATCTCGATAAATGCATTTTGCGTTTTCACGAAGAGCCACATACATTTTGGCCCTTTGAATGCGTACAAAACCAATTGCACGGAAATACGTAAAAGTAGGTCAAATGAGATTTGCGTTTTCACGAAGAGCCACATATAATATCTTTGTTACATTTTCAGCTTTGCGCGCATACTCACGCGCGCCTATGGAAATACAGGTTGGACAGAAAGGGCCAATATGTCGGAAACCTGAATTTGCGTTTTCACGAAGAGCCACATATCTTTACTAATTAATTTTCACTAATTTTACTGCTGTATTAATTCTTATTACCAGGTTCATGTAAAACTTCAGCTCTCGTAGAATCGTGTGATGGTTTCCTTGTTGCACAAAGTAGTATTTCTTGCAGTTTTAAAATATGAGAAACTTCTTTTGCATTATCTCGAAAACACTTCTTTTTTTTAATCAACATAATATAGTATGTGGCCGTTTGTGAAAACGGTGACGATTTTGCGTGAGAACGAAAATGATAACGACGCGAAGATTTACCCACCTATATTTGATGGATTCTAGATGTAGCTTGTTTGAATACAGATCTTATCAACGGTCATTTTAGATTTGTTTCCCAAAAGACATTTTAGTTGCCTATTTAAATTCAGTTTTTCCCTAATGACCGCCACAAAATTATTTCATAGCTTTCCATCTTTGTACGAGATAGTGCTCTGAGTTCAGTACACATGTTTTTTTTTTTTTATATTTCAGTCCACATGTTTTTACGATTTTTGAAAGTGAGAGGTCAATTTTTAGGCACGAAATTTGTTTCCACGTCAAGCAATTTTTCAGCGATGGTTTAATAAATTGAGATGCTAGTAACGATTTTACAAATTAAGGCCTTTTCCGAGCGTAATATTCCTAAAATAATTTTATAAACTCCTGCTTTTACACGCCAAGTTTTCTATTAGAGGGGGCCGGAAGCCCCCAAAAGGGGTCAACTTTCAGGCCCTATTTAACTAAGAAAACGAAAAAGGAATGGATCAGAAAATCCAAAATTTGCAAAATGTTTTTGTTTTCATCGTCACCCATTTCCCGATTATTGTTCTAATTATCTGCCGAAACAAATCAACGCAAATATTTAGATTGTTTGCATATTTATTATTTCATTTATTTGTTGATTGTCTTACTATTAATTACATATAAAGCAAGGTAATTATAAACAACATGTGATTGTCATTTAGTTCGAAAAAAACATTCCCTTTCGATTACCGATATTATCTGCCCGTAGAATTGAACTACGATGGTCATAGTGGGTCATCGACGAGGTTGGAATGTACAAAATCGCTTGCTTATCAACCACAGCAAAAAGGTTTCAGTTTATCAATATTAAACTTTACTTGGTTAACTCTACTTAGTTACATTTATAATGATTATTCAACGATGTTTATGAAAAGCATACATCTGCATTTCATTAGGCCCAGAAGTCATCTTCATTGTACATGATCAAATCAATCCGTCGAAATTGTCATTCTAACTGCTATAATAAGATTAATTGCAAAAAATGAAATATTATTGTATTGTGAAGCGATATTACTGTATTGTGAAGCGATATTACTGTATAATAAAGTGATATTATGTATTATTTCTCTGGTTCAGTTCAATTCCTCCTTCATTGCCAACAAGTTCAGCTTGTAGTTGCTGACAAAGCTGTTCGAACTTCTCCATTACAATTGAAAACTCAAACGAAATTTTATGCTGTAAATTACAGTCTGACGTGTGGATTTGAATCGGTTCTTAAGAATAAAATGAGCAAAATCATTGCGTAAACAGCTCTTTAACCAATCCTCATGTACTCAGGAAAGGGCTAGCTAGCTTGAAGAAATGCTTGCCGTTATGTATTCAATGTCTTCAGTTTCTATGGCAGTATCTTGTCAAAGGGAGATGTCTGCATCTTCGGTGTCTCGTGGTTTGACTGTGAATGAATTAGGAAACATAAAGTATATACAATGTTAATGTTAATCACACTATAGACAGAGCATGATATATATTAATCAACTTTGAAATTATGGCTGGCAAGGTGCATAGTCACATAGACTAACTGAATGTGTCTATATTGGTCTATGCATTATAAGGGACTGCAAACACAGCCAGTCTTACCGATTGGCAAACGCTGGGCACGGTGAAGTACTTGGAGGGATCACTGATGCCGCTGGTGTAGTTTACGTAGCCACGAATTTCAAGCGTCGGAACTGCAGTCAAGGAAAATAGTCCTCCAAATAATACAAGGATCGGACACATGTTCGGGTGAATTCGTACAAACAACAACTTCGCGCGAAATTGAATGATATTCAAATCAACATTCAGATTACTAAAAACAATTGTGTTTATCCGTTTAGGAGCATCGTTTGTTAAAAAGTCTAAAACCGTGAGGGAGAGACGAGGAACTGGTGAAATGCGACATTTGGATGCCGCGAAGTAGGGACTCATTTGTTATATTGCTCATGCCCAAGTGGATAGAATTATAAAAAGATACCGACTATATGTCCGTTCGCGTTGCTAGACTAGCGCCGGAGCCCCTCTGATGTTGAAACAACGGAACTCGGTCATTATACCTACCACCGTTAGACTTTCCCTCATTGACAACAGAGAATGGAATGCAGTCTCCCTGCGAAACAGTCACGGTGACGTTAGCGTAGTTGGATGGACTCATCGATCTGAAGTACTGGAAAAAGTCTACGTTTAACTTGTGGTCGCCGTAGTAGGATGAACCCAGATAGGTGGCGCTATCTAAGAGTAAACATTTGGGAATGCTTAATGAAAAAAAAGGACTAAATAGGCACGTACACCAATTAAACCTTCAAGACAATTTTGTAAACGCAATTAATCATGGTTATGTCGGCAATTTTCATGCTAAAGTCCAAAAAAATTAGTATATGTATATTGCACATTATTAGTCTAAAGCTTTAGCACATAAATATTTGAGCAAAAAACACACCCACAATTAAACCAATTAAACCAATCTCAAGCGTTTGGAACAAGGTGAGACTGAATCAAGTCTAATCCATAAGGGACAGTCAGTGATTGACTGAGTCAGTCAGTCAGTCAATCAGAGAGAGAGAGAGTCTCTCATTTATTCATTCATTCATTTAGTCAGTCATTCAGTCAGTCAGTCGGTCAATCAATCAATCGATCAATCGATCAATCAATTAATCAATCAATTAATCAGTGAGATAGTCAGTCAGCCAGCGATCAATCAGTTATTCAATCACGCGGGGAGTCAGTCAGTCGGGGAGTCAGTCGGGGAGTCGGTCAGTCATTCGGTCAGTCAGTCAGGTGCAAAGAGGACGATTGGCAGCAAAACGAAGAGTGATGATATCACACTTCACAGATCTTGCTTCATTCCCTTCGGTGCCGGGCATTATTGCAACAGAGGATACCTTTGACTGCTTACCGGGGATACAATGTGCAATGGTGGCGTTTAGAGTACGTTTAACGCAAGATGAAATCTGAGGCTTGACTTGAATGTCGTATTCAACTCCCTGGAGGTGGAAACAACAACAAAATATCTTTGTCTGCGAGATGTGAATAGTTCAGGAGAGCAATATATGAATATCTTATTTAACAAGTATCTCGGAAAATAAAGTTTATGCCAGATGTTACTAATATTTTAAAGAGACTGTTCTTGTTATGAATTTAATAAGCCTTTCACTGCCACTTTCTCTTTGCAAGGTATTTTTATTAAACTTATTATAGGTTTGCAGCCGATTTCCAGTGTTATTTAACGTATGCCTGTATGCATTTTGAAATTCAATTATTGTTAAAAAAAAAATATATGATATATGAATGTGAATGTTTGACTATTTGAGGATATTCATGATTATTGAGCTAAACAAAGTGGTGGTGTAGTCTTTCAAAACATACCACCCATTGTAATAAATCCTAAAAGAAACCAATGAATGCAATCGTTTTTTTTTCAGCATTTTTTTCCACAATCGCATCATATAAATAAGCAATCGAACTGAAAAAGAGAGACAAAAAAAAAAAAAAGACAAGACATTAAAATACAATTGAGACAACACAACAAAAGTCCCCGTATCCCCATGTATCATGACACGTGAGGTTTCCCTTTACCGTCCCAATAATATGCTTACAAGATTATTTTGATTGATTTTATTTAGGTAAGATTTATATCTTTTGAACATTTCATTTGCCCATTTCGCCTACAATACATTGATTAATCAATGAACGAATCAAAGCCGCATCATGATTTGTATAGGCTGTGTGCTTTATTTAAATTGAATTGAGACTTTGTAAATTTAAATTATGACAAATGAAAAAATATTCAATTCAGCCCGTGTCACAATAACAAATTGATTTTCGTAATAATCGGCAATGCATCCGTCAAACCGAAAGTCTAATCACGTATTTGTAATCCTTTAAATAGAAACGTTATGCTTAAAAAACGAAGCTGTCAATTATTATGAGATAAATGTGTTAAGAAGATATCCTTACACTGTGTTTTTACAATGTACTATAATATTATGAAGATATAGGTGACTTTGGTTAATCTTGGATAATGATTTACGGGGGGAGGGGGACACATCGCCACCCTTGTAATGTCCCCCACTCCCCGGAATCGCCGCCAGTAAACACAGGCAACACTTGCTGTACGGGCGCCGTAAACAAGTACTCATTGAACGGCCCGAAAAAGAGAAGTGAGGGAGACCTAGACTGGTTCCTGGTCCATCCACTGTGTTTTTCGAATGATCCAAAGTTATTGGGGGCGGGGATTAGTCTAGGAGACCATCTATGGCTAACTTTTGTTCACATTTAGGATAAATAAGTCGTGCGTACTTGCGCGCTAACCAGTACAGTACGCATGCGCGGTGTCCCGTCAAAGGGGCTCTCAAGAGTGGTAAAAACGCGCCCTCTTTTGTTCACGCACAGAGCTCATATAGTCTTACAATCGTTCTTTCCCATGACCCTCATATCACAACATATCAGTCCAGAAATCAGTGGTTTTTAAAGGTCTAAACGCCAATTGGTTCGGTCAAAGGTTTCAGGAGATAGGGACAATATTTACCTGGCTGTACTCAAAGATGTACTGGAATTTGGTCATCACTCCCAGGTCTTCTTTGTAGGTGATCGCACCCAGACGACGATTAGTGTAGTCGTAAGCGAACTGGAAACCGTAAGTCTGGGTCGTAGCTTGGCCCGCCTGCACCTGGGCGATAATGCTGCCTGAAATAGCAAAACGGCAGCCATTGACAAAACGCACCTTCAGTTGTGATCAAACTTATGTAGCTAGACCTGGCAAAAGTCTGGAAAGGATTAGTGGTTTTGCGCACACTCCTCCTCCTCCTCTTGCAAATTCAAGATAAGCGACGGTCGCAAGTTACATTTCTGGTTACTTTTCTTCATATATCATGTAGCAACTGCGCAACTTTAATTTACATTGTCAAAGTACCTTGTAAAATGTATAAACCTGTACGTGGCTCTTGATCTTAAAAAAACTGCAAAACAAAACAATGCAACACTCAATAAAAGTATTTATATAAGATGGAATTTCATAAACAGGAGGTCGTGGGTGGTCAAGAGGTATCACATGTTCCCTTAGCAAGCAGGATTCGATTCCCACTAAGAATTTCTTTTCTTTTCACAATCAATTGAGACAAAACTGTGAGTGTACAGCGTTTATAAAGCACGTCCGTGAAGGGTAAAAAGCATTACATCGCCCAGAGTCCAAGACGCAAACAATCCATCTTATGAATAGTTCAGTTGTGGCACCTGCGCTAATATTACCAGTGAGCGAGAGGTCATGGGTTCCAGTCCCATCCGAGTGGACGTTTTGCACAATCACTCGAGACAATTAACACTGGGTATTCAATTTTTATTTTTATTTAAAAAAGTCGATGTAGCCCAACACCCATTGAAACTGCATTGGGTTTTTTTTTTAGAAACTAAATAAGCTGATAATCTGTTGATGTGTCGTGAATAGTTGAAAAGGAATTGTTGTTTCTAGATACAAGCTATGCGGATTTGATATGGGGCTATTAATGTCTCTCTTTTCTTTAGTTCGTGTTCAACAGGGTGTATACTGCGTTGTATAATGGTGTAGACATCCGTTCTTGTCAAGCCCGCCGAACACATTCCTAATATACCAGTTCACCATATCGGAGAGGTGTGCGCTGAGAAATCTAGTCTGGTTCCCAGACCTGACAAGTATTTCCAACGCTCACGTCTAAATTGTAGGTCAGGGAGCCTCCGTGGCTAAAAATAAACATGACGACATTGATGGCCCTTTTTCAAAGCTCGGTTTCGTTTCCGAGTTCGCTTTATCGCTTGTAGCTTTCAATGTTCTGATCAAAGTTTTAAATAAACCACTTGCTTCGTAATATCATACAGTTATGATAATACAGTTTGGTGTGTCTGTAAGATAACATTGACTAATGTTGATCTGGAATCTTCAAAATTAGGCACCCAAATAGCATTGTAAGCAGGTGGAGCCGAATGAAGACCGAGTTTTGGAAAATCTCCGGCAACGGTCGTCAAATTCAAAATTGTACATGACGCAGCAAAAAGTTCGCCCATACGATCCGAGTATATTTGATGCACAAAATCGTCGTTGAATTTCAAGTTTTCTAAATGAAAGCAATGAATATTAATTATCAACTCATTTAAAAAAAAATTAATGAGCAAATAGCAGTTGATTGAATCTATATTATATAATCGGAAATAATCAGGCGCTATCCTATTGTCGACGAAACGACTTCGGCAAACTTCGGACATTTCCGGAAAAAGGAGGAATTCCTCCCGTTTTAGTCACGTGACGTAAATTGTAATACAATGTTTTACTGGAGGTTACCAGACCTAAGATTCATCAGGAATAGTTAAAATCTTTTGGTCTGGGAAGTGAAAACGAGACTATGAGAAATCGAACCAATCTGACCGTACACCAAGCGGCCGGATGAAGTAAAACATGTTTGATTTTTTTTTTTCACAACCAATTTCACCGGATCCGTCGCGGACAGGTGTGTGGGCAGGACTCCAATTTCACCGGACGCGATGTGTCTGTGAATTCACCAATCAGATTCACAAAGTAAGTCATCACATGATAAATATTGACGGCTGCCATTAGGTCATCATCATCTGACTGATCTGATCATCATGTGACTGATCAAAGAGCGGAATCAAGCATGTATGCATGCGGGTGACGTTGCGAGATAACGGCAACGGTGAAAAAAAACGTACTGTACCTTTGACGGGGTTAATTTTTATCCGGATGAACCGGTAAAATCCGAAAGGTGTGCTGCTGGCATAAAGAGTCATCTTTTAAATTATCCGGGATGAGTTACCGCCAGGTCTATTCACAATATGGTATAGAGGAGATTTAGTGAATAAGGTTTCTGGAATCTCCTCACACTAAACGTAGGAACCTTGATTACAAACATATGAATTCGTTTTATGAAGATTCCGAAAAGGTCTGTACGAATACTGCAAGTATATAACCCATTAAGTGGGCCCATTGAGAATACATTTGTGTCAGCCAAATAATGTGGATAGTAATGAAATTACTCCTCAGGAAATTCCTCTTTTTCTAAACTTACTTAATTTCTCATAAGAATTGTCAACCCCTCTTGGGAGATGTATCATTTACAGTATTTCCAGAAGAATGGACTTTTTACCCTGCAAAAGGCACAGTGAGAGAGTACTTTTCATATCTATGCATGTATAGACTACTGCGTCAGTCGAGTGCTCAAATATACATGGCATATTGATGGCCCTTTTTCAAAGCTCGGCTTCGTTTCCGAGTTCGCTTTATCGCTTGTAGCTTTCAATGTTCTGATCAAATTTTTAAATAAACCACTTGCTTCATAATATCATACAGTTATGATAATACGGTTTGATGTTTCTGTAAGATAACATTGACTAATGTTGATCTGGAATCTTCAAAATTAGGCACCCAAATAGCATTGTAAGCAGGCGGAGCCGAATGAAGACCGAGTTTTGGAAAATCTCCGGCAACGGTCGTCAAATTCAAAATTGTATATGACACAGCAAAAAGTTCGCCCATACGATCCGAGTATATTTGATGCACAAAATCGTCGTTGAATTTCAAGTTTTCTAAATGAAAGCAATGAATATTAATTATCAACTCATTTAAAATAAAATTAATAAGCAAATAGCAGTTGATTGAATCTGTATTATATACTCGGAAATACTCAGGCGCTATCCTATTGTCGACGAAACGACTTCGGCAAACTTCGGACATTTCCGGAAAAAGGAGGAATTCCTCCCGTTTTAGTCACGTGACGTAAATTGTAATACAATGTATTACTGCAGGTTACCAGACCTAAGATTCATCAGGAATAGTTAAAATCTTTTGGTCTGGGAAGTGGGAACCAGACTATGAAAAATCGAACCAATCTGACCGTACACCAAGCGGCCGGATAAAGTAAAACATGTTCGATTTTTTTTTCACAACCGATTTCACCGGATCCGTCGCGGACAAGTGTGTGGGCAGGACTCCAATTTCACCGGACGCGATGTGTCTGTGAATTCACCAATCAGATTCACAAAGTAAGTCATCACATGATAAATATTGACGGCTGCCATTAGGTCATCATCATCTGACTGATCTGATCATCATGTGACTGATCAAAGAGCGGAATCAAGCATGTATGCATGCGGGTGACGTTGCGAGATAACGGCAACGGTGAAAAAAAACGTACTGTACCTTTGACGGGGTTAATTTTTATCCGGATGAACCGGTAAAATCCGAAAGGTGTGCTGCTGGCATAAAGAGTCATCTTTTAAATTATCCGGGATGAGTTACCGCCAGGTCTATTCACAATATGGTATCAGTACAGGAGATTTAGTGAATAAAGTTTCTGGAATCTCCTCACACTAAACGTAGGAACCTTGATTACAAACATATGAATTCGTTTTATGAAGATTCCGAAAAGGTCTGTACGAATACTGCAAGTATATAACCCATTAAGTGGGCCCATTGAGAATACATTTGTGTCAGCCAAATAATGTGGATAGTAATGAAATTACTCCTCAGGAAATTCCTCTTTTTCTAAACTTACTTAATTTCTCATAAGAATTGTCAACCCCTCTTGGGAGATGTATCATTTACAGTATTTCCAGAAGTATGGACTTTTTTACCCTGCAAAAGGCACAGTGAGAGAGTACTTTTCATATCTATGCATGTTTAGTCTACCGCGTAGTCGAGTGCTCAAATACACAGGCCCCACACGTACACGTGTCCACCAAATCCGTCTGATTATGTTTGAAATAACAACAAAGCCATGTTGTTAATTTGAAAATGTGTGGTTGTGCAAATAGTCGATCCTAATTAGCCTTGGCCTTAACTTCCATGAGTTCCATTTCATTTGAGTCACGCATCACTACACAGTCAATTGAACAGTTATGGACACGGTGACCAAGTTACTCGCCCTATTCAATTTCAGCAATGCGTGATTAACACATTGCTGAAATACTTAAAGTAAGCTCTTTAAAATTATTAATGTTGTGACAGGGCTGCAGTTGGGACTGGAATCATTTACCTGGCTATCAGTCATCATGGCAAAACATCAGTTTAAATGCTCAAGGGCAACTGATTCCAATCCCAAACCACATCAGCCTTTTTTTCACAACATGCAGGATTTTACACAGCTTATACATAACGCAGCACTGGAACCGGGTCACAGTGTCCAGAAATGCTGCTGTAATCAATTGGCAATTGTGCAGTGACACATGACTAAAATTAAATAAAACTCTCTGGGATTGAGCTCAAGGCTCAGAGGTATCTGCATAACCAAAAAGTTTCAAAATTGACAACATGGTTTTGTAGTTATTGTGAAAACAGTCAGACGAACAATTTTTGGGACGAACTGTTTGAACAACCCAGTTTTGTAGCACATGTAAATAATATTATCCCAGGCTGCGCACAATTTGATAATTATCCGTACTTACCCCAACTGCCCTCAAATTGGATGGGATAACAGCATTTTTTCTGAGCAAAAGTCGTTGCTGCGGCAACCAGCAGCAGAACCAGCACCGATTTCGTGGCCATCTTTCCTCAGTATATCAGCAAGCAGTTGTATCGACAGTTGGTCCCAAAGCTCAAACTTACTTCCAGCTAGGATCGATGGAAATGAAACGTAGATGAATTCACAGCTTTATTTATTTAAACCTGGCGTGTAAAGGGTCGATGAGTCGATACTGAGATTATACATATGGCTCATAAAGGCTGGTGTGCCTGAACTAAGGTCAAGTGTGCCGATATATCGATATGAATGTCTGACGTGGTGTCTCGTGCTCAGATAATAACAGAAAAAGATAAAATAATGGGTTGTAAAGACAGTAGGTCAAACTGCCATGGTCTTATTTATTCCTCAAAAACAGGAGATTTGTTGATGAAAACAGCACTAAAAAAATTCTTGTTATCTACTCAATTTAATTGAGGCAATATTGTTGCCTTAATTCGACTACGTCATTTCAACTTGTAATAATTTTAAGTTCTCGCCACTTCAGTTTTGAAGTAAGTATTAACTACTTAATTTAAGGCAACCCACTTGCCTTAATTCAAATAAGTATATTCAACTTATTATAATATGAGAAATTGCAACTTCACATACAAGAGGGATCCGGTAATTAATAAAAGGATGGAAATTAGGCCTATCTGCTACGTTTGTCGTTATACCACCAAATTGCAGTGTTGCTACATACTTTAGGGTATCCTCACTTATCACAGCATAATCTCGGTACACATTATAACGAAGTTCCAAGTTGAATTTTCAAATTCATTATCGACAGCACTAGTGAAAGAACGAGTGCACTGTTCGCATTTACTCACTGTTTCAAAGACAAGACTCCGCGCGCATTCACCGAGTGCTTGCTTTACAGCAGTGATACAGTGGCCGCGTAACACCATTTAATATAATCTGAATTTAATCTCCATAACACTCAGAACTCATAGTAGTTAGACTAACCCCTTTTCTGTTAGTTGGTTTGACGTAAATGCAACCCCCTTCGAAAACTATATATAAATTATATTCGCACGCAAAGCAATTTAATGTCAAATACATACAACTACCATTTTAGGCAATAATTTGATTGAAATTTTAATTTACCATTGAAGACTTAAAAAATTAAGTTATACCCACTCTTTGTGATGCACGTGTTTATTACTCAAATTTGCTGATCAAATCTTACGTATAGTTGAGGACTCTTTTATCCATACATTGTATCACATTTACTTAGCTTTGTCGTGTTTTCATGACGTAATACATCACGGTACATCTACAAGTTTATGGATTTAGCATTTAGTACTGAAATGAATTAAGTGCACAATCATGACGAATCTGGGGGTTTTTTTTAGTAATATTATCCGGATAGTTTATGATTTACTGGGCACAGTTCTATTCGTAATCACCCAAACTGCCCTTAAACCGGCTTGGCTAGCAGCATTTTTCCTGGGCAATAGTCGTTGCTACGGTAACTATCAGCAAAATAAGTACCGATTTCGTGGCCATATTTTCTCAGTTACTCAGCAAGCAGTTTAAAAGAAAGTTGATCCTAAAAGCTCCAACTAACTTCTAGCCTAGCCAGGTTGGAAACAAAAGTTAGATTTACTTCACAGCGAAGTATTTATTTAACCCTGTACAGGTCGGTGATAATACTGAGATAATGTCTGGGGTACGAAGGTCAAGTGTGTATGTTGCAGGGGCGGATCCAGGAATTTGTTTCAGGTGGGGGGGAGGGGTTTCATCAGCAGATCAATGCTGAAATGTAGACAGGTTTTTTTTCTCCGGACACTTGGCCTCCTTGTAATCAATAGGTGGTGTGTGAGAGTTGGGGGGGGGAGGTCGTGTCATACGGAACGAAGTTTCCAACGATTATTATCACTATAATTCCCAAATAGTGTACAAATACCCCAGTGTACCCCAGGCTCTGTCCGAATTTCGTGCACAGGCGGATAGTATTACCTGGATATTTTTCCGGTGTCAGATCGGGTGGGGGGGGATTCACATTATTTTTAATGTATTTTTATGAACAACAAAAATGTGAGTCCCAGTTGGGTCGCCTGCATTGATATTGCAATGTCTGGAGTGGTGTCCCGTGTTGAGATAATTCAAGAATACAATAAAGTATGTTATATGAAAATAAAACTGAAATGGTTTTATCTGTTCCTCAAAAACTGACGATTTGTTGACAAAAGCAGGGTGTTGAGCACCTCAAGCAATCAATCAACCCCCCCGACAGACTTTCTCTTCACAACCCTGCATATTATTTTGATAATCGAAAAATGTCTTCCTATAAAACTTAGCGTCCCTAGAGGGATGTAGGGTGTCCCCCCCCAAAAAAAAAAGTTATTCGGTAAAATTGTGACGTGCCGTTTGGCAAATAATATAGCCGCGGATAACGCCGCCTATTGCTTGATAGTGTCCAAGATCGCTCCTAGACTGGTTCCCGGTCCCTCCATTGTCCTTCGGGCTATACAAATGTAGGTACCGGTATAATGGGCAACTGATTAGGAATTCATATCGAAGATATGTTATTAATGTATGCAAATTATATGCATGCCCCTAGGTATGCTTCCAGGGCCCTGAATACAAAAATCACAACGACAATGTTAGCGCAGAACAAGCCTATTGCAAAAACAAAAACTCAACAAGACTAGCACTAATGTGCAGTTTGTGTGGCTATGAACTTCGAGTTTTGCCGCTGGATTTGGCAAAATATCAAGGGAGAGAGGAGCAATGTTAGACAAGTATACCCTCGCGCAGACACTGTATGGTGATTTTGCCTACTGGTTAAGGTAAGAATCGTTGTTTTTTTTATGATTGCCATTTATTATTGTTCTCCTTACGCAAAGCCGTAAACATCATTTTGGAAAAATAGAATGTCACCTCTGCACACGTGCAGAGGTGATCCAATCAATGCCTACCTCCTCCCGGCCCCTCCACTTTATTAAATGTGATCCAATCCCCAACAGAGATAGAAATCTGAAATTAGTCTATTTTCATGATCTGGCGGTTGTGTAAGATGTCCAAATACAAACAACGACAAGTGAAAAGGCCTTTTTTTGAGAGTAATTTATCTTAAACAGTCAATGCACCCCGAAATAGTTTTAAAAACTCCGACTTTTACACGCTAATTGTCCTATTCGAGGAGTCAGGAAGCGCCAACAGGGGTCAACTTTCAGGCTCTATTCCACTAAGAAAACAAAATCCAACATTTGCACTGTTTTGTCATCATCACCCATTTCCCGATTTTTTTTAATAACTATCTTCCGAAACGAATCAACGTCAACATTTAGATTTTTCGCCGATTTATTTCATTATTTATTTGTTGATTGTCTTACTATTAATTACATATAAAACGAGGGAATTATAAACAACATGTGATTGTCATTTTGTTCGAGAAAGCATTTTATTCAAATACCAATATCGTCTGCCCGTAGGATTTAACTACGATGGCCATAATGGAATCTAATCAATCATTTGCTTATCAACAACAAAATGAATACAGTAAATGCCCGTTTCAATTCAGCATCATTTAACTGTCAGCTCTTCTTAGTTGACTTTTCCTAAGATTATTCAACGATATTAATGAAAAGCATATATCAGCATTTAATTAGGCCCAAAAGTTATCTTCATTATACATGATTAAGTCCATCCGTCAAAACATTAATTTTAACTGCTGTAATCAGATTAATTTCAATAATAAACATTACTCTATTGTGAGGCGATATTACTATATTATAAAGCGATAATAATGCGTTATACCTCTGGTACAGTTCGATTCCTCCTTCATTGCCAACAAGTTGTGCATATAGTTTTTGACGAAACCTTTCGAACTTCTCCATTAAAATTGAAATTCAAACGAAATTTTATGCTGTAAATTAACGTCTGACGTGTTGATTTGATTCGGTTCTTAAGAATAAATGAGCAAAATCATTGAGCAAAATCCTCTTTAACCAATGTTCTCATACTCAGGAAAAGACAGCTAGCTTGAAGAGATGCTTTCCGATATGTCTCTAGTTGTAACTTCGGTGTCTACGGTAGTATCTTGTCGAAGGGAGATTTCTGCATCTTTGGTGTCTCGTGCTTTGCCTGTTAATGAATTAGAAGACATAAAGTATACACAGTGTTCTAATGTCTATTACACTAGACAGGGCGTGATATTTCTTAATCAACTTTAAAATTATGTCTGGCCCAGTGTTGAAGTCATGAAAACAAACTGAATGAGTCTATATTGGTCCAAGGGCGGATCCGGGGGGGGGGGGGCAATAAAGGCAGGCAATGAGTACAACACCATCTTTTCCTCAAAAAAAAAATTGGTTAAAGTGGTCAGAAATTGCCTCAGATCGCACCACAGAGCATCTAGAATCCAAAAAATTTTCGGGGCCCTTAAGGGAGCGTCTCATAAGTCGGGAACGTTCGCGGTCCAATGGAACGTTCCGTAGGAACGCCAGGCGTTCCAACGGGAACGTGCCGTGTTCCCGATGGAACGCGGGTGCGTTCCGCGGCTTGAAGGGAACGCACCAAGCTGCGGTCCAGCTAGAACGGGGAGGGAACACCGTGTTCCCGGCGGAACGCTGCACGGATGGGTATTCGCGCTCGGGTATACGTGAGTACGTCCGTGCAGCAGGACTTTAGTCAGAGTTTAGTTTCAAACGTGGAATTTGTCTGACAAAAAGTACATCGTCAATAGTAAGCTCTGCTTTTATCTTTTTCTATTTTTATTTCGTAAAAGTATCGCATAGTACCATGACAAAACATACAGGCCCTCTCGTTCATTTTATCAGCGGGGCTGTTTTCGAGATGAAGGCTATATTGTTTGGAAATGATTTGTTTGTAATTCAAAATCCTTCACTCTTTCTACGCTGTTTTGTCGGGTGATTTTAGTAAACCTATTACGTACTACTGTCAAAGACACTTTTTGTTCCTGCATGCATACTACAAACATGCGCCCTGTATTAATTGTAAACGTGAATATACAATCACCGTAGCGATGTAAAAGTTCAGGGTGAAATTTCACCAGAGAACTTCACATCTTCCGTACCAACAGCCACTGTGTTTCGTAATCGATTATATTTAACAGAAATTCACTTAACATATTTCGAAATCCCCATACCCCTTCTCTATCTACGATTTTTTGGGGGGAGAGATTTCCCTTAATCTAGTACGCATTATCAAAGTATTATTAAACAAAATATTGTTCTTGCACAAGTATACTTTGACGTGAATACACACTCACCACAGTGTAGCGATTGCAAGTGATGTGAGGTTCGGGGCTACCGACGTTTTACCACAGAAACGATATTTACATCATTAGATTTACCAAGATTCCATCCGCATTAACAATCACTCGTACCTTGTGTTGAACTATTTACCCAAACCATCACAGAAATTTCATAATCACGTCCAAATATTATATATAAATCCTCAAAAACAGGCTAAACCTACCGTTCAGTGACGAACGGTTTTCCGGAGATCGCGACGCCATTTTTCCTGACGCAATATGGGCGATTATTCGAAACTGGGCCATCGTATACGCGCTATGCTAGGAACGCTCTGCTGGAACGCGCAATAGAACGCGTGTTCCCGACCGTTCCGCTGGACCGTTCTCGCAAAGGGATTTTGCCGTTCCAACGGAACGGTCCCATGTTCCCAATGGAACGCCGGAGCGTTCCAGTCCGGGAACACGCCGTTCCAATGAGAACGTTCCGAGCGTTCCAACTTATGAGACGCTCCCTAAGCGGGCCCCGAACCCCACGCCGTAATTTTTTGACCCACTTTTTTCCCCCAAAAAAATTGTCTTCTGGATTCGCCGTTGTATTGGTCAATATACATTATAATAATAACGGAGTCTTATATAGCGCACATATCTACCAACAATTAGGTACTCAAGGCGCTGGAAATTATGTCAATTATTAAAGAAAGGTAAATAAAGTTTATGAGAAATATGAGACCCATTGTGTAGCACCTTATAATGGTTTACAAGGTGCTGCGGCGCACATTGCAGCCACTGCCAGAAACACGGGGCAAACCCCTTCTCTTAGCGATAAGTGTTACTGGGTTCTTTAACGTGCATTACACAACACACGGGACCTACGGCTTTACACAACACACGGGACCTACGGCTTTACGTCCCATCCGAAGGACGAAGCAATAATGGTAAAGTGCCTTGCTCAACAGCACAAGCACCATGTTCCCACGGTCAGGATTCGAACCCATGCACCACGGCACACGAGTCGAACACCGTAACCATTGGACCACAGCGCGTATCACAAAAAGAATGAATGTGTAACCAACATAGATAATATAGGTATGGTTTGAAAAATACGCTTTTCCACTTTTAAAGGAGACATCAACCGTTAAAATCTGATAATTTTTGACAGAGTTAGGAATACTTTTCAAAGAGAGGTCAAATTGACCATGCGACCAAGTTTTAAACTTTTGACATTTTTGGACAAAGGTTGCTTAATTGCCTCTGTGAGGGTAATTACCTGACCCACCAAAAGTATGTTAGGCGAGTTAACACAATTCTAAACACATTCTTACTTTCAATTTGTAAACATGTTTACATGCTAAATATCTTTAGCATGAGGTGATAGCACAAAAGTGTTTATAATTGTGTTTACTCGCTAAACATTTTTTGTAGGTCAGGCAAATGTCCACATTGAGGCAACTAGGCTACCTTTGTCCAAATGCCTAAAGTTGAAAACTTGGCCCCATAGTCAATTTGACCTCTCTTGAAAAATAACTCATAACTCCGTCAAAAAAATTATCCGATTTGGACGTGTGATATGTCTCATTTTAAAGCGAAAAAGCGTATGTTTCAAACCACACATAATTGCATTATTAGTGTTGGTTCCACATTCTACGTCTGGCATGCCGTTATATGTTGTTTGCATTTTTTTTATATACACAATGTATGGGGACTGCAAACACAGCCAGCCAGTCTCACCGATTGGCAAACGCTGGGCACGGTGAAGTACTTGGAGGGATCGCTGATGCCGCTGGTGTAGTTTACGTAGCCACGAAGTTCAAGCGTCGGAACTGAAAGTTAAGGAAAATAATCCTCCAAATCATACAAGGATTGGACAAAGGTCAACATCGCCATATCGCTGCCCCTGAGGGTCTATACCAATATTTACAAAAAAAGTTTTCGGTGTATTCTTTCACAAAGGAGCCACTTTTAATGCAGCGTCGAACAATTTCGCACGATATGAATATGCATTTCAAAACAGACTGTGTAATAAACCTCTTTTACAAAAAAGACGTTAATAGAGGGCGCACTGATCATTTGTAAGATTCACCCAGCAAGCGGTGCCGCACGAAGCGCGGCATCCCACTGGCTAGTAAGGTAAAAGAGACCGACCACTGACCTGTTCTGTCAAAAGCAGACGCTTCCGGGCAGAGGTTGAAATTGAGATAAGGCCAAAAACCGCTGTGGGGTTGATCTATTTTTTTTCTTCTAATTTGTGCATATTTGTAATCTTGAACATGCCTAAAATATATTATGAAAGTTTGAAACCCTAATTTGAACTCTTAATATAGTATTTTTTGATGATTAAGTTACGATATATCATTTAAAGAAATGTCAATTGAAACAGGTCTTTAAATAGACCCCAAACTTTATCGGCCCTTTTCTCCTTTTTCTACTTTTCGACACAATGAACTTCAAAAAGCTTAACTTTGCCCGGGAATGACCGGTTTCAAAAATTAAACCACCTTTTATAAGGAAAATGTACATATTTTAACAATAAGCAAAAATCTCATTTTGACTTTATGCCTAGAAAAGTCAGATTTTGACAGAACAGGTTTTTTCCTCGTTGCTAAGCTAGCGCCCTCTGACGTTGAAACCACGCATTCGTTCATTAGTTATACCTACCACCGTCTTTCTTTCCCTCGTAGACATCAGAAAATGGAACACAGTCCCCCTGCGATACAGTTATGGTAATGTTAGCGTAGTCGGTTGAGCTCTTCGATTCGAAGTACTGGAAGAAGTCTACGTTTAACTTGTGGTCGCCGAAGTAGGATGAACCAAGATAGGTGGCGCTAGCTAAGAAGTAAACATTCGGAAAATGCTATGTGAAAGTATCAGAGGACTATAAATATAGGAACGTACAGCAATTCAATTTTCAAAATATAATGTAAACGCATTAATCATGGTTATTTCGGCAATGCTCACGGAGTTGCTAGCCACGGGAATTTCTTGATTAAAAACAAACTGTAACTCAGTATGTGGGTGTTTTTTACCGGACTAGTCTTAACATTAGCCTTTAAATATTGGAGCAAAACAAACTCAGCCCATTAAACCTCAAAGTTTTGGGCCAAGGTGAGACTGAAGCAGGTAAAATAATTCATTGATTGAGTGAGTCAGTCATTCAGTCAATGAGTCAGTCGGTCAATCGGTGGGAGAGTCAGTAAATCAGTCAGTCAATCGGGGAGATAGCCAGTCAGTCAATCAGTCAGGGAGACGGCCAGTCAAACAGTCAGTCAGGGAGTCAGTCAGTTAGTCAATCAATCAGTCAATCAATCAATCAATTAATCAATCAATTGATCAGTCAATCAGCGAAAGAGTCAGTCAGTCAGTCAGTTGGTCTAATCAGTGGAGAGTCAGTTAGTCAGTCAATCAATCAGTCAATCAATCAATCAATTAATCAATCAATCAATCGAGGAGAGAGTCAGTCAGTCAGTCAGCAATTCAGTCAGGCAGGTAGGCCTAGTCAGTCATTCGGGGAGTCTGTCAGTCAGTTAGTCGGGTCAGTCGGGGAGTCAGTCGGGAAGTCGGGGAGTCAGTCAGTGAGTCAGTTTTACAAAGAGGACTATTGGCAAGCCCCTTTGGGACCAGCAAAACGAAGAGGGATGTCATGAGGCTTGTTGGGCATGATTACAACATATGATACTTTCGACTGCTTACCGGGGATACAGTGAGGAAGGGTTGCGTTTAGAGTGCGTTTCAGGCAAGATGAAATCTGAGGCTTGACTTGAATTTCGTATTCAACTCCCTGGAGGTGGAACGACAACAAAATAATGTTATCCGCCAGATATGAATAGTTCGGGCCACATTATGCCAGATGTTACCAATATTTGTGAAAGGCTATAATGTTTATATATTTAACTAGCCTTTTCTGTTGCAGGTCAGTTAATAAACCCTAAATTGTTGACGTCGCCTAAATCCTAATTTGGATACCGACACTGTTAGTCTCTCTTTGCAAGGTATTTTCAACCTTTATTTCAACAAATCCAACGGCTAATTATGAATGAATAAATGGGTGTTGGACCATATTTTACACTGTGTTTTTACATTGTAGGAATAATGCTGTGAAGATATCGGTGACTTTGTTTAATACACTGTAAACCATGTGTTTAGGTTTAGAACACCTAAATAAACACTAATCTGTGACAGTTTTTAAACATGTGACGCAGTTTATCCAATAAACATGTTTAATTTAAAAACATATTTGGTGTTTAAAATCAGCACACTGACGGTGTTTAATCTTTAAACGGAACAGTGTTTAAAATATATACATCAAAGGCGTTTAACATTTAAATACTACCGACGTTTAAAAAGTAAACACATAGTCAAAAAGAAAACACGTCAAACTGTTATTATTTTAAACATGTGACACGTTTATTGCCTGTGACAGATTTTAAACATGTGACGCCATTTATTATTATTTTCAAGTGTTTATATTCACAGTGTGTGTTTAGTTTTCGAACAGTTTGCAAAATTGCAAGTAAATTTCAGTCACAAAATTAACAACATTGAAATAAACGCATTTAGGGCAATTCACAAAGCTGTCTTCGTTTTCACCTATAGATTGTGGTTAAAGGCCTATTCAGTTTTATTGAATCATGAAAATGATAACAACATATTCAGATAAAAACCAAAATGGACACAATAAAATACAAATGTATTTTAATGGTCACCCCTAGAGAATATTTTACATCACGACAATAATATGGGACATTTATGTGAATATACTACCATGCCTATTAGTATGTTTTCAACAATCTTTTTTTTAAGACCCCAACATTTTAAGGCCAATTACGACTTTTACAAGTACCAAAACAAAGAAACAAAACATAAACAAACACAACAGGGTGAATTTGAAGTAAATGAATATACATGTATCTGTAAAAAGGGCTAAAAACAATTATTGTCCAATTCAATGCCGATTTAGAAGTAAAACTGCAAATGAATTATACTTGTTTATCAAAACCTATGAAGGTGTGCGTTATAGTTTGTAGTGAAAAAATAAGTATTGATCTTTGGCTGAGATTTCAATAATATATCCAATTAATATATACACAAATACCTTGTAGTGAACTGCATGAATTTGCTGGAATCTGCCCAGAATATTTTTCTCTGATTTTTTGAAAAGAACTCAAAGCATGTGAAAGTACTTTGGATACTCCAAATCAAAGGCATAGTACCCCGAGGATGGAGAGGAAGCGCATCACTAGTACGTGTTGAAGTTCGAGACTATCTTGATGGTGTCTCCACGTAATACGCAAAAGGTGGTTTTGATGCAGATAGTCTGTCTGGTTCAGCAGCATTCTGTGGACATAAACAAGATTTTTGAGTGAGCCATACAAAAACTGATCAACTTTGAAAGTGAAACCAGACCCTAAAAGGACAAGTCATAAAGTTTACTCAAGGAAGAATATGAAAACTGAATACAAAATTGAGTTCAAAAGTAAATTGCACAATTGTAGGCCTTCTTGGGACTCACGTAAATATTAACCTTTGTTATCCAAGATAATGTGCACAAAGACTGTACAGGTACAGTTTGACCTTTATCATGGATCAAAAAGTTAAAACAAATCTGAAAAAAAATAGGCAAGCTTTTCACAGTTTCGTACATAACTTTGCAGTCATGTAGGTATTTACGGAGACTTTGTATTTAAAATTGTATTTTAAACCTAACTTGACTTTAGGTCACTTAACAGAATGTTATACTTTTTCATTTCAGGATGTTTTACCACCAGAGTAAATTTACAGTGGAAGTTGAAAGGTTCTTTTACAAGATAGAATCTCAGTCAAACATCATCATTCAATGAAATTGAAGATTTGAATAATACAAAAATACCTCATGAATAGTTAGCACTCTTCTCGTCTTCGTACCCTCGCCACGTTCAAACTTGGTGTTCTGCTGGACGTACATGCATACAGTTACATCGAGCATCTGCAGAGGACCCTATATTCAAAACATAACACATGTTCTGTAAAACGAACGTTTTTGAATCACGCACTGCGGGTTTTTCAAAAGTTTTATACACAGCTGATCTATACAATCACACACTGCCAAAGCCAAATGACGATCAATGCCAAAAGACACTTAGCCTACCTTATTTTAAAAGTCAATAGCTTCCTTCATCTGCATGCAAGGGATTAGACACACCCTGAAAATAAACAGACAGAAAATATTAAAACAATACACGCCCATATCATCATGTGAAATTGAAATTATGATTAAAAATCCACTTCACTGAATTTTCTAAGATTGCAAACATTTTGACACGGCGTGTTTCCAAATGCAATTCGCACCATAGGCTATAGCCTCATATTAATGTAGCGGTACTCCATTAAGGAGGTCCGCTCAAATGATTAGATTTAAGGACGCCAAGAACAACCCAAGACAAAAAGACAAAATCAAAACACCAGGAGGAGTCAAATTATGTTTGGTCTCATGAACTTGTTACAGATTACTTGTTTACAAAATCAATTACGATAGTTCTGGATCTGAATCTCAACCTAACTCACAAAACAAGAGTTACAAAAAGCAGACTTGGATTCAACTTCCAGCTCTATAAATTGTATTAACGTTGCCAATGATAAATTATAATCACAACGTTTGTATTTCTAAAGTTGCCCCGGTTCCTAAGATTTCCAGGTTCCTAATATTCTTGGTTCTAATATTTTGATCAGGTTCCAAGTTCACAGGTTCCTAATATTTTAATAAGGTGCCCAGTTCACAGGTTCCTAATATTTTAATATTTTAATCAGGTTATGCGAAGTTCCCCGAACGCCTGGCAAGTGTACGGCTGTGTTGTGAACTAGGCCTCCATATTGCACCTGACATGAAACAGTCGTATTGCAATAAATCAACATGTGACACACGGTGATTAAAACTTTGATGTAACGAAGACTAATTCACCCCAAAATCACTCCTTTCAACAACATGAAATAAACTAAAACCTAGCCCAGCGGTAGCAGAAAACTTGCATTGTGACATTAGAATGTAAAGAAAATACAAATTTCGCTCATTTCAAACTAATATGTTGGTTTTCAAGCACAAATCTATGCACACGATACTCACACTTTGGTGTGCAAGCAGAAAAGGGATGATAGTCGCGCGTTCACGGCACTGAGTGCGCGTTTGTATACATTTTTCTGGGCTGTGTGCCAATTGTATGGTGCCTCGTAAAAGACGTCTCACTACATTAAGTATGCACTCAACATAGACCATCCCCATAATGTGGCTCAAATACAGAACTTCCTTCATAATATTGTGAGCTGCACAGCAGCCTATACCTTATAACAGCATCGTCATCCAAGAAAAGGAATATGAAGAAATCGAAATCAGGTGTTTTATCACACGATCCTTTGGCCAATACCCTCTAAATTCATCTCAATCATATTTTTAATCTATCATACTGTATATCGGGATTAATTAAATCAAACAACACAAAAAATAAAACTTACCACCCGTGTGAAAGCTTCCAGAACTGGTTCAAACTACAACCGTCGGACTGCATGCACAGAACTACGTTGCATCTGAGTAGGCCTACTCTTGCTGACTTGGCAATATGCATACCAAACTTGACCTCTAGCCTAGGTCATGCATGACCAACGGTTAATAGCTTCTGTAAGACTACATGTACATCACGTGGTCATATTTAAACATCGTGACGTGTACCGTGTTTATTGGGTGTTGAACACAAACAGCTAAATTAATAACCTGAGTTATTATTAGTGTCCTAATTAGTTAATAAACTTTTTTTTAAACAAAGTGTTATTCGTTGGGAATAAACAAAATGGTAACTAGTGAAATTGAACAGTTAATACATTTTCTAAAACCGATCTCATAATAAACACCCTATAGAACTGTTGACATTAAACACTAACTGTTTTGTTTAAAAACACAAGATGTGTTTAATTTTGTCACACAGTGTTTAAATCTAAAACACTGCGTTTATTTTTTAAACATGTCACATGTTCTCGCGTTTTACAGTGTATATATTTGCACTTGGATAATGATTTTTGGGGCAGGGGGACACATCGCCATCCCCCATAATGTCCCCACTCAAGGGAATCGCCACCGGTGAATACATGCAGGCAACACCGTAATTGCTGCCTACTGCTGTATGGGCTCCGTGCACACCTCAGCGTTAACATCCAGAAGTGGACTTTGCTGAGTACCTGCGTAGATGTAGATGTAGACAAGTACTCCAACGGCCAGAAAAGGAAAGTAGAGGTAGGCCTAGGCTGGTTCCTGGTCCATCCACTGCGTATTTCGAATGATCCAAAGTAATTGGGGACGTGGATTAGTTTGGGAGACCATCGCAAGTTAAATTCGAACGTATTCTATACTAGGCCTTAGCTTTGTGCATTCAGGATGACGAAGTCGTGCGTATTTCGCATGCGAACCAGTGACTCTCAAAAGAAGTAAAACGCGCCCTCTTGCTTGGCGCACGGAGCCCATAGTCTTACAATCATTCAATCCCATGCCATCATATCACGCTATATCAGTCGAGATATCAGTGGTTTTATAGGTCTAAACGCAAATTTGCTGGGTCAAAGGTTTCAGGAGATAGGGACAATCTTTACCTGGCTGTACTCAAAGATGTACTGGAATTTGGTCATCACTCCCAGGTCTTCTTTGTAGGTTATCGCACCCAGACGACGATTAGTGTAGTCATAAGCGAACTGGTAACCGGTATTCTGGGTCATAGCTTGGCCCCCTTGCACCTGAGCGACAATGCTGCCTGAAATATCAAAACGGCAGCTAATGACAAAATATCATGAAGCAACCGAGCACACAAGATGACAGAACTTTACCTTACTTTGTAAAAATACCTTGTCAAATATAGCCCTTACGTTGTTCTTGATCTAAAACCCTGCAAAACAAAACTTTCTAACACTCAATTAAAGTATAACATGGAATTTCATAAGCAGGAGGTCGCGGTCGTGTCCAACTATGTTGTTGCGATCAATTGACAATTGTGTATTGACGAGTGACTATTAGTTATTAAATGAAACTCAGGAGTATCTGCACACACACAAAAATCAAAAATAACATGTTTTTTAGTTATTTCGAAAACAGTCCGACGGACTCTTTTTTGGACGTACTGTTTGAACCTCCCAGTTTTGCACACAGTTTTATATTCGTACTCACCTCTACTGGCCTCATATTGGCTGGGATAACAGCATTGTTTCTGAGCAAAAGTCGTTGCTGCGGCAACCAGCAGCAGAATCAGCACCGATTTCGTGGCCATCTTTCCTCAGTATAACTCAGCAAGTAGTTTTACCGACAGTTGATCCTAAAAGCTCAAACTTACTTCCAGCTAGGATGGAAACGAAAGGTAGCTAAAATCACGGCTATGAATTAACACCGGCGTGTACAGACAATAAATTGGCTAGTGTGCATGTACTGAGGTCAGTTTGCCTATCGATATAAATATCTGAAGTGGTGCCTCGTGATCAGATAATAGCAGAAAATATTAAAACCGTTTGTTGTAAAGATAGTAGGTCAAACTTGAATGACCTTAATTTTGTTCCTCAAAAACAGGAAATTTGTTGATGAAAACAGGGCTTTTAACATCCCCCAGCAGTAATGTGACCCCACGGCATATGTTTTTCTTCACACCCTATACATCTATATTCAGGGGCGGTTCCACGACGGGAGTCAGGCCCGTCAGATTTGTTTTACGTCCAAGTGCTGAAATGTAGACTTTTTTTGTCCGGACACTTAGCCTCGGTTAAATCTAAAAGTGTGGGTGGGTTGGTTATCTATTCAGACTTAGGATCTGGGACAATGGGTTGTGTGCGATTTCAACGGGTCCGAGGACCTTGGCACGAGTCCTCGGGAGAATTTCGTGTACAAGCCTTATGAGAGCTGTGGAGAAAAAGTTGAAGTACAAACAAAAGGGAACAAAAAAAGGAAAGGAGCAGGTCCTCATGAGTTTAGTAAAAGTCGATCTAAAAACTGAGCGTCCCTAGAAGGGATGTAGGGCGTAAATCCCCTCCCACCCCCCCCCCCGACTATTTATTTTGTTTCTCGCCAAAATTGTTACCCTGACCCTGTGGGCAAAATATTGTGTCATTTGGCAAATAAAACCACAACAGATAACGCCGCCTATTATTTGATAGTGTCCAAGATCAACCCCAGACTGGTCTCCGGTCCCTCCCTGATGGTCCTTTGGACTAAGGAGCGGATCCAGGAATAAGGGTTTTCATTGGGAAAAAACTGAAAGGTAGACACGTATTTTGTTCCGGACAGTTAGCCTACGTAACATCAAAAAGCAGGGGGGGGGGGGCTTTTACCATACTCAATTGTCAATGGGGGCGCTGTTTAAATCCAACGATTATCAACACTATGTCACGGAATAATGTACATGGTCCAGTAACCAAGCTGGCTCTGTACGTATTTTGTGCAAGCCGGACATTATTACTAGCAACACAATTGGGGTGTCGGAGTGGGGGGGGGGTCGCATTTTTTTTCAGGAATTTCTAAGGGAAAAAATAATTGGACAGGTGTGGGGGGTTGACCCCCATCCCCCCTCTGGATCCGCGGCTAGTGGTAGTGGGCAATCCATTAGGAATATATTCGGAGGATTTCCTACTAATGTATGCAGATTGTAAGCGCAGTAGCCTAGGTCTGATTCCCGCCCTTTGAATACAAAATCACAACGATAATATAAGCGCGGAACCAGCCTATTGCATACACGTGAGCAACTGCTCGATTTTTGGACAGATCCACCGAATAGATTGGCATGCATGAGCGAAAGCTAAGTCTGCTTATCTCATAAAAAGCAATCAGAGTTTGTCTTAAGAATAAAAAACCCTCTAGGAAAAGGGAAAGGGAATGGACCACAAACACGTCCAGTACTTAATTCCAACATCGGCAAAATGATTTTTTTCCCTCATTATCACCCATTTCCCGAACAAGCATCCCACTATCTGCCAAAACAAATCAACGCCTTTATTTAGATTTTAATCCGCATATTTATTACAGTAATTTTTTTTCTTGATTGTTGTACTTATTTCATTTCAAGGAAGGGAATTATAAACTACATTTGATTGTCATTTTGTTCTAGAAAAAAAATTCCATTGAAATATCACAAACATCTGCCCCGTAGTTTTGAACTACGATGCTCGCGATCGGCCATCAACGGGTTTGCAAAATACACAATCTTATGCTTATTAACGGCAACAAATTGCATACAGTAGCCTAAATCCCCGTTTCACTTCATCATAAATAATCCTCATCTGTAAATAGTCTGCTTTTGCAATGATTATTCAATGGTATTTATGCAACGCATATACGTCAGCTTTTAATGAGGCCTATCAGTCAATATACACGATCAAATCCATCAAAAATTTAATTCCTACTGCTATATAAAATTAATTGCAAGAATGAAAAACTGAAGCCATACTGTACGTATAGAATTACTCTGGTGCAGTTTAATACCTATGTACTTGCATACAATTTCTGTTTGTAGTTCATGACAAAGCTTTTCGAAATTTCTCCATTAAAATTTAAAACTCAAATCAAATTTGATTTGCTGTAAATTGATGTCTGACGTGTTGACTGTATTTCGTTTTAAAGATTAAATGAGCAAAATCATTGCGCAAAAAAAGCCTCTTTAGCCAATCTTCACAGCTAGCTTGAAAAAAATGCTTGCCGACGTGTCTCCAACTGCTTTGGGTTTCTATGGCAGTGTCTTTTCAAAGGGAGATTTCTGCATCTTTGGTGTCGCGTGGTTTGACTGTGAATGAATTAGAAAACGTAAAGTATATACAACACCCTTTTCAAATAAAATCAAAGTTTGAACGACTAACACACTAGACAGGTTATAGTATATATTAATCATACCTAAACGTATGTCTGCCCAAGTGTCGAAGCCACATAGAGGTCTTAAGAAGACCAGTGGATGTTTACTGCATTCGATGTATACAGTCCCTTAGATAATAATATTAATGATTCAAACATGATATGGGATACCAGATTGTTATTTTCAAAAACAAAAATGGCATTTTAATCATAAGTCATATTCCCTCGCATCAACGAACGCTCTCATATACGGATTGTTAAAAATGATTATTTTTTTTGTAACAAACTTAATGTGTTTATATTGGTCTGCATTATATTGGTCTGCAAACACAGCTAGTCTCACCGATTGGCAAACGCTGGGCACGGTGAAGTACTTGGAGGGATCACTGATGCCGCTGGTGTAGTTTGCGTAGCCACGAATGAAAAGCGTCGGAACTGAAAGTCAAGGAAAATAACCATCCATTGAGGAGCCTGCAACACTCGGTTTAAAAGTTTCAAACGTTGATACAGGGACCGTGGACTCCACGAAAAAAGGGACTCATTGGTTGTATTGAGCATGCCCCTGCAATGGACACATTTAGAACAGTGACAAGTCACGTGTTATGGTTGAAGTGCATATTAGGTAAAAGAGACCAGCAATTTCACATGGAGTCAAAATATTATATAACACCGGCCATCTCCGTTCTAGGTGCTAATTAGCTAGTCTGGTTCCCAGACCAAAAGATTCCGACTATTCCTGATGAATCTTAGGTCCGGTAGCCTCCGGTAATACAATGTATTACAATTTACGTCACGTGACTAAAACGGGAGGAATTCCTCCTTTTTCCGAAAATTTCCGAAGTTTGCCGAAGTCGTTTCGTCGACAATCGGATAGCGCCCGAGTATTTCCGAGTATATAATATAGGGTTAATTAACTGCTAATTGCTTATTAATTTTATTTTAAATGATTTGATAATTAATATTCATTGTTTTCATTTAGAAAACTTGAAATTCAACGACGATTTTGTGCATCAAATATACTCGGATCGTACGGCCGAACTTTTTGCTGCGTCATGTACAATTTTGAATTTGACGACCGTTACCGAGATTTTCCAAAACTCGGTCTTCATTCGGCTCCGCCTGCTAACAGTGCTATTTGGTTCCGTAATTTTGAAGATTCCAGATCAACATTACTCAATGTTATCTTACGAAAACGTCAAACTGTATTATTATAATTATATGATATTACGAAGCAAGTGATTTATTTAAAAATTTGATCAGAACATTAAAAGCTACAAGTGATAAAGCGAATTCGGAAACGAAGCCGCGCTTTGAAAAAGGGCCATTAATGCCGTCATGTTTATTTTTAGCCACGGAGGCTGCCTGACCTACAATTTAAACTTGTAGACGTCGCGTCGGGGGAAATTGTCAGGTCGGGGAACCAGACTACTAATTAGCTATTGCGCCCTCTGACGGTGAAATCACGCATTCGTTCATTAGTTATACCCAGCATCATCAGACATTTCCTCAGTGACAACAGAGAATGGAACACAGTCTCCCTGCGATACAGTCATGGTGACGTTAGCGTAGTTGGATGGACCCATCGATTCGAAGTACTAAAAGAAGTCGACGTTTAACTTGTGATCGCCGTAGTAGGATGAACCCAAATAGGTGGCGCTACCTAAAAAAAAAAATCACCATTTGGAAACTTGAATTAAAATATCAGAGAAACGACTGAAAAATAAAGGAACGTACCGCAATTAAACCTTGAAGATTTGTACGAGCAATAATCATGGTTATGTCGGCAAGATTCAGGAATTACTGGGTACGGAAATTAGTTGATTACAGAAAATGTGCTTGGCAAAAGCATGCTAGAATTCCAAAAGTAGCGTAGAATATATAGTTTAAGACTCGTCTCAGCTTATAAAGCTAAAATGTTTGAGCAAAACAAACCTCAACCCATTTACTGATGTTACAGGGTCATTACGTTTCAATCTGTCAAAGGCCACGGTGAGACTTTAGCATGTCTACTTCACAAGAGACAGTCGATGAGCGATTAGGGGAATGAGTCAGTCAGTCAGTAAGGGATATTTAAAGGGGAGTCAGTCGGGGAGTCAGGCAATCAGTAGGGGAGTCATTCAGTCAGTCCGTCTGGGTGTCAGTCAGTTGGGGTGTCAGTCAGTCGGGGAGTCAGACAGTCAGTCCCACAGTCAGTCATCCAGTAAGTCAGACAGTTAGTCAGTCAATCAGTCAATCAGTCAGTCATTCAGTCAGTCAGTAAGTCACTCACTTAGACACTCAGTCACTCAATCAGTCACTCGGGGAGTCAGTCAGTCGGTCGGCCATTTGGTCGGTCGGGTAGTCAGTCGGTCAGTCAGTTTGTCACAAAGTCCTTGGTTTTAGTGAGTAATTTTGATGTGACGTTTTCAGTGGTTAGATGACTTGTACATGTCTTGGTCTGTGAGCGTCGTTGGTCATAGTCACGTCTGTGGTCAGTCCAAGGTTGAGTGGTGTTGGTCACGAAGGAAGGTTAAGGGTACAGTCATCGTGGGAAACTTTAAATAGGTTGTCTTGGTCCTGGGGACTTCTGGGAGCATTTTGGCGTTGCTAGGCTTTTGTTTTTAAGGTGCGGCAGAAAGCTTGACAGCTCAATCAGTGCCGGCGGTCAGACTAACAATTTATTGCCCCGCAGCGATTCGATTTCTGCTTGGATGGTGCAATTTAAGCTTCGATTGTCTTTTAAATTTGTGTAATTTTGAGAGATCTTGGCTCTCCTGTATATATTTTTGCTTGTGAGGAACACATGGATTGAGACCACATTCCATGTTTTCCAGAGAAGAAAAGCGTCTCTCACTGTGAGTATTGATTTATTTTCTAATTTAAAGGTCATGTATTTAATAATAAATGTTCTTCTTTTTCCCATAGGTGTGTAATTCGAGCTACGTTTTACAAAATATTTCTAAATTTGCTAACAATATTCTTACCGCAGCATGTAATACAAAAAGATCGTTTGTATATAAAATGAAAAGCTTACCTCAAATCTTTAAGCTCATTCTAACCAAGTACAACAGCCACAAATCAAATGCCAAACAATATACTACAAACATTATTAACTCCGGAGATACACGATGACTTGTTGAGCTGCTATCCAGCAGCTAAAGCTCATCTTGAGCCAAAATCCAGAAGAAGAAAAAAATACTATTTGGAAACCTGTATAGCGCCCTCTTGGTCTCTGATTCAGGCAAATGCCATCGTGATTGAAGTTCGTGTCATTAGTCCTGTTCGTCAAGCATCTCGATAAATCTCTCGATTATTTTCGGAATCAATCTTAAAATCCCAGGCTAATCCTTATTTACCAATCGTCTGTATACCTTCCGATCCTCGTGGCCGTGCGTAAAGACTAACAGTAAGTACATTTTATGATGATTTAACTGAAATGAAGGGGATATTTCGCCAGTGTGGGTTTTACAGTGGACAGCGTAACGTACATTATCAAAGTACCCTTTGATAATTTACGTGTGTGTGTGTGTGTGTGTGTCACTATGAAATGTGTGAACTGGAACCGTTGGCCACGAACTGAGACCTACAATAGGAGGTGAAGTAACGTCAACAAATGGCTACACTAGCTGTGCTGAACAACGACTCGCTGAGCCAGTCTGAAGAGCCAATGATGCGAAACCAAAGGTCGGTTAGAATATTATTTGCACACACAGAAACACACGGAGAGTCAAGAAAACATGGTCCCAAATATAAAAATAATGTATGTATATACAAGCATTCATAACAACTTTTAACTTAAAAAAAAATATGTAGAATTGAAAATTACCGCAGCACTATAGGCTATATGGGTTTGACGTTAATGAAGTGTTCCGAAACATTTTTAAATGTCCGTAATTTGGTGTTAAGCCTCACGATCATAATGCGTCAGAGTAATTTGGAATATTGCCAACAGCTATAACCAACCTGTGAAAAAACTTTAACTTAAAGATAGAAACAGATCATTATTCTTAATGTAAAGGAGTACACTGTTTTGACATTACGAATTATATTGGCTCCTAATGTCTTACCCTTTCACGGGCCAGCTCAAAATGCTTATAAAAGTGTGCTTTTGTTTCATCGGTTCGGGATCACATCTCTCTAAAACTTTTTTAATAAAAGCATAATTTAAAACGAAATTTGGGTAAACGGTGTTATCCTCGAAATTTGACGTTGACTTTCCGGGTAAATACTTTATCTATGACGACAAAAACTGCACAACACCACCTGTTATATCCTGAAATATTTAGTTTTTTTAATAATTTAGGAACAATTATTTCTTACATAAGGAGTAGTTTTGCTTACAGTTTTATGAATATTTCCGTTTTAGATGTCATGCAAAAATAACGACACAATGGCACATTTATGCCCGTTGTCACGCGTATAACCCTCCAACGCAGAAAGCCCATTTACTAACACGCTTACAGTTAGGGGTCCCTCCGGGGACCCAGATATTTAGCGCCTTGGTTTGAGGCTACACAACACTGTATCTATATGTATACAATCTCGACATGTCTGTAGACTATAAATAAGGAGGTCATTGACAGGAAACAGATGTTGTATACATAGTCTGTGGTCAAGTCGTGCACTTGGCTACCCGCAAGTGACTTTGTTTTGTGCACGTGTATATGGGCAGCCCAGGTTGTCAGGCTCATATATGCCTGACCCGGGGTCACACACTAAAGGTGACTGCATATATCCGTAGAGGGTGTCTCTGGCTAGGATTAGATGGAAGATCACCAGAATTGGTTGGAAACTTTTTTTTTATTAAGGTAATTAACCAAATTGGGTCCCCAAAAGGGCTAGTTTCTGCGTCGGAGTGATAACCAATTAAGTAAGATTTGAGGCTTTGCATGGTGGAGATACTAAATAATGAAAGGTTTGAGGAATCACCACGTGCGAATAATTTCTCAACTAAGAGAATGGTTCTGAAAAGAACCAGAGGTATAAACTCGACGTTCCGGTCAGTATGCTCTGACCGTCTTCAGGAGAGCCTGAGTGCCTAAACTCTAAGAAAGTGAATACTTGAGTAGCAAAAGGCGAAATCAATGAAGTGTGAAGTTGCATCCTGTGAGGATGCCAAGTAGACGGGATCCTAGAGCAAGCTTGGTGCCCACTGAAGTGGAACAGTAAGGTTGCAGTGTCAGTAGAGGGAGGACCTACGGTATAGGAGACCCATCAGTCTAAGGACCTAGGGTATAGGAGACCCATCAGTCTAAGGTGGTAGCTGAGGACCTAGGGTATAGGAGACTCATCAGTCTGGAGAATTGGTAGCCAGGTGTCTTTGAGGTGAAACCCGATGTCTTGCGGAACTGTGTTGTGCTTGCGGATCTCGATGGCTTCCCGTATGCGTCTTGGATGCCAGAACTGGATCGGTGCGATGAGTTCGGGCGCATCTCAATCAATCTGTTATATTACCAGGGTCCGTAATATATTGGGAAAGAACCTACTGCACAACAATGCCAACAATGCACCACACTGTAACCAATGCGCACGAGCATCAGCAACGAACAACAACAGCAGCAATGTACAAAAGCAATGCATCAGCAATGTACAACAGCGTCAGCATTGTACAAAAGCATAAACATTGTACAACCGTATCGGCACCACACACCCGTATCAGCATTACACAGGCGCAAAGCATTACACAACCGCATCAGATTTACAGGTTCTCACACCCCACATAAGCAGGCATCGGCAACGTAGAGCTATAGTGTGATTTTTGATGACGTCACCGATTTGTTTTTTTCCCTGCAATCTTGGATTACAAACACGCGTGCATACGTTCGCGATCGTACAAGCCATTGCATGCGATCAAGTCGAATTGGATGTCCACTGTTGTTTTTCATTTTTAGTTTTTACAAAACTGGGACCAAGTCGGCCAATTCCTTGTTCAGCACAACGAATTTGAGTATGTTAAAAAGTACCAGACGGAGTTTGGGGCAAAATGTACAGCGGCTTTTGAGCACCTTATGCTTATTCGTTGTTTCAGTCTTGAATTCGTGTGGTAGTAGTGTATAGAAAATATTGAAATATTGACATTCCATCTATGGGGCTCTCCGCTTTGTTGTGCCGGCATAGTTCTAGGGTAGGTGCGTACACAAGGAAATGAACGATACCAGGATACCAAACAGAGGTAAAAATGGTGGCTCTTTATTCAATGTATTGCGTAGGAGCCAAAGCCGGTTATCAATTGGAGAATCTGGTCTTAACGGCCTTAGGAATTCTTATCTTGGTTTTTGTAGCATTGTGATCATGCAGCACGCATAGCCACCGTACACTTACTTGCTTACGCGTTTACACTGTATGTATTCCAAGATGGCTGACCGTACGCGATACCAAGAATTATTGGCCTATGAGACGTCAAAGCAAAGGGTCTATAAGTTTGTAAAGTTGCGACACTTCAGATACATGGGCGACGTAACTTACGTAATATCTGCGTCGTATGCATTACACACAATTGCAGAGTGCAATTATTACCTACTTCTCTGTCTCTGCCCAGCGCTCAACTGACCAGAGCGTCAAACAAAGGGACTTAAAGGCAAACTCACCGCCTCGGTAATTTTAAAGACACGACTTGCCCAAGGGTTACTTTCGCCAGCCTCCAATAGCATTGGTGGTGCGGGTTGGCAACAATCAATTTGGCCTAAAAAATAACACCTTGACCAGTTCAGTTGATATGCTTCCTCGTGCAGGATCCATGAATGCTAAAGCTAGAACGCCTTTTTCCCTTGGTATAGCATTGTGAACAAGAAAGATGGCATCTCAATCACTGCCGAGTCTGTTCAAGAACCCAGACCACTACCTCAAGGCGTACGATACATTCTGTTCGGCCTCTGGGAAATTCAACGTGTTTCCGGAGTGGGTGGCTAGTGAACGCTTCAGCGAGGCGGTGGTTGGTAAACTCCAGGCCGCACTAGACGGACGAGAAGGGATACGGATCCTTGGAGTGGGTAGCGGATCCGGTAGGTATATAAGTTGTAAAACGTTATGTTTACTTCGCAAACACATCATTAACGCCTTTATAACCGTTTAGAAGCATAATTCAATCTATAAACGCTTCTTAACTTTCTAAACAGCGCCGTTCACGAGGCGCTAACAATATTAGTGGTCGTTTGAGGTTTGTTTTTGGTGCTGGATATCTGCATAACAATTATGAATATGGTTCAAAATGTGGCCTTTTGCTGTATAAATGTCCCTTTAACGTGTTCTTATATTATATCTTAACAGTTACTGTTGCTTAAAACAAAAGTATTGTAAACATGTTCAAAAGTCAAACACTGGATTTTACAGTATACGTGTATTTTTTTTTTAACCTAGATCGGCTTCAGGTGTTTGGGTTTTTTTGACGTTCAAGCCTCAGTCCTTCGGAAAAAGCCAACGAATGATGACTTATGTTTCCTACTCATAACGGAAACCCGCCTGATCGGGGAGGGTGTATTAGGAGTAAAATCGGCAGAAGTTTTTGAATTTTACGATTGTACCCAACGCGGTTTCCAAATTACATGTGATTCAATTAGTATCGATGACGGATGTGTAATGCTTTTTTTATTACTGTATGACACTTGGTATTTCGCTGTTGAATCTTCATGTCGTACATTTTGAGGCTGATCATCTTGCCCACGATTGGAGGCTGAAACAATGGTTCTCGATTTTAGTGTAACTTTATTTTTACAGTGCACTTTAAACAGGCCTCAGGTACGCTTACTTGATTGCATTAATGCTGAGTCGGACTTACTTGTGCATGCAACTGTACAAAAGCATTATGGGGGAACTCACCGCCGGGGAGGGGGTAGTTTATTCTGGCGAGAATTACCTGAGGAAACTAATAGGTATTCCGACCGTGCACAGGTGGCACAACAACAAAAACTGATTGCTTTCTGTGTAGCCGAGTATACAATACAGCAACAAAACCTAGTATAGTTACTTATGTTTCATGTCATGTTTCCGTCCTTTATCTGACCCAGGTGAGATCGATTGCGCCATTTTAAAACGGCTTTTGCGACAGTTTCCACGCATCGATAATCGTGTAGTTGATCCTTCTGATGAGCTGCTAGGCCGATACAAGGCACTGGCCGAATCTAATGCTCAACAACTACACGGTGTTACTTGTGACTGGCGGCAGCAGACGATCGAGCAGTACAAAAAGGCGGGAGATTTGACCAAGTTTCATTTCATCAGTGCAATTGACTCCATATACCACGCGCAAGATGCTCTGGACAGCTGGTTGACGTATTTGTATAGTCGTTTGGAAAACGGTGGAGTTATGCTGGTAATTATGAGAACAGGTAGGTCTAAAACAAGTGCGGGCTGAATATTACTCTTTTCATAAAGAAACGGTATAAACACAACCTTTACCATAACAAATTGAATGTTCAAAAAACAAAGATTAGCCTAACATGTACATGTACATTCAATACACGTACATTCATTACATCAACCACAACAACTACAACAACGACAACCAACACCACTATACAGCAGCAACGAGACCACAGTTACGCCATTGTCCCAATGGGGTTCGATAGTTCGAAGGTTTTATTGATCAGAAGGTTCGATAGTCCTAACACACAAAGATCCCGTATGAAACCGGGGGTTCAGTAGTCCGCAAATGAAATAAGGTTCGTTAATCCGAGCATTTAATGCAAAAAGTCCGAAGGTTCTTTAGTCCGAAGGTTCGATAATCCCAAGGTTCATTTGTCCAAAGGTTCGGTAATCCGAATTTAGAATAAGGTTATAATTTGTCCCAAAGTTCAATAATGCGAAGGTTTATTAATCCGCCGGAAAGCACACTAGGTTCAATATTCCGAATGTATAATAATGTTCAATGATGCCAATTTGGACAGTTGAACCTTATTGTCGATTCGGACTATCGAACCTTTTCGTCTATTCGGACTATCGAACCTTCGGATTACCTTATTCTATTTTCGGACTAATGACCCCTTCGGACTATCGAACCTTCGGACTATTCAACCTTGGTTACAGCCCGTTAGTCCGAAGGTTCGATAGTCCGGAGGTTCTTTAGTCTGAAGGGTCATATAGTCCGAAGGTTCGTTAGTCCGAAGGTTCAATAGTCAGAAGGTGCGATACGGTCTGAAGGTTCGATAGTCCGAAGGGCCCATTAGTCCGAAAATAGAATAAGGTTTATTAATCCAAATGTTCGATAGTCCGAATAGACGATGGGGTTCGATAGTCCGAATCGACAATATAAGGTCCGAAAGTCCGAATAGATGACAAGGTTTGACAGTCCGAATGATTATACGATAGGGTTCGATAGACCGAGTTGACAATAAGGTTCGAAAGTTCGTATTGAGAATAAGTTTCGATAGTCCGAATGGGCAATACGGTTCGTCAGTATGACACTTCGGACTATCGAACCTTCGGACTATTGCATTAAATGTTCGGATTAACTAACCTTACTCATTTTCGGACTAACGAACCCCCTCTTGTGGATTATTTTTTTGCATTCGGACTGTCGAACCTTCGGACTAAAGAATCTTTGGACTATCGGACCTTCGGACTGTCGGGCGGCCCCCTCAGCCTTCGCACTAACGAGCCTTCGGATTAACGAACCTTCGGACTAACGAATCTTTTGACTAACGAACCTTCGGACTATCGCACCTTCAGACAATCGAGCGGTCAACGTCCTAATTGCATCTTAATGCATATCTTGTGAATCTTTACTTTGATTTGAACGTAGATGACAGCGGGTTTACACGTTTTTTAAACGGCTTCCAGCGTTTCCATGCGAATTACCACGACGTTACATCGGGCGACGTACGCAGCTGTCTAGACCGCCTGGGCATCGCGTACACGCAGTACCGCCAACCACTGCGTATGAACATCACCACGTGCTTCGACCGAGCTTCGGAGGAAGGCAACTTGCTGCTGGATTTCCTTACCTTTACCGTGTGCTTCAGGGAGGCAGCGTCTGAGGATCTACAGACCTGGGTGATGGAGCATCTGGCCAGCAGTGATTGCTCGGAACGGAAAGGGGATGAGATCTTGCTCAATTTGGACTGGGATGCGGTTGTTGTAAATAAGCCACTCGGAATGGTCGGGTAATCAGCATTTCGTGGATTGTTTTGCTTGTAAGACCTCCGTGCTTGAACGGCGCTTTTTGACCCGAGCCCCAGTGAAGGGACATAACGGCATCGCATACTGGTTCGTGTGGGTAGTGCGACTAATTTATTCAAAATATGCACCACAAACACCGTAATGTAGTATAAAAATATTGACTGCTTCGAGTGATGAAGTAAAACGAGCCTCCCCATGTGATCCGTGAAGCATTCCATTTGTCCCGAGGCGAAGCCGAGGGAAATTAGAATGCTCCATGGATCACCAAGGCAGGCCAGGTTTGACACCACGAGATAAAACAGTCAATATTTGTTTTGTAACACCTCTTCCGCAGATTCTGCTTGATTGAAAGAGATAAATGATTCATTTTCTCTAAATTCAATTAAAATGGACTTGAAAATTGAAATTCACAATAAAACTATAAACACATTGGGTTCATAAACAAATCACACAACTTTTTCATTAGCCAAAATATTGTTGCCTTAAGTTTATTTATTATATTCCAATTTTCTTTGACAAGGGAACCGTAAACGCAACGTACAGAATAGTCTCCATAAAACATTAATGGTCTGGAACTTACCGCAAATGAACATAGATGTTCAGAATGTACATTGCATGTATTTTTTTTTATTTTAAGATCAGTTTTCTTCACATGAAAGGTACCTTAAAGCGCTTACCATCATCAGAATGAAAAAAATTCTTTGGCTCAGTAAAATCTAATTGCATAAAAGGGAATACAACGCAAACCTATTCTTCGCGCTATGAATTCATATTTTTCTCGTTATTATTATTATTTCTAACTAAACGATGTTTGAAACAAAAAGATTCGAATAAACTGTATACTTTTAGAGAGTTTAAAATGTCTAAACTAGATATGGATATGCATAGTTTTCGGTTTTAATATTACCTACAAATTGAGAAAGCTTTTTGAAACAAATCCAACATTTTAAAAACAGCACGGGTATAGAACAACGTGAAGGTCACATTCATAATGCAGGAAACCAGTGATTTTTGCACAGTTAGAAGACACCAAACAAATCGTGTATGTATAAGTTTTAAACAACAAACAAACAAACACAAATTCAAACAGTTATTAGTTCGGTGCATGATTAAAATGACAAACACATTGGGAACGCTGGGGGAGATACGGTGTGTAATTTGAGCTACATTTTACTTAATATTTTAAAAGTTGCAAACATTATTCTTACTGCAGCATTTAATACAAAAAGACATGATATGCAAAGTGAAAAACTTACCTCGTTAAATGTTTAGACTCATTCAAACCAAGTACAACAACAACAAATGAAATGCCAAACAATATACTACAAACATTATTAACTCCGGTGGGACACTTTGAGCTGCTCTCCAGCAGCTGAAACTCATCCTGAGCCACAAATTATAAGGAAAAATGACTATTTGGAAACTTGTATAGCGCCCTCTTGGTCTCTGATTCAGAAAAAGTCATGGTGATTGAGATTCGTCACGTCACTCGTCCTGTTCGTCAAGTATCTCGATAAATCTCCCGATTATTGTCGGAATCAATCTTACAATCCTGGGCTAATCCTTATTAACCAATCGTCTGTATACTTTCCGATCCTCGTGGCCGTGCGTACAGACTAACAGTAAGTACATTTATGATGATTTAACTTAAATGAAGGGGATATTTCGCCTGTGTGGGTTTTACAATGGACAACGTAACGGGTTTCAACGTGTGCATGTTCATGTTGGTGTAAAAAGTAACCTTTGATACAGAATATATCATTGTGTTATGTGAATGCGTGGGGGGGGGGGCGTGTGTGTGTGTGTGTGAACTCGTGAACTGTTGGTCATGAAGTTGAACTGAGAGAGGTGAAGTAACGTAAACAAATGGCAACACTGTGCTGAACGACTCGCTGAGCCAATCTGAAGAGCCAATGATACGAAACCAATTGTCGGTCAGAATATTATTTGCACACACAGAAACACACGGAGATTAGGAGTCAAGAAACCATGATCCCAAATGTAAAACAAGTTGAATATATAAGACTTCATTGCAACTTTTAACGTCAAAAATTATGCAGAATTAAAAATTACCGCAGCATTCTGGACTTGATGCTAATTAAGGTGTTCCCAAACTTTTTCTATGTCCGTAATTTTGTGTTAATTAATCCTCACAATTATTTGCGTCAGCGTTATTTTGAATATCATCAACAGCTAGCCAACCTGTGGAATAAAATTTTAACGTAAGGCCACCAAAAAAAAAAAAAATCGGTCTCTGGTCAGACCGAAGTTCCGGAATTGATGCGGCCACGCGGGGTTTTTTTTTTTTTTTGGTGGCTTTTTTTTTCAAGCTTGAATTGTACAGACAAGGTGGGTACTATTTTGCTTTTTTTGTGTCCTCATTGTACATTGGTGTCCTCCATCATTTGCCTTGATGCCCTTTATCATTTGCCTTGATGCCCTTTGTCATGTGCCTTGGTGCAATTTCTCCATTCCTTGGTGCTCCTTGATACAAAAATTTGAGGAGGTGCGGCAATAGAGGGCGCTTTTGTAGCTTCCGTGTTAATTTGAAGAAAAAAAAGATTGACGCGCATGATTAAAATTGTCGTGCGCGCTGACCAGAGACCGATTTTTTTTTTTTTTTGGCCTAAGAAACAAATCATTATTCTTAAAGCAACGGAGTACACTGTTTTGCCATTACGAAATACATTGGCTCCCAGTGTCTTACCCTTTCACGGGCCAGCTCAAATGTGCTATTCACATAATGCTGTATGCACATGTGATTATCTGATTATTTTTTCCCCCAAACATTTTTTTATTTCATCAAAGAGTGTTGATCATGTGTTTAGGAACTGTCTGGGATTATTTAATTTGTTAGTCTTAATTAGTTTGTTATAATTGATTGAATATTCATTAGGCAATCATTAGTAAGCAATACAAGCTACTTAGGTAGGACAAGATTAATTCGTTCCTGCAGGTTATTTTCAGTCCAATCATAAATCAACTTTGACAATTCACAAATTTGCAACTGTTCTGCATCTGGCCTCATACTGGCCTTTTTATCTTTTTGAACACGAGATCAAAGACATTACACTCTAGGTATGTACAATGCTGGCTGCAACCAACCACCTTGTCTAGCGGCTTGATACGGAAGCGTATTATGGCCATCCACGTTACTGCATTGGAGCGAGCACCTTTAATGTTTACTATCCAGTGACTGTATGGAATGTCCACTTCACCACATGTAATTTGAGCCACCCGACCCTCACAACCAGCCCATTCACCCCGATTAACCTCTGGCATGTCTGGAGTATCTCTCAGGCCCCAAACAGCCGTTAAAACCACAGACATAACCCCATTTGACATTCCATTTTGGTCACAGGGGTGATCGAAATTATCCCAATGTTTATAGTGCATTTGTACACAAGCCTATGTAAATGTGCACAAGCACACAGGGTTTTCCCGCCAATTTTCAACCCCTCCAGTAGGATCACAAGACTGACACCCCTTCTGAAGGACGTACTATGGTCCATACTAGGATCTAGTGATAGATGGCCCCGGGTGTGTTTACCACGTGGCCAGGACAATATAAAACATAAAAATGTGTAGAGTCAATAGTCCATCCTCAATCCAGGTATATCTTGGAAACATGGAATCTCTATATAAAGACTGGATAGCGGATATTCATACACCAGTTATTGACCAATTCGCCCCGGTCTTACGAAGATGGCCGTGTATATACAGCGTGCGCTGTATCAGGAGTTGACGCGCATTTTGGTCACGTACACGTATTATGATGTTCTAAAAAGGACACATTTCCGCAGTGATTATTATTTTCAAAAACGCCGATAAAGGAACTGCGGCATTACAAAAAAAAAGCAAATCACGACGTAAGAAAAATTGTAAACAGCGGTCAGTGGCGGTGGTCAAAACATAAATCAAATTCATTCATTGTGCGGCCCTTTATCCGCTATCGAGTCTTTTTTTATAGAGATCAGTGTCGATAACACGCGGCTGCGATAACCCGTCGCCACGAGAAAGGTTATCGCGACATACCTTATGGGTGCACACCACAGACATATAGGCCTAAGCAGGTGCAGATAGACCGGTAAATAAGCCTAAGCCCATCCACCGAGCTCATGAATACAAGTTGTACTGGCAAAATAGTCTTTATTAAAGAGTTCTTAGAGCCATAAAATTGGGGAATTGAAGAGATATATGGCAATGAACCTCTGTCTCGGACTTTAAGCTTCCAATTCTGAGCATTTTGGATGCAATTATAGGCTCGAAAGTGGGGCTATTTTGCCATGTTTTGAAGGGATCGTTTTTCAAGATGGCTCCGTTTCCGCTTTGGGGGAAAAAGGGGTCGTCTTCTCGAGAATATCTCGAGAAGTCAATGGTCAACCGACCCAAAAATGAAAAGAAAATGAAAGATGACATGTTGATGATCATTTTTATGTGCGTTTAAATACCTTTGAGAGTTCCGAGTATTTGTAAAAGAATTTTGAAGTATGAGCATTTAGCACTGGTGTCTATAAGAATTTTAATTAAGGGCTGCACCCATACTGCCCAAGAACCCGTGCGAAACAACGTCCAGGCCGATTAATATTTGTTGCATAAAGCGCACGCACCTGTTAGGCCAAATATAGATTTGATTTTTGCGGCGCGCATTCAAAACATAGTAGTTCTGAACTCAACTCTTAAATTTCTGCCAGTAGCACACAAGATGCAGCAAGACTTTTGTGCAACTTCACTGGTCAGCTCTTTTGTGGTGTGAAGTATGAGTGAGTCTAAGAATGGACCGTAATTGCCTGCAGAAATATCGAATGCGCACTAATTTCCCACATTTTCGGGGGGAAATTTAAGCAATTAGCCTAGACTTTCTTGCTCACGGGCATAGAGTTATATTAAAAAAAAAGAGAGAGCGCACTCATCACGTGACCCCGTGCTGGCAAGGACATTTTGTAAGTGGGCAAAGCACATGCGCACAACACATAACGTCAGGCAAAACAGCACGGTAAAACAAGGCATCGTCGGGGGGATTTATAAGTGGAACCAATAGTAAAAAAAAAATATAACAAAAATAAATAAATACCTTTCTCTTGAAACATTTGCTTATCTGAACAGAAATGATTCCACACTTGCAGACTTGCTGAATCTTCCTGTGGATTGCGATGGCTTTTATTTTTTTTTTTTCATTTTCAACTGTTTAACTTTACAGGAATTCCTCACGTCTGTTTGCAGCGCTGGCTGCAATAAAACCTGTTGATCTATGAACCTTATCATTCATAAGTTTTTATTTTTTTGTTCTCAGTGTGCACTACACTCTGATGCTTTTCTATGTTGCCTTTGAATTTTCCTGTTTGACTTGGTATTTGGAAATGTTACTGAGCAGTGAGCACGTTAACTTGAAAACAGAAAAACATCAGCCAAATGTCTCTCAAGATGGCTAGTTGCGCCCCCCCCCCCCCCGATTAGTCTCATGTTTCCTGGGTCACTTCGTCCATCAGAAATCCTGTACACCTTTGCTGTAAACCTAGGGAAACCGCAAAGATTTTCTAATACTGCAGACTGTCGGATAGCTCTACAAACATGAAACAGCCTGAGGGCTGTAAACGGCCAACACCGCGAAAGATACGCATTGCAGTCAATCCTGAAGTGTGTACATCCGGGTATTTTTTGCCCACTTACAAAATGGCGGCGAGGTCTACAGGGTGGCACTCTGCATTGTGCGTGCGGTATAGTGAATGCGCGCTCTAGTTTTTATAATATAACTCTATGCTCACGGGTTTGTGGGCGATATGGCTGGTCGTGATAACGCCCTCTCGTAGCGGCGGGTTATCGAGTATCAAACAAACAACGTCTAGCCCCTAGACTACCGACAATCCTTCCCCTTTCCCCAGCTCAAATTAAATCCAGGAGATTGTTCTAATTTGTCGGTATGGGTCTGCAATACAATTATAATATATTTCACAACAATAAATAAACGTACAGTAATTGGGATTTAACTGGGGCCTATGTATTACCAGAATTAATTCCTAATTAATTGGGAGAGAACCATCTGCACAACAATGCCAGCAATGAACCACATTGTAACCAATGCGCATTCAGCAACAAACAACAACAGCAGCAATCCACAACATCATAAGCATTGTACAAAAGCATAAACATTGTACAACCGCATCGCATGACACACCCGCATCTGCATTACACCTGCGCAAAACATGACACAACCGCATCAGAATTACACGTTCTCGTACCCCACATAAGCTGGCATCAGCGACGTACAGCTATAGTGTGATCTTTGATGACGTCACCGATTTTTTTTCGGCCATCTTGGATAACAAACGTGCGTGCATACGTTCGCTATTGTAGATGCCATTGCATGCGATCACGTCGAATCGGATGTCCACTGTTGTTTTTCATTTTTAGTTTTTACAAAATCGGGACCGAGTCAACCAGTTCGTTGTTCAGCACAACGAATTTGAGTATGTCAGTAAGTACCGGACGGTGTTGTGGAGCAAAATGTACAGCGGCTTTTGAGCACATCATACAAATACGTTCGTCTCCGTCCGACTCGTGTGGTAGTAGTGCTGGCTTTCCATCTATGGGGCTGTCCGCGTCGTTGTGCCGGCATAGTTCCAGGAGTAGGTGCGTACACAAGGAAATGAACGATACCAGGATACGAAATCGCGTATGGCAGCTTATTCAATTTATTGTGTAGGGGTAAAAGCCGGTCATCAATAGCCGAATCTGGTCTTACGGCCTTATCTTGGTTTTGTAGCATTGTGATCGTGCAGCACGCATAGTCAAGGTACACTTACTAGCTAACGCGTTTACACTGATTGTATTCCAAGATAGCCTTGACCAAGGCTATCAGCTTGTTCCCATACGAGCTTGTTCCCGCTACCGCACACCGCGCGCGCCGCGACACAATCACTAGTTGTACTATACCGTTAGCCTCAACGACCCTTGCGTGTGCTTTGTGTGCATGTACGTACGCCCCACACACACGTCCGCAAACAGCCGTACAATAAGTCGAAGCGCTAGATAGCCTTGACGCAACCGTGGCGAATTCCTTATGTGTTTCTTTATAGTTTCGACCGAAATCGGCCGAAAATTTCTGATGCGCAAATATTACACGATATCCAATCAAAGCGCGTAAACTTTGACCCGCGACATACATATTCATGACCCGCAAATTACTGTATACACCACGTACATGTACTTGTATGTTCACTCAAACCATGGTATGTCCAGGTATTTCAATCCCATTTTAAACCATTTCTCCAGTTTTATTTCAAACAAATGAAACATGCCGCTATATGAGTGAACAATTGTTTAAAATGATACAATTTCCAATGTATTGCGAATTGGACAGTTCAAGACAGTCCGCCGACGTTTTGTCGGTGCAACAGCGTACATTATCACGCCGCTACCTGCCCGTGCTATTCTGACAGCGAATGTAGGGAACAGGTCAACTCGGACCAAGGTCAAATCATACCCATTTAATCGAATGCAGGTTAACTCGTATCTATAAGCACCCGTATGAATTAACTGCAAGAAACGAGCTATTGACTTTGGGATGGAAATATACGAAACTGTCAGGTACATGGTGAAAAAAAAACTCTCCCTGAATTCGTACCATGTGCAAATTACATCTCATACGTACGACACATGTATTTTAACGCGTACGTATGAATCGTATATGTCGTACCTACGACAAACGTACGACATGTAAGTCGTAGATGTAAATCGCACGAGATACAAGTCGTTCTCACAAGATATGTTGTATGTACGACATAATCGACAAACAAGTCAAACGTACGAGTTACAATTCATATTTTGTACACACGAGATATTAAGTCGTACTTATATATGACTTTGTCGTATGCGACATATATCGTACCCTGTCGACTCGACTTATGCACGATATATATGTCGTACCGGCACCTGTCGACATTATGTCATATGTTTGATATGTAATACTCTGTCGACATATATGTCGTACCCTGTCAATGATATTAGTCGTACCCTGTCGAAATATGTCGTACCCTGTCGATATATTAGTCGTACATACGACATATAACTTATAAGTTGTTCATACAAGTTAAAATCAGTCTTACAGAATAAGTTTGCTGAAGGAGAGATATTTTTTCCCATATCCCCTTGACAGCTTAGAAGAAATCCCCCCCCCCAAAAAAAGTCAGCGGTAGATATACTCATCCATGATATACTCAATAGTGTGAGCGTTTTTTTTTTTTGCCGCTGAACGGGAAAGCGTAGCGTGTCTTACTGCATGGCGCCAGCCGGGCCGGTGCCTACAGTGGACGGCCCCAACGTGGCCTCTGTGCATGGTGACATTGTTTTTGCCGGCGTGCGGTTTTGTACCGTTTGCCGTTTTTTGAAGGTCTAATTTTTCATCCTTTTCATTTCATTTTCGACCCAAACTATGTGTAACTTTATAAATATTATTCTACTATTATTTAAGATTTTAAGGGGGTGTTTTACAATAATTATTGTTACCACAGGCCGTCTGGTTTATAAACCTTTGGTCGTATTATGTAATGCAATAAATATTCATTTTTTTGTCAGCCGTTATCCAATGAGAGAAGACTATTTACCATAGCGCGTACTAATTATCATATTCGGCATACACGGTTGTATGCCTCGACTTACTGTACGGCTGTTTGCGGAAGTGTGTGTGGGGCGTAAGTACAACATGTACATGCACACAAAGCACACGCAAGGGTCGTTGGGGCTAACGGTATAGTGCAACATTGTGTCGCTGCGCGCGCGGTGTGCGGTAGCGGGAAGAAGCTCATATGAGAACAGGCTGATAGCCTTGGTCAAGGCTAATTCCAAGATGGCTGACCGTACGCGTTACCAAGAATAATATTATGCGACATCAAAGCAAAGGATCGATTTAGGTTTGTAAAGTTGCAATACTTCAGATACATGGGAACCGTAACCTACGCACAGCTTAAACGGTGTTACTAGCTGCACTGTATGCATAACACACAATCGCAGAGTGTAAGTATTACCTACTTCTCTGTCTCTGCCCAGCGCTCAACTGACCCAGAGCGTCAAACAAAGGGACTTAATGGCAAACTCACCGCCTCGGTCATTCCAAAGACACGACTTGCCCAAGGGTTACTTTCGCCAGCCTCCAATTGCATTGGTGGTGCGGGTTGGCAACAATCAATTTGGCCTAAAAATAACACCTTGACCAGTTCAGTTGATATGCTTCCTCGTGCAGGATCCATGAATGCTTAAGTACGCCTTTTTCCCTTGGTATAGCATTGTGAACAAGAAAGATGGCATCCCAATCACTTCCGAGTCTGTTCAAGAACCCAGACCACTACCTCAAGACGCTCGATACATTCTGTTCTGTCTCTGGGAAATTCAACGTGTTTCCGGAGTGGGTGGCTAGTGAACGCTTCAGCGAGGCGGTGGTTGGTAAACTCCAGGCCACACTGGACGGACAAGAAGGGCTACGGATCCTTGGAGTGGGTAGCGGATCCGGTAGGTATACAAATTGTAAAAATCATAAACGCTTTTTGCAACCGTTAAGAAGCATGTTATTCAGGCTCATTCTTCGTTAAAGTGTTCAAGTTGGAACTAGGACTTTACAAAATATCAACTACAATGAATATATGAAATCTGCTCAAAATCGTAAAGTTTAATAGCTCCAGGACATGGAACAAAACAGTACTGATTTTTTACTAAACCATATTTTTTGACATAAATGCTTGAAATTTAACCTTCTAAAACGTGTTTTAACAACCTAACAGATACGTTACCACTATTTTATTTATAGAAAAGTTGTCTTTGAAACAAAAACTGGGGAGGCTTAAGTTAATGTGAATTTCGGAGCTACACATGTGAAAGACAGACTAAAAATAGAGGGATTTGAGTGACAGTATTTGACAGGTACATTGGAAAACATCGTGTTTTTTCTAGATTATGAAAACAAGGCACATGAATTGTCTGATCAACTATGACCAAAATGATTTAAAATTGAATTCAGGCACACAGGATGGAGGTCAGAATTTCTTTTTCCCAAGTGTGTTGAGCTGCCCCACCTCCCACCCCTAAGTTCACCCCAACCAACCCACCTACACTACCACCCGAACCCTCGAAACCATCATTTAAGTGTACCTGTTGCTTAGAGATAATGTCTGAACAATACATTTAATTGCATCATCTTAGCTACGCTCGCAAATTAAAGATTGATATTTGAATAGATACGTTACCGAGCTGATCAGATACGTTACCATAATATACTAAGATATTCTAAGTAAACCAACAACGATGGTTTCATGTTATCAAGTTTTTGTGCAATTACAACCCCTCACTTCCTAAAATTTTTATCTACAGATTCTACAAGTTACATATTTTACCATTAAAAAAACATTGTATGATGCTACTCTAAACTTTAAGAATATTCGACAGAAATTCAGCACAACATTACAATCCTTCTCGGCAAGCATGCGCTCTATGAATCACAATTAAATGTGTAAAGAAACTTTAAAACGTGTAGACAGTGTGGGAATCGATGACGTAGCCCCTGTTTGTTGACGTCAGCATAACATTTGCATGATGAATTCATAATCAGTAACGTATCTGATGGTGTAACGTATTTGGTGTAACGTATCTGGCCAGCTCATGTTGAAATAGGCTTCAATTGACAAACTGTGTGACCTTAACTATACTTCTTCCGCCACTTGATCAGTCATCACCCAACACACCGTGACTGGTATGGTGTTTGGGGTCAGCTTCCTTCACTTGTCTCGAAAGGAAAGGCAAAAATAGGTAACGTATCTTGCGCTACACATACGTAACACATGGATTTGTTTCGTTGACAGTTCTAAAAAAAATTCAAATTCAAAACTTATTAGATTCATGCCATATGTACAATATAATACCCAGTTTGGTCTAGACTGTGAGCAACTTCAACGTGCATATTCCTGAAATTTTAAGTCTGTTTATCGTTTCGAAAAAAATAGTAACGTATCTGGTTATGAAATTGGCGACATGCACTCTGAAGGCGCTCAAGTAAAATTAATGAGCCAATCTTTTTCGACTTGTCATTGTATATTTAGGGCATACTATGGACTAATAATATAAAAGGGTAATCATTGATATGCACACATGGAAGACGAATGGGAGACTTTTAAAAAAAGGCACCTTGGATGGCGACATGAGAAAACCGCAACAAATACCACCTTACCGTCACAATTTCTAAGATTTTCTTGATTTTTGTTACCTTCTTACTACATGGGTTTATGAAACAAACCTTAGTCTCGAAGAAAATTAATATAAATCATTATACAACACCGGAATAAATCCCCGTCATCTGATTGGTGGATCGTTGATCACATGTCATGAATTATTCGTACCAACGCACGGCGCGCGAGTGGCGCGCAACGCCCAGTGCAATGGTAGTAACGCGCAGTGCAATGGTAGTACTGTTGCACTGTGATTAGAAGTACCATTGCACTGTCACTGTTGCCGATGGTGGCGCTGTGGTGTCTACGTTTCACAAAAATTAGTTGCAAAATGGCAGACTTTTGAACTTACTGAACTGTTTGAGTTCTAAACTTATGGAAAAGTTTTAAATTGAGACAAATTGAATATGATATTTCTCATTCTGTTGAACAGTTTGCATAAATTAAATATGACAACTCCGAACTTGTCAAACTTGTAAACAATTTTAACTTGAATATATTAAAAGCCAACCAATCAGATGACGAGGATTTATTCAGGTGTTATATAAAACAAATAATGAATGTTTTACTTTCATGCAATGGTAAGAATAATGTCATTTGGTGACAGATGAAAAGTTCCATTCCACTCGGCATCGCCTCGCGGAATGGAACATTTCATCTGTCACCTCATGAAATTGTTCTTAACATTGCACTCACAAACATTCATTATTTGTATATTATCGAACACACTCCATACTTTTTAGAAACACAAGCGACACAAAAATGGCACATTTGAACACTTTAGCGGAGAATGGCCCTTCAATCTATTTAACGCTTCCTATTACTAACTTTCCAAACAGCGCCGTTCACGAGGCCGGTGCTAACAATATAAGGGGTCCTTTGAGGTTTCGACCTGTCGACGGATGATGTAGTTACCAAAAAAATGTATCCGATAATGTATCACCACAAAACGGATACTGTATCAACCGATAACGTATCAGTATAAGAAAATGTGGAAATGTTATAGATTAATTGAGTGCACAGTCGGGCACAATTACCCGGAAACTGTTTAGAATTGTTCTAATAAATCTTTCTTTCTTTCTTTTTTGAACAATATATATGTTTTTTCTTAACCGTTTATGGCTTGATTCAACACATATCAACTGTCATCTTGTGGTGCATGACTCTAACAACATGATATGGCGTCATCAGGTGTCAAAGTACAACAAGCAATTTTAGCTGACTAATGACCAATTAATTTCTTTCATTATTACTCTTGAACGAAATAATCAGTGATGGTTGTGTATTGTACATCGCAATGAATGACATATGAATGACATTGTCGGATTTATGATACGGCCCCGGCATTGGTATAGCAAATCTACCACTGGAAACGATCGTGTAACCTGAGCTGCCACAACAGATACAATGTAACAAGTTTAACAATTTCGTGGGTTTTAGGCGGCAATCATCCCTGAGGAAACTGATAGGTATTCCGACAGCGCAAAGGTGGCAAAACAAAAGGGCCGACTATAGTTAAGTTTATGAGATAACGCATAAGTGCAATGTAAACAGGTCTATGAGGAAGATGGTGACCAAATGCAAAATCCGGTTTTCACACAAACGTTCGAGTATGGCGCATCCCAAGTTCTTAAATTGTGTTCTTAAAACGGAACGAGAACAGGAAACAGCTAATTTGAATAACGTTTGGCATGCTTCAAACACGGATTGCTTTCTATGTAGTATACAAAAACCTAGTTTAGTTACTAATGTTTCTTGTCATGTTTCCGTCCGTTTTCTGACCCAGGTGAGATCGATTGCGCCATTTTAAAACAGCTCTTACGAAAATTTCCACGCATCGATAATCGTGTAGTTGATCCTTCTAATGAGCTGCTAGGCCGATACAAGGCATTGGCCGAATCTAAGGCTCACCAACTACTCGGTGTTACTTGTGACTGGCGGCAGCAGACGATCGAGCAGTACAAAAAGGCGGGAGATTTGACCAAGTTTCATTTCATCAGCGCAATTCACTCCATGTACCACGCGGAAGATGCTCTGGACAGCTGGTTGGCGTATTTGTACAGCCGTTTGGAAAACGGTGGAGTTATGCTGGTGATTGTGAGATCAGGTAAGTCTAAAACAAACGTGGGCTTTATATATTACCCTTTTCAAATAAAAAAACGGTATAAACACAACCTTTACCGCAACAACAACAACAGCGTGATCATTACATCAGGAACGAGACCACACGTACCATAAAAAAATTGAAAGTCCAAAAACAAACATTAGCCTGACATAATATATTTCGCCCTAAAAAGGTAAATACATAAATTACATCAACCACAACAACGACGACAACGGCAACCAACACAACTACAGCGGCAACGAGACCACAGTTCGGCGATTGTCCTAATGGGGTCCAAGCGGCGTAGCCAGTGTTCTCATCCTAGCCGGGGGGGCGTGTGGGGCGGGGGCTTTAGGTTACAATGGAGGGGCGCTCAAAGACTTTGCTGAAAGGTAGACAGGGTTTTTTCCACCGGACACCCGACCTCCGTCACATCAAATCGTGGGGGAGGGCACCATCTCCCCATGGGGGCGCTAAAACGTGGCTACATTAGACCATCGTTAGACAATAACTACCGCCATAAACAGCCACTCACGAAAAAAAGTTTTTGTGAAAAATACGAACACCATCGCCGAAAAAGGGACTTTATGTTCTTCCAGCTTATTGTGGTAACTCATATGGCTGTGCTTTTCTCGGATGCCTAATATTCAGTGTGGGCGGCGCGACTTGGGCGGGGGGGCCTGAACTTTTTCTGGGGCCGGGGGATGATTCTTGTACTAAAAGAAAGCCTATGAAGTGGGCTTTATCTTCAATAGAGACATTTGGGTTTCGGGTTGTTTTTACTCACCCTGTATTTTCGGACAAAATAATGAGCCCCTTGGCTTCGGACTATCGAACCCTCGGACTATCGAACTTTCGGACTATCGAACCTTCGGACTATCGAATCTTCGGACTATTCAACCGTCGCACTAACGAGCCTTCGTACTAACGAACCTTTGGCTAATCGAGCGGTCACCATCCTATTTGTATCTTAATGCATAATTTGTGAATCTTTATTTTTATCTTAGACGACGGCGGGTTTACACGTTTTTTGAATGGCTTCCGGCGTTTTCATGAAAATTACATCAACCTTTCATCTGGCGATGTGCGCAGCGGGCTAGACCGCCAGGGCATCGCGTACAAACAGTACCACCAACCACAGCGTATAAACATCACCACGTGCTTCGACCGAGCTTCGGAGGAAGGCAACTTGCTGCTGGATTTCCTGACCGTTACCGTGTGCTTCAGGGAGGCAGCGTCTGAGGATCTACAGACCTGGGTGATGGAGCATCTGGCCAGCAGTGATTGCTCGGAACGGAATGGGGACGAGATCTGGCTCAATTTGGATTGGGATGCAGTTGTGGTAAATAAGCCACTCGGAACTGTTTAGCAATCAAACGCAATCTTGCTATCACTTTGTAAACAAGTTTAGACGCTAACAATTACGTGTTCAACTCCTAAACATCAGTGTTTAATTGCTAAACACATGTCATTTTTTGAACAGGTTGTACATGTATACAAGCTAGTCAGAGCCAATGTTTCCCTTCCGCAGATAGGATTGAAACCTTTTTTGTAGGAACATTGGTAATATCATTGGAATATGGTGAAATAATGTGTAAACATTGCTCAAAGTGAAAACAATTACTGGTACAAAATTACACCCCATGAAATTATCACATTCTATCAGATATAAATGAACGACGCAAACATTGGGCTGGTGTCGTGTGCAAATTTCCCTGTTTGCTGTTTAATCTCGCACGATTGCGGACGTAGTACACGCATCTTGTTTCTATTTGCAGCGGCCGGATTTTAAGGCAGCCAATCAGCGTTTGGATTCTAGTCAGCCAATCAGCATAAGAGGGTTGACGCCAAATTGCTATAGCCAATCAGTAGGCAGGAGTATGTATGATGTACGCGCCGTTGTGTGTTTTCTGTGCATTTTATGTCACGGCTTCAAGACAAACATGCATGTTTAGTTTGAAAATAATTCTTTAATTATTCCTTATGCTGCTTTGAACCATACTCATTCAGTGTAATACTTGGGCAGGCATCCAGCATATACCACTGTTTATTGCACAGCCTCTCTACTCCAACTATTTAGGGCCTTGCTATTGCCGATGCGCAATACAGGACAACAATGGAGAAGTTGCACAGGCTAATGAAGTCATGCATGAGAGCATTGAAATCCGATTATGAGATAAAATTCCAGAAAACCCAGTGGACGATTTACTTTACTTTATTCCACCTCATGGTACAATGCAAAATACAAATACATGTATAATTCTTCAAAATAAATTAGGTATGTTAAAACAAATAAGATACTTGAACTTGAACTTTATTTCATCTCATAATTTACATGAATACAAGGTAATAAGCAGATAATAAATACAATTAATAGAGATAAGGAATCCTTAAGAAAGCTTTGCTTGTGGGTATGGACCCCGATAATTAGCATGATTATATACACAGACAAATGGATTATAAACACAACAAAACATGAGCGAAACAAGACAAAGGGGATGGAAGGCAAACCGGAATAAATAAAAATAAATTACAATAATATGTAGGTAAACATGATGATAGAACAAAATCATTATCACAATCAAGAAGAACACCTCTGATCAGTAGCTAATCGTTAATAGTGAAAAAGACTCAAGTTGTACTAAGCAAGAGAAAATCGATTTCATTATAAAGTGAAAAGAGAGAATACGTACATGTCGATCATTTTATAATCTTTCGACGCGTTGGAAATGTGTACATTTAACTGAAACGATTTACAACTGACTGGTTCCCGCCCCTGAAATGCAGTTAAGTACGATCATAGAGGGCACTGGGACCAGTTTATTTGTGCAAGAAGCTTTCAAAATGGGTTTACTCGAAAAATGACGATTTGTATAAGCTACAGGTTTGCTTTTTACATCAAATCACCTGTGAAATGAAGATTATCTATCATCCTTTTCGAAGGTACTACGGCTGATATAAGGTAAACCCGTCAAATTTACGAAATGTGTAAATCAAACTCAAACGTGAACGATGTTTTTCCGTTTCATTTTGTACGGTTTTGGTCCATAATTTTTTTTTATATATACATGTATATTTTTGAGAGAAAAAAAATTGCCCTGTTACCACACTGTAGAGACAATTTATATCTTAGGTCACTTGGTCTAGTGATAATTTTTTGTTTGAATCATCTTTTAAGTACGTTCGAGAAGGATACATTTTAAGACATGAGAACCAGACAATCGTTCAGTGCGTCGTCTGCTACTGCTGTTTGCATGCGAAACCATTGCGCATGACGAACTATAGACGAACTAAAGACGAGCTAAATGCACGCACGGTCTATGAGGCTGAAACATACGTGGTATATACAATGCTGGCTGCAACCAACCACCTAGCTTGTCTAGCGGCTTGATACGGAAGCGTATTATAGCCATCCACAGTACTGCATTACTGAGGTTAGATAATTGGAAGCATGGAATTCCATCATAAAATATCTTAACAAAGCGGAATGCCTTCATAAAATAGCCGTTACGGTAATAGCCTATCGTAAAAACGCTGAATTCCATGAAAGCGTACCACGGAAACGTGGAATTCCGGGCTATATATAGGCTATCGAGGGAACGTGGAATGGGATGGGCTATCGTGGAAACGTGGAATGTCGCAGTAACGCGGATGGTTATATACTGTTCCGTACGGCCGTAGCTAAACCTTGTTTGTTTGAAACTCGATAAACCGCGGCGGCGATAACCCGTCGCCACGAGAGGGCGTTATCACGACCTACCATGTGGGTGCACACCACAGACATATAAACAGGTGCACACCGGGAATTTTAATAAGCCTAAACCCATCCACCGAGCTCATGAATAAAAGTTGTACCGGCAAAATAGTCTTTATTAGAGAGTTCTGAGCCATAAAATTGGGGAATTGAAGAGATATATGGCAATGAACCTCTGTCCCGGACTTTGGGCTTCCAATTCTGAACATTTTGGATACAATTAGGCTCGAAAGTGGGGCTATTTTGCCATGTTTTGGAGGGATCATTTTTCAAGATGGCTACGTTTCCGCTTTTGGGAAAAAAGGGGTCGTCTTCTCGAGAATATCTCGAGAAGTCAATGGTCAGCCGACCCAAAAATGAAAAGAAAATGAAAGATGACATGTTGATGATCATTTTTATGTGCAGTTTAAATACCTTTGAGAGTTCTAAGTATTTGTAAAAGAATTTTGAAGTAAGAGCATTTAGCACTGGTGTCTATGAGCATTTTAATTAAGGGTTGCACCAATATTGCCCAAGAACCCGTGAGAAACAACGTCCAGGCCGATTATTATTTGTTGCATAAAGCACACGCACCTGTTTGGCCAAATATAGTTTTGTTTTTGCGGCGCGCATTCAAAACATTTCATAGTACTTCTGAACCCAAATTAACTCTTAAATTTTTTCCAGTAGCACACAAGATGCAGCAAGACTTTTGTGCAACTTCACTGGTCAGCCTTTTTGTGGTGTGAAGTATGAGTGAGACTGAGAATGGACCGTGTCTGCCAGCAAAAGTATCGAATGCGCACTAATTTCCCCCATTTTTCGGGGGGAAATTTAAGCAATTGGCTTAGACTTTCTTGCTCACGGGTTCGTAGGCGATATGGCTAGTCGTGATAACGCCCTCTTGTGGCGGCGGGTTGTCGAGTATCAAACAAACAACGTCTATAGCCCTTAGACTACCGACAATCCCTCCCCTTTCCCCAGCTCAAAATACAACCCCCTCCCCTTTACCCGACTCAAAATCTATATATATAAGAGAGAAGTTTACTCGCCTCCGAGACGATGTTTGCTCCTCGAAAGGATCCGAGACCGCGGGCTCCCGCGGCGCCAAAATCGCTCCACGTCCGTGGAAAGGTCGGACACTTCGGGTCGTCCTGATTTTCCGGTACGGACCGGCGATCCGTTTCGTCGATTTTTCGTGACTGCGTTTTGCGCAGGAATTTGCCGTCGTCTGCGCTTTCACGTTGACTGCCTGGCCGCCCCCTGTGCTGGCTTTTCTGCGAGTCTAGACTGTACGAGGTCAGCGAGGTCAACGTAGGGTTTCGTTGACGTGTTCTACTCGGCCGTTCTGCAAAAGTGTTCACAGAACGGTAGTATGGGGTGACCTTGGCAAAAAAAAATCTCCATGGTGCGTGGCCACCAAGTGTCCCTATTCTTTCCTGTGCTTTGCTTGCCGCCCGTGCGCCGAGTGCAACGAATACTCAGAAGGACTACACATTAGGATGTCTTGCGCGGTCTGACCAATCGAAAGTCTACACCGCGTAGTACTTCCGGGCTATGCGTAAAACCGTCGATGGCAACGCGTACTGCAGCCTGCTCCACGCCCTGGAAACGAGGTTGGGTCTACGGTGCTCGCTATTTGAAGCACAAGCATGTGACGTCGCGTGATAGAGTGCTGTTGCTTCCATAATGTGTTTACAGCTCCATGCTTCCACTAGCTCTATGCTTCCACCAAGGCTGAGCGTTGTGAGTTCGCTGCCCAGCCCGCCACGTCACGGTATAATTCAGTGTCGCGTTATAATTTCGGGGGCCTGTTTGGGATCAACGAAGGATCGAAGCATTGTTTCAAATATCGCGATCTTGAACGCAGTCATAAAAAATCGACAAAACAGATCGCCGGTCCGTACGGAAGAATTAGGACGACCTGAAGTGCTTGATTTGGCGGAAGAAATTCTCCGTAATTTCCTATGGACGTGGAGCCATTTTGGCTTCGCGGTCGCGATCTTGAACGCAGTCACACAAAAATCGACAAAACGGATCGCCGGTCCGTACGGACAACTAGGACGACCTGAAGTGCTTGATTTGGCGGAAGAAATTCTCCGTATTTTTCTATGGACGTGCAGCCATTTTGGCGTCGCGGGAGACCGCGGTCTCGGTTCCTTTTAGGAGCGAACATTTCTCGGAGGCCGAGTAAAACTTGCTCTATAGATAGTTGACTAACTTGAATAAAAGTTGAATCGACTTTTTCGTCGCAGACGGTCTCGCAGATTGTAATAAGATCAAGTTTACGTTTGTTGAAGAGTCCAATGCTGAAACTTAATTATGACCTTCCTCCATCATTCAGACCGTTTGTAATTTTATGGTAACACTCAACATTTTCATTGCAAATGACAACTTCTCGTTTGATTGCATTATGATTTATTGTCAAAACTGTACAATCAGCCTTCGCCTGTGTACTACGGGTAACCTTTTCACTACGTTTTCCCGGCAATGCAACTTAACTGCCTCAAAAAATGCCAATTTAACAGACCAACGGGAACATTTACAGTTCAAATAAAAAATATATAAATGCAAGATGGAACATAAGATTATACGTCTTCTCCTTGTTTTTTTATTTTGTTAGTCGGACATTTGCAGTTGAACTAGTTCTGGCAGGCGCGTACGCAGGGGGGGGGGGGGTGTTTTGGTCCTGCATATAGTTGAAAACAACTGGAGATTTGCAGCTAAACCAATCTTGACAATTTGGCATTTCGTAAAATGTTCATGGAATTACCCACTTACAAACCAACATCCATACAAGTCCACCTTTTTCTAGTCAAATCATAATATGCCTTTTCAGTGTAGATGTGTTGATACTGTAAATCTGTAATGTAATAAGGGGTGGATGATGGCTTGGCAATGCTTAACATTCACCGTGAGACAGAGGTCAATACGGACGAGATTCTTAACCTCCTCGCGGAAGAGGCACCCAGAAGGTTAAATTTTCGCCTTTCATAAAGGTATCTACTAACTTAAGTTAACGACCTTCAAACATTTTCGAGGTAGTTCATATTAATAGTCCATACCTGCCGACTGTTCCGTTTTAATCTGATCCCCTTTTTTCTTTTATTTTAGGACCTAAAAATCGGAACGTTCCAATGTTCGTGTAAAAAAACAAACATGGATTCTTACACGATCTCCTGACTTTTATGTATAGTGTCAAACGGAGTCGAAATATACCCTCTTTTAATTCTGGCGCCAACACAAACTCCCGACTTTTAATTTAGCGTTAAGTTTAGCCCACTGATACTATCTTTTATTTCTGGCGCCAACACAATTTACCATCTTCATTTCTAGCGTCATAAATGACGACATCCAATTTTGAAACACCCCCCTTGAAAAAATCCTGCGTACGCCACTGAGTTCTGGTAACGGTTTGTACTTTTGTTTATTCTGCTGATTTAAGTGCTAAACAAGGTATGCGAGATACTTGGCTGACAAACAATTTTTCCCCATTTGGAGACGATCTTTGATAACTTTTTGGCTGCAAACTTGACACGTGATATGCCCCATGACTGGATCGTAGCTCGGTTTAATTGTTTATATTTTATTTAGCCCTTGTCCTCCTTGATCCATTTCCCCCATTGTCCACTCTTAGTAGAATCCTTGAACTAAGAGAAACAAGGGGGAATATTTCAAGGTTTCGGCAGGGAGAAGGAAAACCCTGATGAGCAAAAACCCAAGGTACAACGGATCATTTTCGTTTTATGCATATATTTTTTTTCTTCGATTGAAGCAACACAATTGGCCAAATTCCGATGCACAACTAACCAGTTGAAGTGGAACTTGTGGCTACTAAAATTTTGAAAAAAACAAACATCATATGCACAATGCTTTTGGTCTCCTGACTAGTTGCTTATCGCACGTAAGTGTCCCAAGACCAACTGCAAAAATTTCATGATGCAATCCGGCAGAGCAATTTCCACAAGGTATTTGGGACAAACCTTGTCGTCACTTTGAGCAAACTTTTTCTCAAAAATTAAATTCGTTGTTACAAATATTTTTATCAAGATGTCTTTTTTATTCGTTATATGCTGTATTATTTTTTAAAAAGGTACATATTAGTAATTGAGTGAGATTTGCAATATTGCTACATTGATTAAAGGTAGTGAACACCACTTGCAAACGGTCAAAAGTGAAACTTTGAAAATATCATGAAATATCCAACTTGGTTGTAGTAAATAAATGATCAAGCCTCCTGGGAAATACTTGCACCTAGTAGGCTGTCATTTTTGAAAAAAAGAGAAATTACCATCATTTCCTGACGATGGTTAGGATAAACCATCGCGCTACAACAGAAACCTTTGCTTGGCATCGAGAAAAAGGAAGATGCATTTTCGAAGTTGTCACAAACAGTGCGATATCTAGTCTACTGAGCTAAATTTTAGACAGGTTAAATTTTTGAATTACCTGCTTCAGTTTTATAACTCCTTGAATCGGCAGAAAAAGCTCCAGATTTTTTGCAAATAGTGTCCAATTCTTTTAAAACTTGATGTTTAGATTCCTTTGAAAACTTGAGTACATATCCAATCACATATTACAAAAAGAAACTTTAAAAGTTTCTGATACAAAATACCAACATTGTTTTATAGTATATGAAAATCATTTTTTAAAAACCCTCAATTACAGATAGTGATGTGCATGCACAAAATTATGGTATCAAATATTGGGTGTATGTGAGATTGTCATTAAAAATCTACACGTAGTCATGACTGAGGTCAGACTTTTTTTTCTCTGCAACGTTTGCAAATTTTGCGAAGTGGAATATTTAACTTGAAAATTTCATTGTCAAAAAAATCAAGACATTCACAACTGCATTATGGCCTATACATGTACTATATACTTCAAATCCCATTGTAGGTAAAAGTGCTAAATATACAAATAGGAGACGGATGGGAGATGGATGGTTTTATAAACTCCAAAAAATTCGCTTGATAAACTGCCCATTCTCGGTTTCTTAAAATCAGGGGGGGGGGGATGAACGTAACTTGCTCCTACACATTCAAAAGAATCTGTGGATGAACGAGTTGTACTGCCTGGGTTCTTGACTGGACGCCTGCTGAAAAAAACACACAAGGAACAAAATTTACATCAAAGGGCCATGTACACACAAGGAACAAAATTTACATTAAAGGGACACGTACACACAACCTGACACAAGGAAAAAAAATTACATTAAAGAGCATTACATACAAGGAACAAAATTTACATTAAAGGGCCATGTTCACACAAGGAACAAAATTTACATTAAAGGGCATGTACAGCTGGTCGGCCGACCAGCATCCGAAAATTAGCATTTTTACAAATACTGCCCACAATTTACCATATTTTAGTTAGTCTGAATTTCTTTGCATTCGATTACACATCGGGTACAAGCCTTGTCTAGACTAGTTCCTTGACCTCACAATTCTCCAACGTCTATAAATTGCTCAATTTCAATTTAAGTGGGGTCAGGGAACCACACAACAAGAACATGGTTGTTTTTCTTGGTTTTTCCAGCATCTACGAACACCAAACTTCAGTGTCAGTGTAACAATATTTGCTATGAAAATACCGATCCCCCAAATCCATCCAACTCTGAAGATTACATCAAAAGCAAATGTTGTATATTCCCTTTAAGGATGTTTTTCCAAATTAACTAAACATTGGTTTGTCAATTGGGGGGAGTAGTTAGCTTGGCTCCGCCCTTGCTGGAGGGATGAAATTCAATGTAAGTGAGTCTCACCTGAGAGCAGTAGTCAGGAACGGTAAAGTACTTGGCAGGGTTTTGGATTCCATAGGTGTAGTTGACAAAGCCAGCGACCTCAAGGACTGGTGCTGGACAGACCAAGGGGGACAGAGAGGGGGAGAATAAGCTGAGATCATCAAGTCAATCAAAGGTTCATCGATAGAAAGCCAAGTCACAAACCATTCTCAAGTCTATCACAAGCCGATCGCAAGTCTACATGTATCACAAGTCTTTGGCAAGTCAATTACAAGTCAATCACACGTCAATCACAATTCAATCGCAAGTCAATCACAATTCAATCGCAAGTCAATCACAATTCAATCACAATTCAATCGCAAGTCAATCACAAGTCAATTGCAAGTCAATCACAATTCAATCGCAAGTCAATCACAATTCAATCACAATTCAATCGCAAGTGAATCACAAGTCAATTGCAAGTCAATCACAATTCAATCGCAAGTCAATCACAATTCAATCACAATTCAATTGCAAGTCAATCACAATTCAATCGCAAGTCAATCACAATTCAATCGCAAGTGAATCACAAGTCAATGCCAAGCCAATCTCAGGGTGTGCATTTACAAGTCCCGGCAGTATCTGGGTACCCGATTGCATGATGCATGGGTACCCGGGTACCCGTTAACCCCTTAAGGACGGGGTGTAATGGGGACATTCCTCCACACATAGAGCAAGTGGCCCGCATGACTGCACAGCCTTTGTGTGGTAGCGGGACTGCACAAAAGCAGCAGCTGTGGAACTACCCACTAGCTGTGTGCCACGGCATACCACAGCTGGCAACTGCATTCCAATGAGGATTAGCGGCCGCGGCCATGACCGCTTCCCCGGCCCATGGGGTTAAAGAACCCAACCCCAAAATTCGAATCTTGGAAATTGCTGTTGAAATTGTTCATAAAAGTCCACAAGATAATACTACCACTTCCGTGCGTTAATACAGCAAGATACAAGTGCGTATCAGTGGGCTTTATAGCTTTACTGTGTACACTGCAACTTTAATGAGCGTCATAAACATCCAATATGTTTTGTTCTCCCATGTGGCCTGGCTTTCATTCAGAGTTGTAACGAGTCACTGATTTTTGTGACTCGAGTCGAGTCGAGTCATTTTAAAGAAGTGACTCGAGTCGAGTCGAGTCATTAGGTCAACACGGTCGAGTCGAGTCGAGTCGAGTCACAGAGTGTGCTCGAGTCGAGTCGAGTCGAGTCAAGTATTTAGCTCGAGTCAATTCGAGTCACAAATATTTGAACACTAAATTACAATAAAAAGCAACAAACACAACAGAGAAAGAATACAAGGCATCAGTCTATTACGGAAATCCAAAGACATAAAGTTTGCTGTATGGTACCCAACCAACAGTTTCCATTGCTAGCTCACGTCACAGATAAGAAGATGTGAAACTTCGGTCTTATAACTGGTTTGGCTTCGGGTCTAGATTTTGTTGTTCGCTGATCGCTGACAACGTTAAAACCTAATTGCATTATACAAAACTGTTACTGATTATTTAAAGGTGGACCCGTCCGTATCCATTTTTTTTTGGTGTGAAATCGGAACATGAATTTAAGCCAGCGTTCCACCAAGAACTTCAAAATCGCCCGAAACCAATGATGAAACCACGGATTGAGAAATGCGTTTTAAGTCTGGTTCCGGGTTTAGCATTACATGCTATAGAACCACAAGGTGGGAGTCCGCGACACGGTGTATGTTTGTTGTTTCATTATGGAGGAAGGAAACAGATGGCCGCTGTATATAAACGTACATTATTCGCCAATATTAACGTGACGTGAACAAAAACTGGCAATGCGAACGGCGCAGCGTTAGTCATTGCAAATATTTTTCGCAAGTAAGTTTTGCTTTTATTTTGGGACTCGAGTCTTATTAGCCTTCCTCGAGTCGAGTCGAGTCATTCTGATGAGGGACTCGAGTCGAGTCGAGTCATTTGCTAGCAGTGACTCGAGTCGAGTCGAGTCGTTTACCCATCGGGACTCGAGTCGAGTCGAGTCGCCAAAAAATGTGACTCGAGTCGGACTCGAGTCGAGTCATTGACTCGAGTCATTACAACTCTGCTTTCATTTTGAAAATTCTCCACAAACGACATGCAAAACCTTGGTTTTTTTTCATTGACGGAGAAGTTAGCAATAATAATAATAATAATAAACCATTCTTATCAAGCGCATTTTACACGGGATCCCAATGCGCTTAACAAATAACAGAGGAAAACACTAACATTATACATCATTTGCAGTGAACAGATGGGTTTTAAGATTAGCTTTGAAAACGTCCAGGTTGGGGCTTCCTGGATGTGATTGGGTAGTTTGTTCCAGAGCAAGTAATTTGTAAATTTGGTTAGGGGTACCCGATCCCATAATCCAGTTCCTGACATCAACGGTCGGGTACTCAGGAACACGGTTCCGATACACAGCCCTGTTAAGTCAATCACAAGTCAATCCCACATAACTCACGCTTCATTCGAAAGTTAATCACAAGCCAATATAGGCAGTCAATTACAAGTCATTTGCAACTCAGATTACAGTTGTAAACGCTATCTTTAACCCTTAAACTTGGGGTTAACACAGGTTTGCCGTCAACCCTAGGTATAACCTCATGTTGTAGTGTGAAAGGGGTCAAACTGACTGAAACCGTTAGAGAATATAATATCAGAAAAGACTGGGCCCTCTTTCATAAAGTAGCTTAACCCTAACTCCCTCTAGAAGCATTTTGGCCAAGATGCAACCTCAATCTTGCAAAATATTCAAACTGCCTCCATAAATTGCATGCAGCCTCCATCCTGCAAAATCCTCTTTTATTCCCCGAATGTGGTCCTTGGAGGGGTGACCACTTCCTCAATCCTACAAAATCCTCCAGCAATCACTGTCAATATGTTGAGGCAGAGTCAGTGACATCCTGGAGCAGTGTGGAGGATTTCAAGTATAATCCCGGCCTAAATTTAATCACGGCTGAGCATAAACAACACAAGGTTCGGCCCAAGACCTTGACAAAGTGTATCCTCCAAAATCAGCCACACATTTTTGCCATATAGCCTCAATTCTGCAAAATCCTCTATTTTGCAAAGAGTATTTTAAAGAATTGGGCAGGTTAGGGTTTAGAGCAAGCAGAAAAGTTGTGCTAACTATAACAGAATATTGTGCTCACTTATTTCATCCAAATTCTATTTCATGACTTGGATGTGCTAACGGTTGCACGCGCATAGAGAATTCTATTGTTACATCACTAATTTAAGCAAATTTTTTGTCGGGGGTTAAGCGTGCTTTTAATGTGTTTACTGCTCACAGTCTCAATGAAAAAGACAAAGGATCTGTTAGCAGAAAATTGTGTACTTAGCAGCACTATAAAACTGGGCCCTGGTGTGTATAAAAGGTGTAGACTGCTTGAAATTATAAAAGAAAATATTAAGTCACTAAAAAGGTAGAAAGCATCAAAAGAAGAAGTTGACGTACTTCCTTGCTGTGCACCCATGAACGTGACGCTGGTAGGGATGCAGTCACCCTTGGAGACAGAGAAAATGGCCGTGCCTTCCAGCGCTCCCTCCTTCACGGCATAAGAGAAGGAGTCTGCCATCATCAGGTAGTCCCCGAAGTAATATGTGCTGACATAATCTGCATCATCTAGGAAACCAAGAACAAAAACCAGAGTAAAGCATTGACAAAATGACTGATTTGTTCTTTTCTAAACCAATTCAAGATTGGGCAGACGAGGGACACTACACCCAACAGAGCACCCAACAGATCTAGTCTGTGTTGTACTTGAACTTGGCTGCTTGCTACGACCTGTCATCATAACAAATATCACCTCGTTGCAGGGAATCGGAGTGTTTGACTAAATTTTTAACTAAATGGTTGAAATATTTTGTCTTTCAAGACGGGTGTTATTCGGCCAAAAATAACCCTGACGTTACACATTCACTTTTCACTGCAATTCGGGCGATTCACAATGCAGTGCGCCAACAAGAGTTTGCCATGGAGAGTCCATTTTTCAAGATTACAGTCGACAAAACATGGCCCATTTGAATGAGTGTCAGTGGACAACTTGAGATAATTTCTTATAGATTGAATCATGGCGTTCTGCCGCCTTACAAAAAAACATGATATTGATAAAAAGAAAAGAAAAGGGCAAACAGATACTCGAATCATACACTTACAAAACTACTGATGGAAAAACTAACAATTTCAAATGTCCCGTGCTGGGAATTTGTCGACCATCTCCCACAATACACTGGGAAAAATGAACTTTCCGTGGCAAACTCTTGGAGGCACACTGCATTGTGAATCGCCCAAATTGATTGTTAGCACTGTAGCCATTTGGGGAAGTGTGGCCAAGTGGTTAGGGTTTGCAATTCATGATCAGAAAGTCAGGGGTTCGAATCCAGTTGCTGGCCATATGTTGTGTCCTTGGGCAAGCCACTTCACCCCACTTGCCTCTCTCCACCCAGGAGTACGAATGGGTACCGGCATTAGCTGGGGAGTAACCTGCGATGGACTAGCATCCCGTCCAGGGGGAACACAAATATTCTCATTCGTTTCATGCTACTAAACCGGAGATAAATTCCGGCCTGTTGGGCCACATTGGCTTGTGACAGACTTCACTTTTTTCTTTTTTACTGCAGCCATATTTGAGGAGAGTGCTTTTGCTCAATAGGTATGCAAGGGTAGACTTGTGTATGTGTAAGGACACAATACTGGCTAATTTTAGGGTGGAACTCAATGTTGTCACTCCTGATAACTAAATAGTTGGGTAAAGTCTGTTTTGGTGGTTTAACATGTTAGGTACAAGTATGAAGGGATAAATAAAAATTTTAAAAATCCACAATTTTCATTTTTTAGTGGTAAAATTCTTGATTTTGGTGAAAATTTACCTCGAAATACCACTTAAAAACGGGACATAACAAATAAACCTTTTTGAATGAATTAAAAACACGCTTACAATTTATTTCCTCAGATGAATATTGTATTGAAGTTGTTAGTAATGGAATGAATTTTACAAATACAGGTAACCTGTATTCAAAATATTTCTGGTTTGTGCACAGGGACGCCAGATAAACTATTTAACGTAACCTATTTAGCATATTTACTGGGGTCTTTATAAACCCTCCTTAGTATATCCTACAGTAATTTCAGATGATAGAGTCTTCAGAAGCATAATATCAGTTCCTTTATACACAATGACATAAGTTTTTAAACTTGACCTCTCCTTAATTCAGATTTAAGGGTGGGTCACCACTTTGGTGTCCATTTTTATTCAACATAATGAATGCCTAATTCATTATGTGTTAGGAGGGAAGGCCAAATACTCTAACAGTGATGTTGTACTCTACATGTGTACATGTACCAATATATCTAATCACAATTAGGACATTTGATCTACATTAAAAAAAATCAGTCATTCTACACTATGTAACTAATGATAAATGGTGTCCACTAAATGGTGTAACTAACGTAATTATAAAGCTACAGGGGTAGAAAAGTAAATAATAGCTAAATGGTTTTGAAGAGCACATTACTTTCTAAGGAGTATCTAGCAGTTTAAAATATTTACTGTGATATCCAGAGCAATAGGAGTAAAAATGCCATGCATGTGATTTAACGTTAGTTACAGCTGGACACCAAAGTTGCATTAGTTACAATGTGCACTTTGTATAATACAATAGTTAATATCCCCAAGCAACAACTTTCCAGTGGAATATTGCTGTTTATTAGTTTAAATGGGTCCCTTTGGTAGTATGGAGAACAACAATTTAATATTAGTTTTGGGCTCAATAATAATATAAAGTAATGTAAATTATGAAGGCATGTGGTGTCCACATGTAACTTACGTAACATTTTGATACAGAGATTGTCAAAAGAGGTCCATATAAGATCGTGAAAGGAACATAATGTTTAATGGATGAATTTCCCTCTGAGGTCCTTACTGTGAGACACTGTGGTCATAAAATTTTCAATTGATCTGCTATTAAAATGGTTTAACAGCTAAATCTCTCATTTTATTTAACGTTAGTTACGGTGTCCACTTGTTAAATTTGCGACAAAATATTATATAAAAAAAAAATCGTCTAAATTTTTGATTTTCAGCAATGAATAGCTTAGGCCCTATATTGCAATAAAGAAACTACAATAATCTCCATTTCTGACAATTATGGTCTGGTAACAAGCAAGAAGTGGACACCATGTAACTAACGTTAACTTTCCCTTTATCACCAACATAAAGCTGCTAATAAAGGAAAGATGCTTTAAAACTTATCTTCTCATTATTATTTTCTATTGAGGGAAGGCCGGTTGAGCATTACAAAAGGGAAACAAAATTAATACAACCAATTTTATTTTTGATCCCCATGGCCCTAATTTGTTCTCCAGTATTGTGTCCTTACACGTATACATTGCTGAAAATTAAAGTAGTCCATCATTTGTAATTTGTGCATTTTGTTCGTTTGAAGCAACGAAAGTGCTCAAAATCTAAAGAAGGGTACTGAGCAACTAACCTGATGAAGTTTCAGCTCAGCTTCAGCTATATATTCCAAGAAAAACAGCATTCTAGGATCTCAATTTCAAATCAAAAGTTGCTGAATCATGTTTTGAATTGGGCCTGAATTCAGCGTCCAGGACGTTCTCACTGAGCTGATTGCAGCTACACAATGTCGCGCACTAATCTGATGAATTATAGCAATTGCGCGTGCGTGTGCGTCGTGCCAATGCTTGCGCGTGCTTCGCCGAAAAACAAAATGAACTACTAATTTGAATTTCCTATGGTGCGTCTTAAGAAGCAACGTTGGAAAGGCCTTCTTTCTTCAAAATAACAGCTTGCCAGAAAGAACAATTTCACAGGGAGTTTAGTCCCCTTATCTTTCAACCAAGTATGTTTTTCAACAATAATTACGCCAGTTACTTTTCAGATAGCTGCAAATGATGGACTGTAGCTTTAACAAACAAAAAAACATGTCAAAGATGGCTCCTGAATGCAATCCATGTATTGAAATACGCATTCAGCAAAAGTGAAATTAATTTATCAGAAATGATGAGGAATGCTCAGCCAAGTCCACAAATCCAATCTTCTAAAACTCACCTGGAATACAGTGGGACATGTTAGTTCCTGCAGGGAGGGGGAGCATTTGGCATGTCTTGATCTGAGTGTTGATGATGTATTCCACTTGCTGAAAGTCAACCACACAAAAACAAACATTTGAAAATTCACAAACTCAAGGCAATAATTAGTCTCGGTCCAAGGCTGGATTAGTGGATTTTATTCCCCTAATAGTACTGCTGTTCTTTGACAAGCCCGGTTAAGCCACCACAGTGGTAGAGGTCTCCATCAATAAGATCAACCAGATCAAGTTTTGGGAATTTCGGCAGCGCTTCCCAGAAAATTCCGAGCATACCTGGCCTGCGCTGGACTCACACTGACACACGTGTGTGGTTTATGCTCGGAATTTCCAGGGTAACGCTGCCGAAATTCCCGAGCCAGGATGTGGTTGATCTTATTGATAGAGATCTCTACCACTGCAGCGACTTCACCGTGCTTGTTAGGGAGAAGCTGCATTAGGGGAATAAATGTCTTGAATCCTGTCTTGGACCCAGACTAGGCAACGAGTGACAAACAAACAAACAAACGGCATAGTCATTTACATGTTGTTCAAAGCTTCTCTAAAGAATTGAACCTGTTGTTCACAATTCACAAGGTTTTGGGGGATTTTGAAGGACTAAGAGAGGAAACGCGGATTCAAAGATGGGGAGGGGGGTAGGCAATTTGGAGGAGGGAAGGGGGGCAGGCAACAGGGGCCATTTTTTTCTTTGATACATAAAATCAGAACAGCAGTGAAGACAACCTGTTTTAATTCAATGCTTCTCATTTCTTACATATGACTAAAATGAGATATTACAAAAAGTGGAGCACCCCAAGAATCTCATGGTGTTCAGCTCCCCCCCCCCCCCAATCCCAGCCACTTTTTTCAATTTACAGCATCTGGTCAATCCTCCCCCCCCCCACCTCCCTCCCTCCTCTAAGATTTGGTTCTGGACCCACCCTTGGAGACAGGTGGAGTAAAGCCAGCATTACAAAATAACATAAACCTTGAATCCGCTTGAAAGTTCCAGTGCAAAGAATGTGCCAATGGGTGTTTGCAGCGTAGGAGATATGGCGGTTAACCCAATGTCTAACATGTCTAACATAGAGCAAGTAGAGTTCTCATCAACATAACTTTGAATTTTAAATCAATATTGGGGTGAACACACAAAATTGACTGCAGGATTCATTCAACCATCAGCCGGCCGAATACTGATCGAGCACCATGCTAGTGGTCTCCCAACCTCTTAACATCTCTGCTCAAGAGGATATCTGATGTACTAATCCAAACTTGTGATAGTCTAGGGTCTAGACGTTGTTATGGTATGATACGCGATAACCCGCCGCCGCGATGACCCGAGAGGGCGCTATCACGACCAACCAATATCACCCACAAACCCATCGGAACAACGTCTAGGCCAATTCCTATTGGATGTGTAATGCGCGCGCACCTGTTTGGTCTAATATGCAGCACACGATTCAAAAAAATTCATAGAAGTTCCAAAGCAAACTCTCAAATGTCTTCCAGTTGTATAAAGGATGCAGCAGGACTTTTGTGAAAATTCACTGGCCAGCTCTTGTGTTATGTGTACAATTGTATATGTGGGACTGAAAATGAACTGTTATTGCCAGCAAAGTCGCGCATGCGCCCTAGTTTCCCCAATTTTTCAGGGGGGGGGATTTTAGAAAATGTCCTAGATGTTGCTACTGACAAGTCTGTGGTTGGTCGTGATAGCGCCCTCTCGCAGCCAGTTATCACGGCAGTGGGTTATCGTGTATCAAACCATAACAACGTCTAGCCCCTAGACTAAACTTGTCATCGTAACTAATTTATTTCTGACAATCGTTTAACATCTAGCATCGATTTTTATGTACAGAAATCTCCCATCTCTTTCTGGAAATCATGATTTATTTTAAAAATAAGTACATGTAGGTAAGCAACTTCACCTTAGAGTAGTCCACAATGATATGGTACTCGTAGACCATCGATCCATCCTGAATTAAGGTGATTTGGCCAGCTCTCTGGTTCATGTAGTCAAAGGCCAGCTGGACGGATTCGATGATGGCCACAAATGAGCCTTGCGATAATGTGCCAACCACCTGGCCTGAAAATTACGGACATGAAACAGCGAATGACTAATAAGTTAATGATAGTATCATTGCATTTATGCATTTTTAATTTGCTTTTGGAAGCAACACAATTAACCAAATCTTAAGTAGCCGGTTGACAAAATGGTTGAAGTTTCAGCTCTTTACATAAAGTTTGGAGAAAACAGAGTGAATCTTAGTCCAAAAATTTAGGACTGTCAATACTGCGTATGAGCGTCCCAAAACTGAAGCTATTGAAAACATGCAACACAAGAAAATAGACTGGCATCTGAAACAACCAGTCCAACAACCCTTCAGTACTTCATCAATCAACTGTGCCAAGGAAACGTCCGGCATGTCTGGTACTAGTCTCTATTTCTACATATTTCTCCATAGCCAGCCACCAGACTAATGAAGAGGTCTGTCTTTTTAAACAGTTGACATGATTGGACCATGGTGGGACATGTACCAGTCTAGTCTTTCTTTAGCTTCAATTTGAAATCACATGACTTTCCTCTGATGTGCAAAATATGGAAGAAAAGTCTTCTTTAAAAATTAAATTGAGACTTCAAAATTGGTTGGTGAAATACTGAGGGCCTTGTCTTTGCCCGATGAAAATTTGGTAGAATTTTGCTGGCTGCATTGGAATTCTGCATTGGAAATCAATACAAAAATACCACTTTTCTTGAAAATGACAGCACACCAGGGGCCAACGTTTTACCGGATGCTTTAGACCGTCATTCACTAAGTTTGTCAGGATAATTTGGTAGTTTTGTTTTTTGATGTTTGCAAATGTTATATATTCCAGTTTAAACATGTTAAAGGGAAGATACAACAATTGCAAACATTACAAAACGAAATGATCAAATTATCACTAAATACCTTGCTGGACTGTAAGGGAATGACAGTCTGAAGCATCCTGTAAATCGTGACCTCCTGGTGTGCTGACATTTTCAAGAAAAATTGTATTTTTCCAACGCTGGTCAGCCGACCAGCGTTGGAGAAAACTGGCTTTATTTTCAAAACTGCTCCTAAAGTTTCATAATTAGTTATTCCGTGTTTTCTTTGCAACTGTGAAGGGGTACAAGCCTACTAGACTGACTCTCTGATCTTACAATTCCCCAAAGTCTTTAAATTCTCCGTTTCAACTTAAGTGAGGTCTGGAAACCAGACTACAAGAACATGAATGGTTTTCTTGGTTTTTCCAACATCTACAAGCCCAAAACGTGAAACAAGTCATTTTAACAATATTTGCTAACAGTAGGCCCCTACTAATCCTCCAAATCCATTTATTTCTGAAAATTGTAGCAAAAGCAAATGTTGTACATTCCTTTAAGTCCCATCCGTGGATTCTGTTGCTAGCGATTCAAAAGTTGACATTTCATATTTTGAATTGCAACCTCTCATGTACAAAATCTCTGTATCAGCACTCGAGACATGATTCTCACATCAAGGTGCCATGGGTAATTCTTCCAGTATTTCACTAATATCCTGAAATTAACAACAAAAACAAAAGCACATGTGCACACCTTTTTAAACCACTTTCTATATTATTGATTTCTTCCAAACAATGCATGTACCATAGGCAAACTGTCTTTTCTTCACTTTTCGGAAATGTTTATCTCATCCAATCAGTAAATGAGGTCAAATACCAGGCAATGCTCCTACTTAAGCCGTGTCCACCATGGCCGGTCCATGACCATGTTCATATTGTCCAAATTTGAAATCTAGTCTGTTTTGTTTTCCAATGGAACCTAGATGCGAATAATCAGGAAAAGTTACATAAATGATCTATTTTATTCTGGCATTTGCAGCTCCATGTTTGGACAAACCTTCTCCAACTTTACCCTCAAAATTGTAGAAAAACTAGATGTCTTAAACGGGTGTCGGACGCTTCGCCCCATTTCCACGTCGCCCCATGTCACTTCGCCCCTAACCACTTCGCCCCATCCCCACTTCGCCCCATCCCCACATCGCCCCATCCCCACATCGCCCCATCCCCACATCGCCCCACCCCCGCTTCGCCCCATCCCCACCCCACTTCGCCCCATCCCCACTTCGCCCCATCCCCACATCGCCCCATCCCCTCTTCGCCCCATCCCCACCTCGCCCCATCCCCTCTTCGCCCCATCCCCACATCGCCCCATCTCCGCTTCGCCCCATCCCCGCTTCGCCCCATCCCCGCTTCGCCCCATCCCCGCTTCGCCCCATCCCCACTTCGCCCCATCCCCACTTCGCCCCATGTAGTATGAAAAAGGTGAAGGTTAGGGCCCGGGGTGCAGACCAAATAAACTGCCAAAGACCCCAGATAATAAATGCTCCCAATTCTAGAAACTTAGGAAAAATACAAACTCTCTGATGAGGTGCTCGAGACACAGATGAGAGAAATGATGGCTCTATCCCATTCAGAGACGCCTCTCCTATTGGCTTGTGAATAAAAAATGTGCGTAAGAACAACACATCATTTAGATGAGATTGGTTCCTCCAAGAGTGAAATTAGGATGTCTAAGGTATTGTCGTTCTCAGATAAGTGGGAGACGGGTTGGTATAGCCGGGTTGGGAACAAAATTGGATCTGTTGAAATTGTTTTTTAAGCCAATAAAATAAATGAGATTTTTTTTACATGTAACGGCTGGGGCGAAGTGGGGATGGGGCGAAGTGGGGATGGGGCGATGTGGGAATGGGGCGAAGTGGGGATGGGGCGAAGTGGTTAGAGGCGAAGTGACATGGGGCGACGTGGAAATGGGGCGAAGTGTCCGACATTCGTCTTAAACTTACTTAATTTAAGGTAGGCCCTACAGTAGACCCGTGAATGTGGCGTTGTATACAACGCCACGTTGTTGTGTCATTTTGAACCTAGCGAAAATCGATCCGGCTACATAATTCCGTATGGGTGTTGAGTACTCACCTAGAAATCTAAATTTGCCCGTCCGATTGTTTAAGCTGTGTAATTTCGATGAAATTTGCCCATCAGTAAAGACCCATACGAACGTGTACAGAAATTTCATTTTTACACGACAAGTGACCCTAACAAATGACCCCGGACGAGTCGCTTGGACAGATTGACGGCTGTTTCATGTCGCAATCCCGAAAAAAGAACAACCCCGCACCCGATTGGCTGTTCGGCTCATGACGTGTACGTGTGCGCTCACGCAAGTGGGCGCACGTGCGCCAGCGTGCGGTGCGGTGAGAGAGGAAAGGACTTGAAACTTGTCTAAAACGATGTCTCTTTTAGCTGTGACAGTAAACAGCCGCAGAATTATACGAAGGACGGTACAATAAAATGCAATGCGCATGCGTCACTTGGGAGAAAATGGCAGCTAGCAGGACTTCATAAACCGGAAAATCGGGGCCAGAATTTTCCTCAAACTTCGTCAAATGCAAGTTTTGACGTGCAAACGGATTTCAAGACAGCTTCATATGTGAGTACTTATTACATGGGCAAAATAACATCCAGTGTGTGTTACGCAGGGAGTCAGAGGGACAATTTCGCCAGGTTCAAAATGACACAACAACGTGGCGTAGTTTACAAGCCACGTTCACGGGTCTAGCCCTACAGCCGACATTTCAAATTTGCGAACACAATTTTCAGGAAATTTAGCACAGATCACATGTGACCGTGGCTCACAATACTGTATATGCAGAGGATGTAAATTGGAATTAACTTAACTTAAGTTAATTCCAATTTCCATGGAGGAATTGCTCCATGCCAGCCCATGGTAATTTCTCCTCCTTATGAGGCCACGGAGGAACTTGGAACGAAAGTTTGTGTTCCTTGAATTCCCTCCAATACAGGCAGACGGCAGGACTCACCATCTAATGTCTCAAACTGATCAGGGTAACAACATTTCTTCTGAGCCACACTGGTTGCCACCACAGCCAGAATCCAAACCAGCACTGCTTTCACCGCCATGTTTCCGTGTTCAACAAGAATACCATTCACCATTCAGCCATTATGCCATAGGCAGATAGGTAATGCTGCACAAAGGTACAAGGTCATGCATTGTATCACGTGCACGTACTGTGTATGTACTGTGCGTTGTTGATCTCGTGACACTGCGTGTGGCGTAATTTTGTTTAACAGCGCCCCCAATCGTGATATGATGTGCATGCCACGATTATTGGATTATTCCACGGCCGATGATTGCTTTTTGCAAACAATCCTGGATCTGCCCCTCCCCCCCCCCCTTAAAAAAAAACTGCTGGCAACAAAGCCCATGGCACGCATCGACCGCATGGCGGAACTGATGATCTTTGAAAACAAAACCTATTCAAAAGACTTTACTCACGAGTCGGCCATATTAAATTGAGAGCGAGATAAACTCTTTATTTTTTTGGCACTAGTTGCGAGTATATACATGCATGGAGCTGTAATGAAACAAAAAATCATGGAAATTAGGCCCTAAATATACCAGTATGCTTTGATGAATAATTCAGTTGTGATTAAACATATCCTAATGTTTTAAAGTTGGTGTATACGTGTTTTTTGGGGTGTGGCACCTTCAAAAAAAAAATTTCAAATTGAATTGATAATTTCCTAGCATTACATTAGTAAAGAGCTTTACAATGAGACATCGCACGAAAAAAAGCAGCCCACAACAAGTAATCAATTAATTATGTTCAACTTTTGAATTAAGAGCGGGACCATCCTTAGTCGTTCTGAATCGTGTGCGCGATTTCTGAACTGGAGCACGCCAGATAAACCACTACACTGCAAAACAAACAAGGCAAATGTATTTGGTACGGGACATTATAATTCCTTTCAATTTCGTTCGGAAACGAATATCAAAATTTAGAAGGAAAAAAAAAGGTGTATAGGCCAACCAACTTGAAGCCACATTTGAAGAAAAAAAAAGAAATAGAAAAAAAACTGAGGTTTGGAGCGCCTTCCAATTATAAAATAGTCTGTCAGCATCCCATTCAGTTTATCATTTAAAACAGATTCAGAGAACAAGGTATTTAGCCTTGGCATGTAAGCATTGCTATTACGAGCGAAAGTTTATTCGTATCGGATCGGTGAATCAAATGAAATGATTTTAGACAGGTATACAACGCAAGGATGCTTGCTCAATTTATTGCCTTCTATAAAGCTCATGAACGTTAGTGTTAGTAACTTTGCAACTTATATTTCTCATTTAAATAAAAAAAAGTTTGCAAAATTAAGTAATCGTCGAAAAACGAACTTTTCAACCTATTTCTACGCAACATTGACACGATCTGCATTTCTATAGGACCGTGAAACCATTTATGGAAGTCAAGGCTGATGATGACTTTTCTGACAAAGTGAAACACCAAACTTGATCCAAACCGAACCACCAAACCTAACACTGCTCGGTAATTCTACAATTATTCACAATATTGCGATCGAGAAGTCGGTGGAACAACCCAATAGGAAAGCCTGATTTGACACACTTTGGGGTAAAGTAACAGTTTTGTTTTGTTTTTCAGCATTTAACATATTCTAAATAGCAAAGCAAGCGACAAACATTCAAGCATTAGCTATAGGCCTACGCATATCGTATAACATTGTCGGAAAGTCCGTAATTTTGTTGATACGTCGAAATGAGAGATCTGGCCCGAATTTAATAACGCCGCTTAACTGCCGATTTTGTGCTACCAGAGCTTCCGTTTATTTCATGGAGACCGTAAGCAGTAAGCACATCAAAAGCCTGTTAATCACAGAGGAAAAAGTTGCTTAAATCAGTGACCTAACTATAGACATTTCGCGCGCAACCTCTAGCACATTTTACGCCTCGACATGGCGTTTTATAGGGTTCATGCGGCGAACTTTTCTTAGGAACACTTTTTGTGCAACTTTCTACTCCTCGTAAAGGTATGAACATTATTTGACATCCCTTTGTGGTTAATTGTATTGAAAAGTGCACTTCTTTAAACATTTTAAATTGTCCATGCTTTTCAGGTCAACCGAGGGCGCTGTTGCTAAGATGTGATTTCAGAAATTCGACACTGTTCAGTTTAGGGGTTTTCTGTTCAAACACAAAATTTGCTTATTGAAAACATTACTTGTGAAAAGGTTTGCCCATTAATTGGCCTACTGTACTGCCATGTACTTACACAACAACGAATCAACCAAGAAAAGATACTTTATAAAAGCTTTGCTCATGAGTATGGAAATTTGAATTAGCATAAAAAAAACAAGGCATCAAAAGAACCTTCAAAATGGAAAAAGGAAAATTGAAACACGAGGTACAAGTAATGGGACACAAAAGTGCATTTTCAATGATAATAATTATTAAGAAAGTTATAATGCATGAGCCCTTTAAGATTAGCACAATTTCTGCTGTAAACAACTTTTCTGCTAACTATTAAGCAGCGCTATGAAATTGGGCCAAGCAGCATGTGGCTCTAAATATGACACACAATTACGAACCAGCAGTGATGTACCTTATATTTGATGACAATAATACCGCTTTAAAGTTTGTTCTACTGAGCTTTTATTTTCTTATTTCACCAGCACGAGTCCCAGACAGTGTAGTATCCAAGTTTTCGATCCCAGGGGAGAGGGTGTTCTTTAAATGCCAAAATAATTCCCCCTTTTTTACGAAAAATAAGTTGAATGGAGGCCGGGCACTTCAAAGAGGGCGTTATTATATGAGCCCGATTATGGTTCACGCCCGTTCAGTAACACTTCTGTTTTTAATACGAATGATGGGGAACGTCACCCTCCCACACTGCGCTTGACACGACACTCATAAATGTATGAATCGGACTTATAGCTATGCCATACTCAACTGCCCCTGCATTCACACGGTCCAACTTAAAAATTGATTACAAGTGCCGAACGCCGACCATTCCACATCTTTACCATTACTTGCTAAGCACTATAGGCCTACATTAAAGTGACTAAATCTTTACCTTTAAAGGGGCTTATTCATGCATTGATACTTAGTTTGTTTCATAAACAACAAGACATACAGCATCTTTAAACACCATTAACAAAATAATCGATTCTCTCCACTGTCAGTTCAAGTTCCTTGTGGTCGACCGGACGCAACTATATCGTTGTCCTTTAATACGGGACACGCTGGTACTTCAGCTGTTTCAGCAACTCCGATTCTGCGGTGATATACTGAGTATCGAAAAACAATAAACAAATTGCTTTAGAAAGAGATTAAGTTAATTAAACGGGGGGGACAAAAATATTTCAGTTTTTTAACAAAAACCGAACCACCAAATACAGCTAGCTGTATAGCTGCTCTGGGTGATTTTGGCTGCTTCAATGTGGATGTTGGAACTGCAGACATTCTTACTACTGCCAGTGGAGTAACCAAGTGGGGCCGGGAGAGACCACAAATTCCTAGTGCCCCCCTCCCCCCCCCCTCGCTCCCAGGTTCCCCCCACACACAAACAATCGTGAAATATGCCGCGTGCTAAAGAACACAAGTGTCTGTTAATTACTTTTTTGAGCAATGGAACAGAAGTGCATTGAAGTCGACTATATTTTGTACTCGATTCTAATCCCCTTAATTCCCTTGACCCTTTTGGGGAATTGTGTTTGGGGTCCGGCCCTGGTGTCACCCCATATTATGCTGGTGCTCCCCCCCCCCCGCCCACCCCGTCCCCTCCCCCTTAACCCCCGACAAAATCCTTGCTAGCCCACTGACTATTACAAGGAAATCTAGTATATAAAAGCAAGTCTGAAGAATCGTTGAACTTTCTTTTTTTTCTGACGGGAAATGAGGTATATCAAAAGCATTAAACGTAGGTTTACCGAAGGGCAGTAGTCAGGCACATCGAAGAACGAGGCAGGATCGGCAATGCCCTCCACGTAGTTGAAAAAGCCAGTGACGGTAAGAATGGAGGCTGAAAGTACAGAAGCAAATTGGACAACAACAAAATGAGAATGGTTTGTGTTTGCATCCAGGGCGGATCCATCAAAATAAGCTTCATCTTATTATTTATTTATTTATTTATTTATTTATTTATTTATTTATTTATTTATTTATTTATTTATTTATTTATTTATTTATTATATACATCATCCAATAGTGCAAGCGCCAAAGACGGAAGGATAAATAATTTACAGTAAAACATTTAAAATGAGGAAATTTTCCCGGTACGGTATTCAACTGACCTTAAGTTTGGAAATAAACCTGAAACCTGAAAACCTGATCCATCAATGGCTCAAGGGAAAGGGGTAGTTGTCAAATGGAGGGGCGGGGGGGGGGAGCAGGCAGGTGCTACTTTTTTCCCTGCATAGGCGAAGCCAGCCGGGGTAAGGGGGTATTTCCCAATTTTTAAAGACTGTCTTTTTCCAATCAAATGCCCTTTTTTCAACGGGCTTACCACCCAATAATTTGTAAAGAGTGCCATTTTTTTTACGAATTGTCCTTTTTTTCTGAACAAGTGCCCCTTTTCAAAAAAGAAGTGGTGCCCTTTTTTGTTGCATCTGCCGTTTTGGGTGCCTTTTTCAGAATTTCGCACATGTATTGCCCTGAAAAGCACCATATATTGGCCATTTGTGTGCATAATTGTCAGTTTTGAACAGCCCCCCCCTTTTACGGAGGCCAAGTGTCCGGAGAAAAAAATGTGTCTACATTTCACCACTGATGTGCAAGTGCCCTTTTCAAAAAAATTGTACCCCCCCCCAATAAAAATGACCGTGCTACGCCCCTGCCCTGCATGACTGTCCTGTTTAAACCCCTAACCATTCTACACCTGCAACTGATTTTATCATTGTATTTATATCTCTTCATAGCCTAGTTTTGTATTGTTTGTCCTGGCACTTGATTGGATGTTCTGCTAAAACAAACAAAACCAGGGAGGGGTCCCAGATCTGAACCAGACTAGCTTGTTGCTGACAATGTGATGAACACTGGACGGGAAACATTCTCTTTTTCAATAGAGCGGAAGGATCCTTTTTCAATATGGCGACGGGCTTAAGGACTACTTTTCGTGTGACACAAGGGCGGATCCAGAACACTTTTCTTGAGGAGGGGGGTGCAAACAAAATTGGTCCCCAAAAAGTGGGTCCCAGAAATTAAGGCGTGAGGTTCGGGCCCCGATTTTTTTTTAATTCTAGATGCTCTGTGGTGCGATCTGAGGCAGTTTCTGACCATTTTTTACCAATTTTTTTTTAGAAAAGGATGGTAGTGTAAGCGGTGCCTGCCTTTATTGCGACGTCACATAAAAAAATTGGGTTCGTTTTTTTTGGGGGGGGGGCATGGCCAACGTCCCCCCCCCCGATCCGCCCTTGGTGTGACAATTAATCTTTGGAGGGAAGATCATCCAAAAGTCATCGAGACATCGACTAACACCCACAATAAATTACACAAGATGTTCCCTGCTGGGGAACATCTTGGCGCAAGCAGATCGTACATCACCCCGACGCAAAAATTCCATATTGTGAATAGTTAATGCGGTCCCGCTGCTATGTACATCAGATTAAAACCAGCCAACCGATCCCGTTAGCTCGCTGGTCGAGTTGTAAGACGAATGCGCTACGTAAAGCAGGAGGTCGTGGGTTCGAGTCTCATCCGAGTGTTTTGTCTCCAACTTTAACTCGGGAGGTAACACACTGAGTATACAATGTTTATACGTCGGAGAAGGGCAAAACCTAGTTTGAGTTCGTACATCAATCGGGGACGAGGTCGTGAAAGGCCTCTATTATTATGCATGCACTTACTTGGTCCGGCCTTTCCAGTGAAGCTGTAACTATTTGGTAGGCAGTCACCCTGGGTCACCGACAATGCCAATCGGCCTTGCTGCTGAGGTGTCAGTATGACATAGTAGTAGCTTTCGATGTTCAACTTTTTGTCCCCAAGGTAGGCAGTGGCGTTGAAGATAGCTCCACCTAGGAAAGAGAGCCAAAAATGGAAGATCCAGAACCACATTTACAAATCGCCCAACCGGCAAATCGGCCAACCGGCCGTTCGCTCGTATCCCCCGCCCTGCAAACAGGGCGCTGGGACACGCTGATGAGCTTCACAGAATCTTTAACCTCATCCCCAGTGCTTACTTTATTTCCAACACGGTTTCCAATAGTAAACCCTGGATAGGAAACTTTCTTCCTGTATCCTGATTCGATACCGCAATTGGCTAGTAATGGATTTTTATCGTGTACTTGGTGTTGTTATTTACAACGTGCAGTACGTGTTTTCGCGATCATTCGTCCACGTCTTCTCGAAAATATTAATTTCCTTTCCAGTTTGTTAATATTAATATGAAATGTGATACTGCTTATTGTTTCGTTAAGATCGTAACAGTTTAATTGAATAAAAATCGTCATGTTTTCGTAACTCACGCCATGCTTGCGCTGCTACGAATTCACTCTGTATTTACCCCAGACACCGCATACAAAAACAAACGCTAATGTAACGCACATGCAGGCACCAGACTATTCCTCATTTGCATATACGTGTTCGAAAATCTTGCACATGCAAATGATCCAATACCAGGGTGATAGAGCAGGTAGTGATGGGCGCGTACTGCTCGACACCCTGGGTACGAGGTTGCAGAATCTTTTGAAGGAAGGCGGGGTGGTATAAAGACATCTGGCTGCAGCTGTTTATAAAGACCGCAGTTAGCCAATGTGCGCAAATGCTATCCGACAACTTTATCATAGAAATGTACACATTCCATACCGGATGTGATTTCTGTTTCACTGCGGACCATGTGGACAAAATTTGGGCGTCGCATAATATGCATTTTGACCCTTCGTGAATTCGAAACGGAGCCTGAGCAAGTGACGGAAAATTCCACCCCCCCCCCCCTTAAACAACCCTGTGAAGTTTTGTAGTTAACTTTTGTTTGTCTCAGGTTTTGCGCGTTCCACGTCTATCATGTAATTGGACAATATCTCACAAGCTGCGTTGACGCGATTCTACCACAATAGGTTAATTGTTCCTAATCCTCATTCCTTTGTACTTGTAACTTTTTAGTATTGTTTGTGCCCTAAACCCTTTTGTCCTAGGTCCACGATTTTTGGTGACTCAACACTTACCGGCCACACAGTGTTGCATGGGGCCTGCCAACTTAGTTTTGTCACACTTGGATTCACTGCGATCAATGGTGTACTGAACTCCCTGCAGATGTCAGACATAAGTAATAAATGAATAAAATAAATACAAAGCACAACAAACATACCATGCTGTGCAAACCTGCCTTAGGATGTTTTGTGGAAGCAGTGGCGTCACCAGACTTTTCAGTCTGGGGGCACAGGGGGCACCAGCATTTGATGGGGGGGGGGCACTTAGGTGGATACGGATCGCCGTCCTGGGGGAGGGGTCTAAGGGAAGGGGGTGCCCCCCTCCCCTTTGGAAAATTTTCGCATACGGAGGATGGGCTAGATGCAAAATGGTGCCACATTTGATGCTAAATTCGATCTGAAGATATCTCCAGAAATTGCTATTTTTGAGGTAATGATTTTAACAACGCGCAGAATTTTGTATATATTTTTTTTTACCAACCCAAATCTCAGATGGGGGGCACTCGGGGGGGGGGGCACTAGCGCCTGCCCCCCCCCCCCCTTGGCGACGCCACTGTGTGGAAGCTATACTGCTGTGCTAACTGTGTTCTTTCTTGACACCCAACTTCTTTATTTTTCTGTTACCGGGTAATAAGAATGTTCTTCAGATCAACATCTCTCGATAACCAACAACCTGTCAATCCTTCTGTCAACTATGTTTAGCACACGAGGGGAAAGCTTTTGGCTTGTACGGAGCAAGTGGAGGAGGTTGCAACTTCCGCCCTAATCCGAGTCACGGACCACCAGTGCCATATAACAACGTGGGGTTGCTCAGCAGTGGCGCACCCGGTTAACTTTTGTTTTAGTCCCACGATTTGACCTTGGTGATATGTATGTGGCCTATTTTCGAGTAGAATACGGTGTAAGTGGCCACCAACTTCCAAATAGTCCCCCCCCCTCCCAAAAAAACAAAAAAAAACAAAAAAATCTGCGGCCAAACATTTTGGGCAAAATTGTTTGAAAAAAATTTAACTTCTAAAAAATTTGAAACAAAAATGGTGAGCCCCCCCCCCCCCAAGCCAAATCCTTGGTGCGCCACGGTTGCTCAGGTGTGGGGTTAGGGATGGGGTGGGATGGGGATAGGGTTAGGTGGAGTGGGGCTGCATGGGCAGCAGACACCCCAGGCGCGGATCCACTGACAGAGCTGGGACCCCAGACCTGTCAAAAAAAATTGGAGAAGAAAAAGGGTCCAATCCTGAACCTGAAACCTCATGCACGTGTCCCCACGCCGCAAATTTGACCAATTACGCCGCTCTATCTGCTATGCAATGGCGCTTACACTATAAACCTCAATGGCGTATACTAAATCACAATAGAACATTATACAGAGCTGCACGTTCCTTACTTACCGTCTGTGTTAATTAATACTCCATCCTTCGTTCAAAAATGTGACTTTTTTTCGAAGAACGGTAAAGTTAAATATATGCGCAAAATACCAGCTAAAACATTAATGAATGTCAAAGCCCAAGAAAGACATGCGTGGGATAATAACTATCAGAAAAATTTAATATAACCGCTTTTGGGGCTGAATGTTTGGGGTTGTTTTTCTTCAACTAGACCCCAATGTTTTGAATAGTTCATGAACCAGGATTTCCCCTAGCCAATTTTCAATGATAACTCAACTTTTGCCCAACTTCATATCCAAAACGGAGATCTTTTTTTTCACTGATAAGGCCCAACTTCCTCAGTTGGAGGATTTGCGGGTCATGCCTGACAGATGCAGAGCGCGATGCCCGGTGCGCGGTGCTCAGAGCATCCGCCAAGGTGTATTGTTACGACCCTTTGTAATTCGTCTGAAAGTTGGGTGCAGGGTACGTGCGGTGCGTACCTGGATGTCGTGCACATACTTCCCGAGGTATAGTCAGAAACGTATCTACATTTTCGTTTTTAGAGCGAAGATTTCTCACAATTGATTCAAACATGTCCATAACGTTCACACCAAATCTTTCGCAATCAAAAGGGCTTCATTTCATGTTCGTCCCGGAACAAAAGTTTGAAAAGAAAAATACGTTCCTGACCGTGGATCATTAAAATAATGTATGCACTGAGTATACAGTGTTTAAACGTCGGTGAAGGGCAAAAACCTACTTTGATTAATGTATGCATGATCCTTCTTGGTGTAAAACTGTGCAAAGTGATGGTGGTGTAACCTTTTTATTCAGACCGCAGCCAGCTACATGTTTTCGCGGAAAAGGTATGCGAGCAGATTCGACGCCGATTAATTGCGCCTTGACCTCGAGATTCTGACCATTCAGTGGGCGCCTTCTATCGGGTCTTCGCAGCAACCCGCTGTCGTATTACAAAAACATGGCGGCCAATGTCAAGTTTGCGCAAGAAATGTGTTGACCTAATGGTTAACCATAGTTCGACTAAAGTTAGCCCGAACTCTGTCTAGTCATCGATGGTTGAGTACGCTAGTCGACTATTTGGAACCAGCCTACTGGGTCTGGTTGCATCGCTGGTAATCAATAGCCGCGCGCATTCATAACGTACAGCAGGGAGCCAGGACCCAGAAGTTTTGCGATGACATTTTGACCAGCTGCGTTACGCGTTTGACTAGATACGTTCGCACGTTGCTATTAGTGCGCAGGCGTAAGTAACGTCACAAATCAACCATTAGTCGACCAATGGTCCTTGCCCGAACTTGCTCCAAGTTGAATAGTCAACAGCTCATTCTATACTGATCAAAATGAGGTCAAGGGCGGATCAAGACCACAATTTTTTTTGGGGGGGGGCCAACAAAATTTTGGTCCCCCCAAAAAGTGGGTCCAATAAATTACGGCGTGGGGTTCGGGGCCCGCTTAAGAGCCCCCAAATTTTTTTGGATTCTAGATGCTCTGTGGTGCGATCTGAGGCAATTTCTGACCACTTTAACTAATGTTTTATTTTGAGGAAAATATGGTGGTGTATTGCCTGCCTTTATTGCGATGTCACATAAAAAAAAAAACAATTGGTTTCGTTTGGGGGGGGGGCATGGCCCCCTTTGGCCCCCCCCCCTGGATCCGCCCTTGAATGACGTCACAGTTTTTAAAGTCGACTCAGATTGGTTGGCGCTGTGGGTCGCATAAACTTAGCATGCTGCGATAATTGGACGTTCGCACCGTGGCACTGCACAATGTATTCACCTCTAGTCACGTGTCTTCTGTGGCTCCTAAATAAGACATTTAAGTTTTCTTGTGCCCGCCCACATTCATCAAAACACCACTGCATAGGTTTATCTTTGGTGAGGAACTGCTGAGTTGAAGGGCACCAAAATTGCAACACAATGTTTGGTGCTTGGTTTGAAGCTACAATTGTTGAACTTGAACTTGAACTGTCACGTGAATGGCTGATCCTCGGACTAAGCCAGCTACTGCACTGAATTTTTGGGGGGACAAATTTTGCTGTAGAAACCTATGAACACATTGCGTGCTGTGGGTGGCGTGCTGTGGGTGGTTGAGAGTGAAAACTTTTCTTTTGTTTCTGTGAACATCGCTCGCATGTGTTCGTGGTGACAGGAGGAGGCCAGTATAGATTTAAAGGGATGCTAGCTCTTTTGGTCGTGCCCCCTCTTCCGTCAAAATCTTTTCTTTTATTTTTTAAATATCAAATGAAATAAAATCAACAAACATTAAAACAACATCATGCTTTGTGTACCTCCGCGTAGTCTTGGATGACTTTGTAGTCCTTAGGTGGTTGTCCCTCGATGACTAGAGCACCTTCCTCACCGATCTTCTTGTTGGTGAAGTCAAATGCGGAATTCGCGAATATTCCGATAGCCGCTGCTGTTCCAAAATGACTGATTCCAGTCTGGGAACCTGGAAAAAGGCATGAATATTCACACAATATCACATCCGACCAGCGGGACAACTGACCGTGACGTCAGAAATTCGCATTCGCTTTCGCAGTATAAACTAACCTTCAGGTGAAACGTCAGTCAGTGAGTCAGGAAACCAGGGGAGTCGGGTAGTCGGGGAGTCAGTCGGGGAGTCAGTCGGGGGGAGTCAGTCAGTCAGTCAGTCGGGGAGTCAGTCAGTCAGTCGGGGAGTCGGGGAGTCTGTCGGGGGGGGGGGAGTCAGTCAGTCAGTCGGGGAGTCAGTCAGTCAGTCGGGGAGTCAGTCAGTCAGTCGGGGAGTCGGTCAGTCGGGGAGTCAGTCAGTCGGGGAGTCAGTCAGTCGGGGAGTCAGTCAGTCAGTCAGTCGGGGAGTCAGTCAGTCAGTCAGTCGGGGAGTCGGGGAGTCAGCACGTCAGTTAGTCAGTCCAAGGGCGTAAGTCCGGGGGTGGGGATGGGCGGCAATACATCACCCACTTTTTGACCGGGGAATGGGCTACTGGATCACCCCCCCCCCCCCCCTTCGTGGTGAGAAACGAAATCTTGAGGTATTTTTCGAACTTCCCAACAACTAAAATGTTTCCAAGGGTACTGCAAAGGTGAGATACAGATGTATCTGTATCATGAACAGCGCCCCTAGTGTCACGTGGTGTCCAGCAAGCCCCCCCCCCCCCCAGTCCCCGGCACAGATTAATTTTACTCCACTGCAGTCAGTCAGTCAGTCAATCAGTAGGTCGGGTACAAGGGGGGGGGGGTAAATGCAGGCTGACAGGGAACAGCTAAATGACAGGGACGGAAGCCATCGTAAAGCACGACTTTTAGTTCCTGTACCGGAGATGAGCTGATTGATACCAAGATATAAAGATGAATGACCTGAATTTGAGATTTCTGGGTCAGAAGGCAACCATTATGAGCGTGACGGATGTGCTTACGTGCGGAAAGGTGTGTTCGGTGGTGTTTGGATTGAACCTTGTAATCTGGGGACTTTTGTTTTTCTTCCGTCAGAAATGTGCTAAGCATTTGACGGTTACAAGTTCAACCAAGAGTGCAGGGACAGGGTGGGTTTGGGGTTTCATCTACCTTCATGCCCCCCCCCCCAAAAAAAGGAATACCGAGAGAAAGCTGAATGCAAAAAACCAGAGTCCCGATGCAAAAATTTAATCTGATCGTAGTTTTTAATATAACGTACACTACAAACTCTATTGAAGGACCAAAAAGGTGCTTTCCACCGTCACAATTCTTGAGTTTTATGCACGTTTTCTAGCAATTCAACATATCAACTGTTGGGTGATACTGTCCATAGAACAAACAAAAATCCAACCAGTTTAGTTATGGAACAATACAATTTGGAATTATTTGCGGCCCAAAAATTGTCAGAAAAAAAATGAAATAAAATAGCGCCCCTAGCGTCAAATGACGCTTTGTACAAATCCATGTCAAGAAGCTCCTTTAAGGCCCTTCCCCTATTTAACTATGACGTCACACAATGATTACCGCAGTGCATTGCGGGATTGAGTGGTGGTCACCGCACCGCGCTCGCTATAGAAAACTATGTACCGGGGTCTGATTTATTTTAATTTGCGCCACAAAAGCTATCCAAAATGACCCTCAAAAGTGATGAAACCTTTTCTCAATTAATGTAAACTGTATTTCAGGTCGATGATTTTTAAAAAATAACGGAGAATTTAGGTATGCATACTCTAGTAGTCACGGTGGCCATATATCACGCGGTATTAGCGCGCGTGCAGTGGCTTAAATCTGTGCCGGGAGCGGGGGATGGGGATGACCAAAATCCTAAAGTTGTCCGGCCGTGCAAATTCGAAAGGGGGGGGGGGGCTGGACACCACATTACACTAGGGGCACTTCAGAATAAAGATGTGTAGCAATATGTATACTTAAAGCTTTTGTACTTTGTTTCTCCACTTTTCAGTGCTATTGAATACATTTTAGTTGTTGGGACGTTCGGAAAATACCTCAAAATCTTCGCCGGTACCGTACCCCGCGCCCTGCATTCTGGACGCTGGGATACTGTGATGAATTCACGCTCTGATTGGATAGATTTTGCGTGACCTGTGACCTGCAACTTCATCACGGCCACGACTCGGCAAGGTTTGAAACGGCCGTTAAGACTGAGTCATATCACTCTTTATCCCATTCATAAACGCTTTTTTTTTTCGTTGAAAAGCGTAACAATGTAGGAAAATCTGTTAAACGTATCTGTGCTGTAAATGTTCAATTCCCGTCATTTGCTCAGGCTCCGTTTCGAATTTACGATCGGTCAGATAGCATAATGCGACGCACAAAATTTGTCCACATGGTACACACAATGAAACAGAAATCACATCCGTTATGAAATGTGCGCATTTTTATGAGAAAGTTTTCGGATAGCATTTGCGTGCACGGCTAACTGCGGTCTTAAACAGCTGCAGCCAAATGCTTTATACATAGGTCATAGGCCACTTCCTTCACAACATTCTGTGCAGCTCATCAGCGTATCCCAGCGTCCTGTTTGCAGGGCGGGGGTACAAGCGAACTCAAAATCTGCAATTTTTTTCTCATCACAAAAAGTGGGGAGACGATTCAATAGCCCCCCCCCCCCCGTCAAAAAGTAGTTGGGGGATATATATATATACCCCATCCCCTGGGATATGCCCCTGCGCGCGTGACTGTATGCACTGTGTACAGCGGGCGGGCAACCCATGCACTTGTATGCGGCAGGAAGTTTCGGGGAAACACGCTGCTTACATCAAAATGGAAAAGTTTAACGACGGAAAATACGTACATAAAAAGACAGATCACGCAACGTGAATCAAATTGCCGAATTTTTTTCAGTAGTTGAGGGACCGAGTTGACCCGGACCAAAATGGTTTTGAGTCATCTCGGTCCCAAGCCAAGTCGGTTCGAGTCAACTCAGTCTCTAGTCAACTCGGTCCCAGGTCAACTCGGTCCCAGGTGCCAAACAAAATTAGATGGAGAAAAACGATTCTGCAATTTGATTCACAGAACTTGCGTGATCTGTCTTTCTGTGTATGTATTTTCCGTGGTTAAACGTTTCCATTTTGATGTACTACTGAGGCATAATGAGGAATGTCCCCCAAAACCTTGTTTGAGTAATCGACGCCTGAAATCGGATATAGTAGAAAAATCATGTCAAAATTGATATTGGTTGTTTCGTATTTTTGAGTAGTCAAGGTATCCAAGATTCACACTGTGCATTTAAGTTGGGAAAAATACCCCAAAAGTGGAAAAACTGAAGAACGTTTATCACTGCCGTTGGCGGCGCAATGCGTATTTTTTTCAAAGCCGTTTTTCTCGAAATGAGGTTGGCGAAGATTGGCGGGTCACTGTTGAAGTTCCAACGGCATATCTTTGGAATAAATAATTCAGCTACAGAAATAAATTTGGTATCATTTGAAAGCCAATGATTTGCGCTTTAACATGATGTATATAACTTGAAAAGTCAAAGGTGGGGGTTATTCCTCATTGTGCTTTGGCAGGTCACAATATTTGGTTTAACTATTTATTGAGGTTGTACCGGTTGTACCGCTTGCACTTGCAGCAGCGTGTTTCCCCGAAACTTCCTGCCGCGTACAAGTACATGGGTTGCCCGCTGTATACGGTGCATACAGTCACGCGAGCTAAAATACCTAATTTCTCCGAATCATCGACCTGAAATACAGTTTACATTAATTGAGAAAAGGTTTTATCACTTTCGAGTGTCATTTTCGATAGCTTTCGTGGCGCAAAGTAAAATAATCCAGACCCAAAATACACAATACTAGTTGTTTTCTATAGCGAGCGCGGTGCGGTGACCCCCACTCAATCCCGCAATGCACTGCGGTAAACATTGCGTGACTTCAGTAATAATAGGGTAATTGGATATTTGCACTTCAACCACCTCTCATTTTGAAAGTAAATTCACGTACACGTGTTGTTATTTTCAACTGAGTCCTGATACGACCACAAACTTAAGAGTTCACCAAGAATTCTGCCTACCGTAAGCGATTACGAACTGGTCGGGATAACAGCACGGCTCTGCCGGCGCTTGGGCGTGGCTCGTCGCCAAGGCAACCAGGAACAGAAACACAATCATCTTGGCAGCCATGTTGTACAAACTCAGCTTGTTAAGAAGTTGTCTGAGCACAGGGTTAGCTTCGCGACCAGGCCTTGACTTGCGATCAGTAAATCTCAAGCTCAAGTGGTGCAGCTCATCGCACCAGGGGCCTGTTATAGCTCAGCCGGTCCGACCGGGCAACCAATCATTGGGCCATCCTGATTCGCGCCTGCGCAGTAATCTCGAAGCGTGAGACAGCTTTGGTCACATACTGTAGCGGGGGGGGGGGGGGGGGGGGGGGTCGTCAACCTTAAAGGGTTCATGCAATGTTTTCAATGTGTTTAATGTAGGGCTTTTCAATGTACCTTTGTGTCCCATTGAACTTTATTTTCAATTTCATTTTGCTAATATGAACAGTGGCGCACTCAGGATTTTGCTTTGGGGGGGGGCCTAACAATTTTTTTTTACCCAAATTTTTCATAAGTTAATATTTTTTCCAAAAATTGGTGATTCGTTATTGTGAAAAAAACATGGTAATAAAGCCAATAAGCAACCCTTTCTCACATTTGTTTTCAATCGGCAAATTTTGGGTTCACAATTTGAACAGAAAATCTCTAAACTGAACAGTTTTTTTCTTAAGTTGACATCACAGCAACCACGCCCTTAGTTTTCCGGTAAAGCATAAGAAGTGCACTTTTCGATATAATTAACCAAAAAGGAATGTCAAATACGTTTCATACATTTAAGAGGAGTAGAAAGTTGCACAAATATGTTCCTAAGAAAAAATCATCGCATTACCTTAAAATGCGTGCGACACGAATAAAATTTAGCGAAAAAAACGGAACTTATAGGCTAAAAGAATTTCCTTCGAAAATCTCCCGTGAACAACAACGTCCCCCATCCACCATCCAGGTATGGCTTCGGACCCGAGTCAGATGTCACCATAAAAACCAAGGATTGGAAAAGCCCCTCGGTCGATAATGGTCTGCATCAGAGCCGTATATAGAGCGCCCTCTTCAAACTCGATCCCATAGCCGAATTTGGGTGCCTTGATTTTAAAAAGAGGGCTTTCGGGGGCAGGGGTATAGGGGATCGTTAACACTGTTTCCGTTTTCGGAAAACCGTAAACTTTGATAAATAAGTCATTCACAAAAACCACGAAGACCTGCTATGAAGACCGCGACATAGTCATTTAACACGGATCAAATGAATTTGAATTAGAAAACTGGTCATTTTGTAATTCTCCCTACAGTAACTTCCGATCTATGATGTCACGATTCTGAAACCTTGCAAAATAATTCGAGGTTGTACAAAGAATATCTAGGGGCAATTTTGCAAAATTGTAATGGATGTTTTTAAAAGCAATAGTTTCATCTGTCTTTCGACGTAGCGCTAGAGGGCGCCCTTTCAAGTAATAATAATAATAATAATAACCGTGTTTATAAAGCGCCTTTTCCAAAGGATACAAAGCGCTAGGGGAGAATGCAACCAAAACCCTAAATGTGATTATCCAATATAAGAGCATATAAATACATGTATTACAGCAGAATCAAATACAGATTAGAAAGTATGATTGAACAGATGTGTTTTTAAGAGTCCCTTAAACTGCTCTACAGATGAAGCGTTCCGGATAGTAATGGGGAGTGAGTTCCAGCGACGGGGACCAGCGATGGAAAATGCAAGGTCTCCAAACTTTCTGGAGGATCGAGGTACCAACAGATTGGATTGTGATCTAAGACCTTCACGTTTGGGTTTGCTGAAATCGATTGTGTCCGAAATGTATGGTGGGAGAGTATTGATACAGCTTTGTACTGGTAATGGCGTTATCATGCCAATTTTTGTGTACGACATTCCTCACTTATTATTTTTTATGAAGTATCAACTGTATTAAAATGCTTTCGTTTTCACGTTATATTCGATTATCATTACACTTCCAGCAACACTGGAAGCAAAGGTCAAATGGCTTTGCGCCTGGAAATCAAATGTATTGCCCGAGGCAATGTCTAAAACAAAACAAAAGATGAGAAGAACGCGTCTCTATTCCGTTATAAAGTTATAATTAAAAGTATTGTTTTCAGATTTTAGCTTTAACTCGCTTGTGAATACCGTGGTGATTATTTCCATGGATGGCCATTTACCGAGTGACTTTTAATCAGATGAAAACAATATAATTCAAAGTCAAATAAGAAACGTGTTTTTGAACTAAACTACCTTTAATTGCCAAGTCAATGAATTATAAAAAATAGATGTTTATGTTTAGAGGAAAACTACACACAATGTGTCTGTAAAAACAGGTGATCAGCATTTCTAGCCATACAAGAAACAAAATTCTGAAAGTCAAAGTAAAATAATCAATCTTGCAAATGCCTGAACAAACATTCAATCCGTTACAAAAATCATTTGTATCATTTTGAAGAAATAGGATTGTCCTGCAGAAATATTTCAATTCTTTATTTTTTTTTAAGTAATAAGTCATTATTACTGAGCATTGCGTCGACCATATTGTTTTATATTTTTCTGGTTCTTGACGGTTTCTGACCAATTGCTCAACAAGTTTGAACTTGCTTCATTGCTGAAACTGCGGTCGCTTGGGTTGTTCGGATTATACATGCATTGACTTTCATCAAGTAAGTTTGCGTTTACAGCAAAGGTCTTAAACTAAAAAGGGACATCGACAGAGTACTTGTTCTTAAATTCATTAAAATAAAACTGAAAGCAAGCATCTATACAAGCGATATGAATACTAAAAGCAAGCGTGGTTCAGGTGACCTTTCTATGCTAGGCATCGGAGAAGAAATTCTAACACCCTTGATGAAAAAAAACTCAGTCTCGCCAGGTTCTCAAAACTGTAATTTCAAAAAAAAATAACAATTTCTCAAAGATCCCTTTTTTCTGGGAAATGCCATGAATCTTTTGAAAATCATCCGAGAATGAAATGTTGGAAATGTTATCATTTCAATTTTTTTCACACTGCTCTCGCCCCTCAAAAGGTCACCATAGAACCTCGCCCGACACAAAAAAGCTTGGAACAAGTTCAATCGTCTCCAAGTAACTATAAAAAGCGAAACTTATCTAACTGCGAGCGCCAAAAATATACCGCGTGGTCTAAATATTAACATCCCTGTTTAAATGTCGTTGAGTCGGGATTTAAAATGCACACTTCCAAATGTTAACTTCTACCTTGTTTAATTAATCAATTTAATTACCTTTAAAACATGTCTACATGGAACTTCTGCGCAAGCTTGTATAATCTTCCTCACTTGTCAGCCTGAGTAGTTTATTCGGAGTTCGGAATTAATGAAAATTTACTTTTGGCACATCACTGTTTTGCTCTCTTAGCAACATTAAACATTAATCAGCTGCAAGAACTCTCAACAAATTTCTCTTTGGGGAAATGGTTTTGTGTGGAATGCAAAGAAAATTAATTTCAATTGACCGACATTAATTAAAATGGAAAACTTCTCCCAAAAAAACAACAACATAAAACCACTAAGTAAAATATTTATTTGGAATGAATATTTTGGTAACAGGTACTTTGGGGGAAAAAAAACAGGGAAATCAGTGTGTAGATTTTAAATCTACCGAATCATCAAATTTAAACAGGGACTCATTATTGTTCAAACACCTTGCAAATGTTTGGGGATTCTCAACCGTCAATTCCATTCCGAAGTCGTCTGGATTGAAGCTGTCCGGCGCACTTAAAACTTGAAGGGAATGTCTTTGTAGCGAAGCATATCCCACATCTCGGAACTCTTAGCCTTATCCTAATAAGAGAAGAACAAAAAATATCAACAAAACTTCAACAAAAAGTTATCCTCATGACCCACACCGCACACCGTGACAAAATGCATTCCTAGCCCTACGTAATTCCAGCGCAGCCTCCGTTTCGGATCCACCTTGACCGATTCAGGGCACGTAGTAGGTGCAGCCATGGAGCTTGTGTCAATTTTATACTTTTTATGAAGATCCATGCAACTGAAGTAAGAGTTCCGGGACTGCTTTTTAGTGCAGTAGAGTTATTGTATAACCAAGAAAAGATCAAGGATTTTCTGAATATGGGTTTAATAGAAAATATAGAGTTGGTTTACCAAAGCGCAGTAGTCGGGCACCTCGAAGTACTTGCTTGCGTCGGAGATGCTAGCCACGTAGTTGTAGAATCCAGTAGTAGTCAGGATGTCGGCTGTATTCATAAAACAAAACGACAATGAGTAAAATACCAAAATGTCATTGTTTTATTTCTTCACCCGGCTAATGTAGACCTTAAAAAGTCTTGGCTTGGGTGGGATGCGGTTAAGGTCAAGTATAAGTTTGGGTTGGGGATAGTCTTGGATCAAAACATTGTTGTGGCATAAGCGATCATGTGCCGCAAGAGGGCGCACTATTATGGCCATTAGTGACATGGGTCTCATTCACCAGTTGAACATTTTTGCCGAGTCCTGAGTGTATTTCATTAGTGTTAACTGTTGAATGGGATAACGCCAGACTATTTATTGCAGGCACAATGCAGCCTTATTTTATTGTCATTTTTTTGTTAAATGTTAAATTATTCCACTTAGCAGACTGAAATTAATTATAAATTAACTTCATTTCTCTCTTCGAAAGTTCCAAAAATTAAGATTTTACCTAACTTTCAATTCAATATGACCGACTTGTGAATAAGGCCCATTGCATTGAGCAATCATTAGCTTCTCACTTTTGTCTTTGCCTCCTCCGAGGGATCCAGAGAAGCTGTAGCTGGTCGGCAGACAGTCACCCTGGGTGACAGACACGGTTTGCTGTCCAACCACGTAGCCCACGTAGTTGAAGAAGTAGATAAAGGAGTCGATGGTCAGCGCGTTGTTGCCAAGGTAACTGGAAGAAGAAAAGGTGGCGTTGTCTGGAAACAAATACAGAGGGGAAATGGTTAAAGGGAATGTACAACATTTGCTTTTGCTGCAATTTTCAGAAATAAATGGATTTGGAGGATTAGTATGTTATAGCAAATATTGTTAAACTGACATGTTTCACGTTTTGGGCTTGTAGATGCTGGAAAAAACAAGAAAACCAATCATGTTCTTGTAGTCTGGTTCCCCGATCCCACTTAAGATGAAACGGAGCAATTTCTAGACGTCGGGGAATTGTAAGGTCAGAGAACATCCAGCAGACTTGTACCCCTTCACATGTGTGTAATCAATTGCAAAGAAAAATGCAGAATAGCAAAATTTGAAACGTTAGGAGTAGTCGGAAAAAAGGCCAGTTTTTTCCAACGCTGATCGGCCGACCATGCGGCGCTGGAAAAATACAACTTTCCTTGAAAATTGTCAGCACACCAGGAGTTACGATTTTCCTAACAATCCAGTAAGTTATTTCGTGATGTGATCATTTTGTTTTTTGATGTTTACAAAATGTTATATCTTTCCTTAAATTAGAATATATCTACTGATCACAATGAATTCTGCTAAAGGATTGTAGCAACATAATTATACACCCATGTAGGACTGTATCCAGCAAAAAATATTATAATTCGAAATACATGTTAGACCACATTCTGCAAAAGGGGGGGGGGGGGGGTCCAGACAAAAGGGGGCGCTCTTCCCTTTTCCCCTTATCTCTCTAAATTATTTCACAAATCAGCATATTGGGGATCACATTAAAAGCAGTCGTCTTTAATCGTCTGTTGGTTGAATTACTGAAAAAGGGATACCTAAAAAGTCGACACTTGTTTGGGGGCATGACCCCATTTAATATTGTTGGAATTGTGAGGGTGAAAAAAGGGAAGGGATTATCCAGTTCGTAAGTGTGACGTCATCTCAACTTACTGTACATGGTGTAGCATAGCACCAATGGAACCGGAAGTTAACGCAACTTGAGTGTTTAGCCAATGGGCGCTCGTAATCAGTGGTGCGTGCGCGTGTATGACGAAGTCACTTACGAACCGGATAGAGAACTGTAGCATTCTTACCGCCGACACATGTAGTCATGGTACCCTCCAGTTTCACTGTTTCGCAATGCATGTGTTTGGGGTCAATCTTGTACTCAACACCCTAGTGAAGAAAAAAAACATGTAGAGCCAAAAGGAACACAACGAAGTGTTAGTTGAAAAAAACCCATAAAGTCAAGGCCAATACAAAAATATAAGTGGTCTCTGGTCAGCGCGCGCGTCGATTTTAATCATGCGCGTTAATCTTTTTTTTTTCCAAAATGTTCCGCGGTAGCTCCAACAGCGCCCTCTATTGCCGCACCTCCTCAATTTTTTTTACCAAAGAGCACCAAGAAATGGGAAATTGCACCAAGGCAAATGATCGAGAGCACCTAGGCAAATTATGGAGGACACCAATGTTCATGAGGACACCAAAAAAGCAAAATAGTACCCCACCTTGTCTGTACAATCCAAGCTTGAAGAAAAAAGAAAAAAAGCAACCAAAAAAAAGCGTCAATTCCGGAACTTTGGTCTGACCAGAGACCGAATATTTCTTTTTGGCCTAAACAGTAAAATATTATTGGAAATAATGTGGTATCCTGACGCCAATTTTTTTTCGTTATCTTCATTAAGGTCAGTCATTGCAAACATGTTGCAAAGACATGAATATGGGACTGAAAAACATTCCGATCTTGCTGAAAAATACCTTGAAAACGCCGACCCAACGTTCCATGGACTTTATACACAACTAATGAAGAAGCATCAGGATACTGCATTCTTTCCCAACAATATGAGCAAACTGTCGATTCAGGAACGGCCATTTCTTGTCAAAATTTGAGAAAAGTGTGGGGTTGAAGTTGATTGGAGGAAGCCATGTGACTCTTGGGGCACGTTTGTGGTTAGAAATTTTGACACGTGTCCATCAGTTGAGGATCCAGACGAACCCAAATGATTTGCATAAAATAGTGGCCGCATGGGGTCGCTGTTCGCGCTGCAATGCACTGCATAGCGAGGATATTGGATACGCCGCCGATCGTTTACCACGTACGGACGAATAATGACGAACGCCTTGACCAAGGCTAATGTTTACCACATGATCAAGTCCTGAAATATACTTCACCCTACCATGCCGTAGTCTTTGATGGTCTGGAATTCGTAAGGCGTTCCATCCTCTGCGTAGAAGGTGCCACGTTCGCCGACTTTCTTGTCCAAAGCGTCCACAGCGGAGGTAGATTGAACGCTGTAACCGGTGCCGTGGCCCTGGTGACTCAGGCCAGCCTGGGTGCCTGTCAAATGAAAATCCCTCGTAGAATTTTAATGTATACAAAGATTTGTAAAAAGGTATTTAGCCTGTCCGCCAAAAACATAATGAGAAGGGATCTTTCATGACAACTTCTTGTTCTAAAATCAGAAGCGATCAAAAATCAGAAACGATCCGAAACTATTTTCGAGGATTTCCTAGAGTCTCTCGTTTTTATTGTACACAGCCTTAACCCTTATTTTATTTATTAATTTATTTATATTTGTTATGCATAATTGCCCCAAGCAAGGCTATAAAAGCCACTCGCGGCAAAGGGCTAGAAATAAGGCAAATAAGTCGAACAAAATCAGGAAAGCTGGAGGTAGGAATTTATATTCCTCTTGAAACAAGCTAGATCATAGAATGGAGGGAAACACGCACTGGGACACAACATGTGGGAAAAAGCTATCATCAGAGTTCACCAACCAAATTAACGATTTGATTTGAGGTGAAGTCGGAGTTCGTGGGCAAGGCATTGGGTTATTGGCCCAGTACCGACCAGTATCGGGCTTGTACCGGCAGTAATAGGACCACCATTGGGCCAGTTAATGTTTGTTGGGATATTAAAGGCAGGGATAGTTTTTAAGCTCTGGTAGGAGTTTCTACATGTCACTTGGTGGTCGGTCGGCCTGTCCCCGGGAAATTTAACAAAATAAGGCCCCGTAAGTTTCCCACAAAATATATCTACCAAAACAAGCAATTTTCAAAACAAGCAAGTAAAATAAATTAAATACTGATTGATGTTTGTGAAAGAAAAAAAAACATTAATTAAATACGGAAACATGTTAATGTGCATTAATGTCATAGTCACGTGGTATTTATTACAAATCGCTATAAATCTAGGTAAGGCCCCCCCCCCAAAAAAAAATAAGTCGGTCTCTGGTCAGCGCGCGCGTCGATTTCAATCATGCGCGTCAATCTTTTTGTTTTCCAAAATGTTCCGCGGTAGCTCCAACAGCGCCCTCTATTACCGCACCTCCTCATTTTTTTTTTTACCAAAGAGCACCAAGGAATGGGAAATTGCACCAAGGCAAATGATCGAGAGCACTAAGGCAAATTATGGAGGACACCAATGTACATGAGGACACCAAAAAAGCAAAATAGTACCCCACTTTGTCTGTACAATCCAAGCTTGAAGAAAAAAAGAAAAAAAAAAGCCGCGTCGCCGCGTCAATTCCGGAACTTTGGTCTGACCACAGACCGATTTTTTTTTTTGGCCTAACATCTCAAGTATGGTGTTCCACATGCGCCATCGGCTTCGCATATCATTTTGGGCGTCGCATTTTTTAGCTCTGGCAGGGATCATTTTGATAGATCTCATGCAAGACTTTCATGCAAGACGGCCAGCGCTTATTGTGCACTCGCACTTTTTTGTTTGTCCATCCAATCCTACGGAATTAAAATAACAAGGTACACATTCTGAGATACCTGCAACACATCCAGTGTATTGCATGATCACACAAAGACCTGCAATAAGCCATTTGCGAGTTAAATTTGAATAAAATCTGGAACGCTGACTTAATACAATGCTTTGCACGTTTTAACCCAGCATTCTCCCGACCAAAGAGACTGTTACTATATCACGTGATTCGGGGCAAGCCTTATGCTAGCAACCCCCAGCTCCGGCATGGTCTGGTGTCTTTGTGCCATTCTCACCCATTGTGAACGATGTATTGGTGCTGAGCGTCTCTTACGTAACTATGCCAGAGCTTGCCCCGAATCTTGTGATTAGCAACAGTGTCTTTGGTCTGGAGAATTCAAAGTTAAAATGTGCCAAGCATTCTGAGCAAGTCATTGTGCCAGACGTTTTTCAAATGTAAATCCCAAAGGGTATAGGTTACTCGCAAATGGCTTATTTTGGCGAGTCATTGCCGAGCCCCGGACAACAGAAGTAAACACCAAATTAAACATGGAACATTTACAGCAAATAAGAAAAGGGATGGGCTGTTTGAACATCAGCTCTCTGGATTATGGGTAAGAGTCCGACTCGATGGTGTAAACAATGTGTGTAAATGTCCAAATATTTTCGAAAAACTCAGACTTGAAAACGGGTCTGAGTCCTTCTGCAAATACCATTGTAAGCTAGTCTGAGGATCAGGCGTTCACGTGTCCAGAGCTGCACTACGAACGCCTGAGGCCGTGCGTGTTTTTTCGCGACCCCGCGCCAGCCAATCGGAGCCGCCTTTAGAAGTTGTTCGTGAAAAGCAGGAATTTGGCCAAAGCTGTTGATTAGCTGCCACGTTTTTGTCATACAACATTGAAGTACTGAAGACGCGATAGAAGCTGCCCGCTGAATGATCGGAATCTCGAGGTGTTGTTTTGCATAATCTGCACGCATAATTATCAAAGACGCTTGCCGTGCAAAAGTGTCAATTCCGTAGACCACAGAGCAAGGAACAGAGGCTACGTGTCCAAACACTCAAAATGTTTTGCTTTTCCAGTAGCCTGGTTTCCAGTTTTGAAATTTTCCACATATGACATTGAAAACCTTTTCTCTTTACTGTCTGAGAATTTACAAAGTAATTTGTTAAGTAATGGTTACAGGTACCTGATCCCATAGTCCGGAACCAGTTCCTGACGTCAGTACAAGAAACATAGTCTACGTGTCCAAATAGCCTTGGCGCTTATATTTTGATTCCTACAGTAACACCTTTTATTTTATTTGGGGACTCGAACAAAAATATTCAGTACCAGTGCACTCTGATTCAACATCTAGGGTTGACCAGACGATATAGAAAGTTGAGTCAACAGAATATTTTCCTTTGAAGCATGTTGGTATGTACGTTACCAGACATTACGTTGACATAAAGTACTCCAGGTATTGTGGCGTTACATGCCGAGTTCATATCAAAGGTCTCGTTTCATTGGTCTAGTTTCCACTGCCCCCTCTCAGAGGAGCATGGGTTCAAAGCGCGTTTCTTCGATTTAACCACTCACAACATGAAACGAGTACATACTAAAAAGTAAACTGGCTAAGGAAAAAAAGTCCCCTGACGACAAATAGCGAACACTGGTCGAATCGTTGAGAAGACCTTTTTTGGGGCCCCACGTGGAAACTGTTGTATGCAATTAGAAACGGTATTTCGGGGTATTTCCGGCTCTGAAATGTCTTTTATTGTTTTGAAATTTCTTGAAGTGTTTTGTGTGTGAGGTATAGGCCTAGTCCATTAGTAAAGTAATCACTGATTAATTTGGAGAATGTGCAGAGAAATGACACACCCACACACCCATCTCCGCTCCTCTTAGAAATTAGCGCCTGTTCATTGAAGCACACATCAGTTATTAGATGTTTCAAAATGAAAGGATTTGTTTTGTTCGTCATCTTAATTTTTGTGAAGTCGCGACATATTGTCGATGTCATGGATTTGCCGAAGGCAATATTGCAATAGGATCAACTAACATGCCAACGACTAAATACGAACAAAATGCCCAACACTGCCTTGGGTGCAATGACAGAGGGGCAAGGGGGGGGGGCGCTTACAAAGGGGGAAAAGGGAGAGGAAAAAAAAGGACTAAGAAAACGAAAAAAAGATGACGAGGGGTGAATCATTAGGCTATTACCGTTAATATATTTAACAACATGGGCGTTTATATTTTTCCACTGCAGGTGATTTCTCCCATCGTTTCTGAGGAGTCCCCCCCCCCTCCAAAAAAATCCTGGCGACGCCCATGTCCACTCCGACCATTAAAGTTGTCGGCTTGTCGGTGAAGAAAAAACCTCAAAGCAAAACAGTACATGAATTGTGCTTACCTGTAGAAATCTCGTACTGGTCGGGGAAGCAGCATGGCTTCACTTGAGCATAGCTCGTTGCCAGAGCAACCAGCAGCAGAAACGCAACCAATTTCAGGGCCATGTTTGTCAGACTCTTTACCCAACTTGTGCCAAAGAAGTAACTCGAGCAAAACTTTCACTTCGTCTGCAGTGCAGCCAACTCAACAAGTGTCGGAACGTACGAAGGACCGCCTTTATATAACAAAAGCCGAACTGGGCAAACCTGACCACTTTTTTTTCCATGACGTAATGGAAGGCGAGGCCTACGTGCATTGCATTGTGCTTTAGGATTAACCATCCGGGGATCTATTATGTACTTTCACACATGTGAGTCTCACATGACTTTTACTCAATGGTATTGTGCCTTTGATGATACAAGTATGGAAATTGCCGCACAGTGAGTGAGAGTATGTCACGAGAAAGATTTGGCTATACGGACATCGCAGATTTGTCCTTTGAAAAAAAAATGTACGTAGAAAAACAAGAAATGGAAGACACTTTTTGAAATTTTGAAAAGTGCTTGTTATTCTACCTATGTTTTTTTTTGTTCAAAGGACAAATCTACGATGGCCCTATAGCTAAATATGTTTTTCATGACGTACTCGTGTGCCCAATGCCATGCTTATATAATCAAAGACACAATTCCCCCAAATATTTCCCCATTTGCCCTACTAGATATAACGCTTTCCATTCTTAAAAACCTAAAAAAGTGATTCCTTTGACTAAGTATACACAGATAGAAATATTTGACACCTCCGACAGTATGCAGCCTCAAACTACATGTTTCGTAGATAAGTTTCATCCCGTCCTAAAATGTTGACGAGAAATTTCAATTTCATATTTAATTTTAATTTCACGTGTCCAACTACTACGGTTACTATTATTATCATAATCTACGGGTTTACTCCCAGTCACACCCAACGGTTACACACCGAACTATGGACTACCCCGGTTCTTCGGAATCAATGTGGCTGATGAGTCCTGGATTTGACAAAAATGAATTCCCGCTCGCCCAAAGGAAATGAATAAATTCCTAATGTCTAAACAACCCTTCACACCTGAGACTCAACCAACTACATGTACTATTAGTCCCCCAAAAAATTACAATTTATTTCCCAACCCAATCCTGTCAAACTTGACAGAGCGGATACGAAAACACTAATTTCTACACGCGTACTCTTAACATGTACAACTTTTTTCAAACAACATCATTTTAATAAACCGTTGTCAATCTTGGACAATGTACAGTCTTTGGTAGCAAACGGGGAATCAAACTGTAGCTGATAACATTCCACACAGGTGTATATCAATGACGTATTCATAAGACGATCACATTCAAATTATGACGCCTCCAATGAGGGTGGGCATTCTTTTTGGGGTTGTTTAGCTGTATCGAAGCTGTTCTGTTTCTGCAAGATTTTTATAGAATATCCGTAAACGGACAAAAACATGTGTATGGATTAAACCGCAAATTTACTATTTATTGGAAACAGATAATGTTAAGTCGTGCCGTTATACTCATACTTTTTTATGAAAAAAAAAAGAATTTGAAGACAGCAGGATACTGCAATTTAAAAAAAAATGAAGTTTTCTTGATTATAATGTAGGTTTGGTGACTTTCGTAAGTAGTCAAACAAATTGCAAAACGTAAACGTCAGTTTATTTTCAATTCTGTTATTGATATTCCACAAATACGGTGACAACATCAACATAGAGAGAAATGATTCCTAAAAATGTGGAGTTTTTTGCATGGGAGGATAACTGGAAGGAATTTGCAAATTAAAATTAAATAAGAAATTGAATAAGGATAAAGAAAATGGTGGCTCAATCTCATTCAGATACGTCCTTTCTTATGGACTGACAATACCCGTAAAAACGTGTACGGGTTTTACTACAATGTATACACTGCCCGAAACAAACGGCAGGGAATGCCGATCGCAGTGCTTACATACATACATGCTGGGGTTTCAGCTCAGTGGATACTACCCCTTTTTGAGCAGTGGCGGTTCTAGGGGGCGCTAGGGGCTTTAGCCCCCAAAAAAATTCAAAACAACAAAAATTGCAATAGCAAAATGTAAGAATGTGACGTACATGGGAACGGTCTCTCCCCCTAAATGAGAAGGGTGCATTTGTACACTTTTAGTTAATAAAGTGTGCCTGATTGTAGGATTTTATCAGCGCTCCCCATTGAAAATATGGCACAAGCCCCGCCCCCCCCATTGATTTTCAGAGGCCCAAGTGTCAGGAGAAAATAACCGGTCTACATTTCAGCACGCCTCCCTGAAAAAAATTGGCTCTAGAACCGCGCCTGCTTTTGAGAAACAGTGAAACCATGCTCAACCTTTTGATCACAAAACACGAGTTCATCTATAGCACTCTTTATTTCCAAAAATCAGTCAGTTGACTGATCGTTGGAAATCATCTACATTTCTTGGTTTCTTCTAAACGACAGCTAACCAGACGGAATCATTTCACGGGGTGTTTAGTACCAGTACGATGTTTAATCCAAGTAGAATACATTTTTGATAATAATTCGGTAGGCTACTTTTGGGATAAATGATCCTAGTATACCCAAACTATTAACTGTGTGTTAGACATACAGCAAGCGAGAGCCTGACAAATTTTACTTGAGTCACAAGGCATGCAATGCTATAATGTTATAACACGTACACAGTCGTTTGCTCTTCGGCCTATGCCTTTTTATTCATGGTTTAAAAAAAGTCTACAGATCCTTGTTGGAATGTTCGAACACTGGAGGACCTAGCTCTATGGGAGGACTAATAAGAGTCAGGCCTGAACCCTAGAAGTGCACACAATGGAACAGCAATGGAGCTTAAACAAAAATTGATTTCCATAACAAAGATGAATTCGTGATCAAACAGTCTACACCATAACAAGATAATTAACTGTGTCTTGCTCTATGGTTAGACTTAGAACAAGTGACAGACGGACAAATTTATACTTAAGTCATGCAATGCTATAACATGTACACTTTCCACTAGTCGTTTGCTCTTCGGCTTATACCTTTTTATTCATGGTTTAAAAAAAAAGTCTACAGATCCTTGTTGGCATGTTTGAACACTGGATGACTAAGAGTCAGGCCTGAACCCTAGAAGTGCACACAATGGAGCAGCAAATGGTTAAAATGGAGCCCAAACAAAAATTAATTTCCATAACAAAGGTAACCCCGTGACGTCAATGGCTGTGAACAACTCTTTACCGGGAAATCGCTTCCGGGTACGGGTACAGTCAGTCGTACCACGGAGGGAATGAATACATTATACTGTACACTCATTCCTGCCAATATTTTGAGCCCCTGCAAGCACTTTCATGATGCATAATAAGTACAGCCTTATGCAACTTGTTGTTCTTGAGGAGATTTCCAAAAAAAGGAAATGGAATAGACGAGACATTAAACGAAAACACGAACTAACTGTACGATAGTCATGACGTTACGTTACAATAACTATCCTTCTTGTGTCTCCACAATGAAGAAGTATACCTCGTTAATTAAATGCACTTTGAAAACTAGAAGCCAAATGCTACCAAAATGAGCTTTTACCACACAACCTAGACAGTAAACAGAAGACTCGATGATGTACAACTTTCACATTTCGAAATATATCCCAATTCCTTCAGCTAAGGTATACAACATAAAGTAGCGTATCATGCCTATAGCCTACAATACAGCATAATGCAATGGCTATTTTTGAGAATGAAGGTACAACATCATGAGCTTTCAGTTCAGACAAGTAAAATGACCCATATTTAAATTGCCCAAGGCGCCGGTCAAATCATGATTTGTATATCGTCAATTTCGCTCCTAAATAATAGAGATTTCCTGGCCCCTCCATCACATGAGAGTTTGGTTGCTGTAACAATAACGGGTTCCTGCACTCCAGTTTGCAACGAAGTAAAGAGGGATCATTTTTTTTCTTCAAAATGTCGATGGGCCGTAGGACTGTTTTAGGGCAAAAAAAGGCATCGGTAAACCCCACAAAAAGGGTAAATCATATGCATCTTGATGGGAGAGTTGTATATTATTTTCCCAATTGTTCGGAGTGCGGTATTTATCACTAGTTTATTGTATCCATGAAATGCTTTTAATAGACCCGAAATTGCATACGCCAGCCAAAACACGATTTGAATGCCCTCAAATTATCAGGTATTAGGGTATTTGAGGGTTATGAACTTGAGGATTCTGTTTTAAAAAAAATAGAAGGGTGCACATGGGAGCCGTGCAGAGGACTGCGAATTCGTATTTCTGTGGAATTCTGATGAAATTAGGACATAAACATGATTTTGCAATGGAGC
>CM057147.1:28669492-28726777 GCA_029964075.1 Patiria pectinifera | reverse complement strand
AATTTGTTGGACAGTGTTGGAAAGTAGTTGCACTTGCACTTTGCAGCGAATAGCTTTCATGCACATTTTCATAAAAATAGCTAGGATAGCTGCAGTTACTGACATGACTGGAGCTAGTAGGAAAGAATGTTGCATCCTGATGCCACGTTTTTCATTAATGATGGTTAGTCATTGCATAAAATGATATTGAAAAGACTTGAATCTGGGATCGAGAAACATTTCCAATGTTTTAAAAAATGCACTTCACAAATTTGGCAATGCTTCACCTGTTCACTTGGACTCCATGAAAATTGTAAGAAAAATTAACAGAACAAAAGTGGCATCAGGCATGTCAGGATTCTTTTCCTATACCTCAAAAGTTGCCAAAATCACGGCAAATAGTTACTTGACAAAAATACTGGCTTCCCACCATCATGACCATGTCCACATGTTAACGAAACAATTTTATGGAGCTTCAACGATAATTTTTTTTTGCTAGTAAAATCTGAATTCAGTTAGTTTGCCATGGAGATGAATGCTGACTATTTTGGGGAAGCACATTGTCATTGTCGTTTGTTGAGGTGCATACGAACATGTACACGGACACAAGGGAATGATGATTGATGATATGCTGTAGAATAACAAAGTATTTGTACAGATTGAGTATGCACCAGTGACTGTTTCATGATACAATACACACCTGCAATCACTGTACTGTGACTAGGCTAGGCCTGTACTGCTGTACATTGTAATGTATGTGTCATGAAGAGGGCGCTGGTGCATTTCCCGATCTGTATGTAGACTTTGTTTTTCTACGTGAAGTCATCATCGTGTCCTACATGTCTGCATACATGTTGGAACGTCCCTAGTGTTATTGCACCATGAGAAAATGTTGGTCTGACATGTTCGTGGCAACTGGTTGAATTACGACAGGCCAAGTCGAAGAATATGAAAAGAACATCTAAGTTAATGGGTCTAATTGAGTGGTATTTAGTGATACACACTTTCATGTTACTTGTTATGATACTTGATAGGCCTTACATGTATGTAGTTAAATGCACTTGTTCACACGAAAAGAAAAAAATGCACAGGATCGTATGTATACACATTCACGTTAATTAAACACTTCTGCTTTTCAAAGTCAGACTATATGCATTTATTGAAAAATATACTCTCTCTTTGTGTAACAGTTCTCTGTGCATTAGGCCACACACTTGCTTGTGCTTGGTTTAAAGTTCGTGACAGGTGAACTACTTTTTTTTTTATATTTTATTTTCAAAAATTCTTGTGTTGAAATGATATAAAAAATTGTAAGTTTGATTGAAAGGACTGAAATAAAGAAAATTTTATAAGGAACTGTTCAGATTATTTAATTGGGCAGTAATTGAGATGTGGTGACAACTTTTAAATATTGAAGAGTCATTTATTCTTTTCAAAGCTTTCACACAACTGGGTACAATTGAAGATTGTTGTGCATATGTTTAATACTATAAATATATTAGTAAAATACAAGTACAAATTTTGCAGTGAAATATGTTTGTAATCAATAATTATAAGAATTACCTGTTACTTTTCAGATTTGATTAACTGTAACAATCACCATCCAGCCAAACTATAACACAAGGGTTTGTTGGGTGCAGCTATTTAGTATACATTTTAAAAGTACAGGCTTTGCAAGGATTAGGAAAGTTCCTATTATTCCCCTAGGGGATTAAGATTTTTAATGATTTGGAATTGTGGAAATATTCTTACACATGCGAATTTAGTTGTTTTTTTGGTTGTTTTTTTTTACAAACATGTAATACAATAAATTGTAATGTTTGCAGTAGGTTGGACTCAACATGTCGGGTTTTAAAAAATTTTTACAATGTAATTGAAAATAGTTCCATAGGGCCTGCCTGGATACACTTGCCACCATGTGCATAAATCTTACAGAGTGGTCTGAAAATTCCAAGTCTTTTCTCAGTAAATGCTTTAATATTTCTGGCTTTCTGATGGCTGATGGGTCATTTAGGGGAAACTAAAAAAATGAAATGTGTAAAGGATTTTGCATATTGCAATGATGCGTGGCAGAGTCTTTTTACTGATGCTGATGGTTAGTGATGTGTGGGTTAATGTTGGTTATCCGGTGAGCGTGAGCAGAACAAATTTGTCTTCAAACAAAGTTGACGCACATGTAGTTGAGATTGAACATGCATTGTGTGCTGTATAGACGTTTTCCTATTACGCTGTACATGTGTGTGTATCAGGCATAGCACCCGCATCTTAGAATAACATGATACACAGAGTATGATATGAACCGTGCTACATGGAATAGTGTAGTATGGTTTGTTGGTATAGATAGACCAATCAGCATGGAGGATTCAAGTTTGCTTGAAGAGCCGTTTTTTATCATGCATACATGTACGTCAGGGCTCTCAAATTCAAATACAAGCTGTATAGTTTTAAAAACTATAAAACTTGTATTTGAATTTTGGAGATTTTTGTGCAACATCAATGTGTAACAGACAAGAGAATTTAACACAAAAAAGTCTTTGATGTGCGTGCCAAGTACAGAAATCTTTAATAGCAATTGAAAGATCAGCTCTTTGCTATATTTTTCAGGGTTATCAGTGCCATGGTTGTTGCCAGTCAGCATCGTCAAGGAAGTATCCTTTGTCATACACGTTTGTCTGTCTTGCAGTCATCACCTCATTTCCCTTCCATCATATTTCCATTCCATTCTTCTACTATGTCCTGTGTTTGGTCTATTCCATATTCCAGTAGATTCACATCGTCCCTTCATCCAAATGCTCTGAGGTTGGCACCTCCTCAGGGAAGTCGTCTGCTTGTGACTGCCAAGCAGTGCGCAAACCAGTTGGCACACGACCAATGTGTGTATGCGTCAGATCAAGTGCCACCACAGTCACTTTGGTCTGATGCTGGGGCCCTCTTGCCCTGCGACTGGAGATATGCTTTAGAAATAAGATGCACAGAGTTCACTAATGTTAGATTCACTCAATCTAGATTCACTAATGTTAAATGCACTAAATCCAAGATCAGTCATGCTAAGCCTGTCCAAGCTATGTCCAGAGAAACAATTATGGAGACAGAGGTAAGCTCAGATGAGCAGCAGAGAGCACAGAGTAAGTACAGATTTGTAAATTCCAAGCTGAGGCATGGAAAGATTTCAAAACTGAGGAATGAAAAGGTATGTAAATCCAAGTCTAGAAGTGAACATGTACATTTTCCTAAACCCCAGCTCAGACATGTTGGCCATCGTGCAGCACAAGACAGTCAAGTTCATGATCTTGGAAGGAAAGTAACCTTGATGAAGAAGTACAGAGTAGAGAAAATGACACACAGGAGAGAACGTAATCAACAGGTACTGAAAGCATTGAAGAGAAATGGAATGACATGTTGTAGTAGAAATCAGGTGTTGGATTCTGTTGTAGAGTTTTGTCAAGCTGCAAGAAAGATGTCCAAACCCAATCACAAGAAAATCAGAAGAACTGAATGCAAAACGGCATATCATAGGTCAAGGAATGGTAAACTGGTAGAATTACGCATGAGTCGAGAAGACCGAAGAACCCATGAGAAAGCACAGAAGAACATTCAAAGTCACACTAGAAGAAGTTTGAGTTATGTGATGAAGAATATGCAGAATAGAGATGTGTGCAAAGAAAAGCAAAGTAACAAAACTGAATCTGGCAAACAGGTTTTGTTCAAGAAGTGTAAATACTCAGATGGAGTAACACAGCATGATAGAGGAAAGGTATTGCATGAGACATGTAAAGTGGGGCAGACAAAGGTGAATGACAGTGTGGATCATTGTCTGAAGGAAACACAAGCTATGGAGTGCTGGTTGTGTGATGAAGTAGTAATTGATCCATTTGAGAGAGTTGTGCAATGTAATAGTTGCCAAATCTTCTATCATGTGAGCTGTATGGGTTTTTCTAATATGCATTCTCTTTTAGTAAGTAAATCAGTTTCATGGTTGTGTCGCAAATGTGGAAGATGTAATTACGCTGAGTCTTTGTTGTATGATCTTGGCATTCCTACAGATGAGAACAAATTTGAGATGTCGTGTGAAGTGAACATGGACGATAGAGCTGTCAAGTCATTCACTGAAGGTGTTTGTTGCACAGATTACACTGAAGCTTCAACAATGAATAGAAATGAAGGTGAGGCACGGGCAGGAACTGGCAAAATGAAGCATGTAATAGTACATGTAGATGACATGGGTTGCAGACATGTGTGTTCAAACACAGATCAAACACAGGGCTTAGTTAAGCAAAGTGGAGGTTATTCTTTGCGGAGTAAGAAAAGTACTAATGTTGACAGTGGTTCTAATATTGGAAAGGAGACAAATGAAGGAAATCAGGAGAAAACACAGAAGACAAGAGTTACATCTGCCAAGCAAGGTCAAGAGCAAAATGGTGCAAGAAATGAAGAGACCTCAGAAACAAAACCTATTACTAGATCTAGAGGTAGAAGTTCAAAAGAACAAGTGTTGGTACAAAATGAAAAGGGTAAAGAAAAGAAAATGAAGCCAAAAAGAAAAGCTGAAGATAATGTTGAAAGTTGTGTCAGAGGTACTGATATGAAAAAGCGCAGAGTCTTTTCACAGAAAGTTGATTCACAGAGAATACACAATCCTGATGAGGACAAGAAATCATGTGTTCACTGTAAAAGCAGCTGTTCCTGCAGAGACAATCAAGAGAGAGTAAATAAGGACATCAGTTTCATTCAAGGTAGTTTTCATCAAGGTGATCTTAGATTTGGCGAGCTAGCTGGTAGACAATGTGTTTGTATGAGCCTGTGCGGAATCCTCTTTAGCAAAATTAAGCCGTTGAACATGTGGTGTTGCAAAGACGTGGATTTTGTGTTGAATACTGGCAATGAATTGTACAGTTGTTTGTCTCGTAGCTCTACAATGATGAATGAATATTTGCTAATCAGTGAGTTGCCTGATGCAATTGATGCATTCGGTAAACATTTACATATGAAGATTGATGAATCTGTTTGTGGTAGTTTTGGAGAAGAAACAAGTCTGATTGAATTCAACATGATTCCATTGAGTTGTGCAGTGGAACAGACAGTGCAGAAATATTGTGCATGTTTTATTTGCTTCAAAGGGAACACATTTTCAGTAATCGCTCAAGAAGAAAAGTATTATATTTTTGATTCACATTCTAGAAATCGGTATGGACATCAGGACAGTGAAGGAAGAAGTTTGCTAAAGTTTGTATCATCATGGCAAGGTGTGTACAGGTATTGTACTGAACTTGGACAATCTATGAATGTCTGTGGTAATGAACAGTTTGAAATTACAGGTGTTACTGTCTGGGTAGATGATGATCTCAGTATCTGTGGTTGCGATGAGAGTCTCAATGGTACATGTAGCTCCAGTAGTACTATACAGATAAACAAAGACATTGAACATGATGTAGAAATCATACAGGCTAATCAACCTGTCAATTTAAAGTTTGTTCCATTGGTTTACGACCATAAGATTGTATTGTGTGAGAAATTTGGTATTACAAAACTTTGTCTAGATAGACATGAAATCTCCAAGATATGTGAAAAATTGAGTAAGCCTGACTCTGTAAAAACAATTCAAGGTGATGGTAACTGTTTCTACAGAGCTATTAGTTATGCTATATCAGGGACTGAGGACAATCACATGCAACTTAGATTAGCAATTGTTCATCTCTTGCTGGAAAATGCTGCTCATTTTAAGTGCTGTTTACGTGAAGGTTACAGAACAGTGAAAGAGTATGTCACAAATGCAAGATTGTGTAATAATGGAACATGGGCTACCGAGGTAGAAATCATTGTAACAGCACACATGTTGGATGTTGATATTTACACGTATGATGATGCTAATAGATGTAAGTGGTATTTGTTTTCAAGTAGTTATGCATGTCCAGGCCGTGGTACTGATAGTTCTGTGAAATCAGGAATTTATTTGCACCACAAGAATCAAATGCATTATGATTTAGTGACAAGTGTATGTGAGTTGAGAAGGGAGCTACCGATAGACAGCACTCAGAAACATGATGAAAATACATCCAAAACACAAGTGTTGAAAAGATCAAAGAGACGCAAACGTGTTAATGTAAAGAAGAGGCAGAAAACTAATCGAGAACTGCAAAGGGAAAGATATCAGAGAAAGAAAGATAAAGAAAATAAAAACGATGCTGTAAATGTCAGAGAGAAAAAACAAAGTGCAAAGAAAGAAAAATATCATAGTTGTGTGCAATACAGACAAGGTGCTATTGAGTATGGCAAAAAGAGATACAAAGAAAATGTGAAAAACATTACTGGGGTCGTAAGGAAAAGATACCATGAGAATGCTGATTATAGGAATAACAAAACTGGCAATGCAAAAATGAAGTATCACAGAGATGAAGAACATAGGCAAAGAAAAAAGCAATGTACAATGATTAACTATCATGAGAATATAGAGTATAGACAACAAAAGATTAATAATGCCAAAACAAGATATGAGAATGCAGTACATAGGCAAGAAAAGATCAATTTTGCTAAAGCTAAATATCATGAAAATGAAGAACATAGGCAAAGAAAGGTGAAGAGTGCCAAAACAAAGTATCATGAGAATGAAGGACATAGGCAAAGAAAGGTGAAGAGTGCCAAAACGAAGTATCATGAGAATGAAGGACATTGGCAAAGAAAGGTGAAGAGTGCCAAAACGAAGTATCATGAGAATGAAGGACATAGGCAAAGAAAGGTGAAGAGTGCCAAAACGAAGTATCATGAGAATGAAGGACATTGGCAAAGAAAGGTGAAGAGTGCCAAAACGAAGTATCATGAGAATGAAGGACATAGGCAAAGAAAGGTGAAGAGTGCCAAAATGAAGTATCATGAGAATGAAGGACATAGGCAAAGAAAGGTGAAGAGTGCCAAAACGAAGTATCATGAGAATGAAGGACATAGGCAAAGAAAGGTGAAGAGTGCAAAAACAAAGTATCATGAGAATGAACAATACAGGCAAAGAAAGATGACTAGTGCCAAAAAATACAGTAAGAGAAAATACCATAGTGATTTTTTATATAGAAATGCTCTTGTTAAATCGATTAAAAAAAGGTATTCTTTGAACAAATTTTATAGGATGAAATTGATAAATTTTCAGAGAGCAAAGTATCACACGGATCAGTGTTATCGTGAGAATATGAAGCAAAAGAATGATCAACAAGCAAAAAGAAAGAGAGCAAGTCAATGTATTATGAAGAACGTAATGAGAAATTGGAGGCAAGATGTATCATCAGGACCTGAATATATATGTGCAGTTTGCCATAAACTCCTTTTTCGAAAACAAGTTGTTAAGTGTAATCAAAAGAAGTACAAATGTGTCTATTGCATATGTGGTAAATTTTTGCATACGTGTGGAAACAATGGAAATTGTGGTGACAAGTGTAAAGTGTCAGAATCAAGTAGATCGTGTTTGTGGGTTTGCTATACATGTCACAGGAAATTGCTTCAAAACAGGATACCAGCAGAAGCTTGTGCAAACAATTTGGCATTGGAAGATATCCCAGAGGAATTGAGTTGTTTAAATATATTGGAGGAGCATCTGATTGCAATTAATGTGGCATTTTTGAAGATGATGGCTTTACCCAGAGGTGGTCAGAATGCAGTGCATGGGCCCGTTGTATGTGTACCATCAAATATTTCAGAAACAGTAACAGCATTACCTAGATGTGGAAATAATAATCAGTTAGTCAAAGTTAAGTTGAAGAGAAAGTTGTCATTCAAAGGATATTACCAGTACCAATATGTCAGCAGAGAACATGTTGAGCGTGCACTACATTATCTAAAGCAGCATAATGTATGGTATAATGATATTGAGATAAACTGTGATTGGGACAATCCCTTGGAAGATGAAAGTGAAAAGCAAGAAGAGCATGAATCCGATAACTCGAGTGAGAATGATGAAGACACAGATGTAGACACAGATGTAGACACAGATGAAGAACGGTTGACGGGTATTACTTACGATACCTGTTTGCAGCCAGTGAACATTGCTCAAGATGCTTTGGATCAAGATTTTGATGGTGTCATGTGTGTTGCTCCTTGTGAACGAAATAGCCCAGTCAGAGTATTGATGGAGAAAGCTAATGAGGCCAAATGTTTCCCAGCATTATTTCCCACAGGCGCTTCTACTTTCAGTGATGATCGTGATGTGAAATTGAGTCTTTCTAGATATTTTCATAACAGGTTAATGAATGCAGATAATAGATTTGCAAATAGTACTCAGTATATCTTCTATGCACAGTACCTGTCAGAAATACAACAAGTAATGTCAAAAGTATCAATTGCAATGCGTCAGAGTTCAGGCAGTATACACAGTGCTGAAAGGATAAATGCTAGTATGATTAACGATAGAGATCAACTGAGAGATATTTTGCAGTCTGATAGCGGTTATAGGTTCTTAAAACCAATTAGAGGTACACCCCCATACTGGCAAGCAGCTCAGAAAGATGTCATGGCTATGATAAGACAGCTTGGAATACCGACATGGTTTTTTTCATTTTCGGCAGCTGATATGAGATGGCCTGAAGTGATAACACAATATTGAGGCAACAGGGTGATTCTAGAGATATGGATGATTTGGATTGGAATGAGAAGTGTAAAATATTGCGAAGTAATCCTGTGACTGCAGCTAGAATGTTTGACAAGAGATTCCATTCATTCTTGAAAGATGTAATTATGTCGAGAGCTCAGCCTATCGGGAAAGTCAAGGATTATTTTTATAGAGTTGAATTTCAGCAAAGAGGAAGTCCACATACCCACTGTCTATTTTGGATTGAGAATGCTCCGAGATTGGGATATGATAGCGATGTAAAAGTTATTCAATTCATTGATTCATATATCAGTTGCAAATTGCCATCTAAGGAGGAGGACCCAGAACTGAATGACATACTGAGTCACGTGCAGCTACATAGCAGAAAACATTCCAAGTCGTGTAAAAAGAAGGGAACTGAGTGTAGATTTAATTTTCCAAGACCACCATCTAATAGAACCTTCATTACTGAGCCAGATCCTATGGATAATGATGATGACCAATATGATCATCATACGGATGATGATGATGATCATCATACTGATGATGATGATCATCATCATGATGGGGATGATGATGGTGATCATGATATTAATAATGATACGAATATGCATTGTGATAGAAAGAAGCATAGTGATGCCAAGGAATTATTGAAGTCAGTATGGGATGCAATACAGAATGAGGAAAACCAACATCTGTCAACTTTACAGTTATTTGAAAGAATTAATATTACACAAGATGAATTTGAAAAAGCCAACAATAGTTTGAGCCAAAAAACTACAATTGTCATAAAAAGAACCACAAGATGTATGGGTCAATCTTTACAATCCTGATTTGATAAGATGTTGGAATGCTAACATGGATATTCAGTACATCAGTGATGCCTATGCTTGTGCGGCATATGTTGTGTCATATATGTCTAAATCTGAACGTGAAATGGGACAGTTATTAGCAAATACACAGAAAGAAGCCTTGAAGGGTAATTTGGATGCTAGACAAAGTATGAAGGAACTTGGTTGTGTATATCTCCATAATCGTGAAGTATCGGCCCAGGAAGCAGTGTTTCGAGTATGTGGTCTCAGATTGAAAGAGGGTTCAAGAAAAGTAGAATTTATTCCTGTTGGCGAGAATCCTGTCCGAATGAGCTTACCACTAAGTGTAATTCAGAGTAGGTCTGAAGATGATGACAGTGATATATTCATGGCTAATAGAGTTGATCGCTACAAAGCTAGACCAGATCTTGATGAATTTAATAACATGTGCCTTGCTACATTCTGCTCAGAATACAGGATAATATATAATGCAAACACTAACAAGAAAACTAAATCACCAGTGTATGAACTTAAAGATGGCTTGGGTCACATACAGAAGCGTAGTAAAACTGAACCCGCAGTCATAAGATACCCCAGATTTTCAGAGAATAAATATCCTGAGAAATATTATCGCAGTATATTGCAGCTGTTTCTTCCATATTCTGTAAATGCACATTTGAAACCACCTCAGTTTGGAACATTTGAACAATTTTATAAAAATGGTGCTGTAAGTCTTAATGATCAATTGAAATCTGTGAGATGTATTGTTGAAAGTAATCGCTCTTTGTATGAGGCAAACGCTGATTCTCTTGAAGCAGCAGAACAGTATGTCAAGAAATTTGGTCTTCAAGAAGATGCTTGGGCTTTGATTTGTCCTGCTTCTGAGCAAGAGAGACTTGAGTGTGAAGCAGAACGTGAAGAAGTGATAGGAGAAGAGAATGGTTTTGAGATCCCTGATTTGCAAGCTGATGAAACAGTAGGAAAAAAATGTAATATTGAACCACATCCAGCAAAAATATCAAAGCAAGAAGCACTCAATTTATTAAGATCATTGAATGTAGAGCAGAGACATGTATTTAATAAGATTCGTAACTGGTGCTTACAAAAGATCAATGGGAAAAATCCTGAAGCATTTAATGTATTTGTCACAGGTGGAGCTGGAACTGGGAAAAGCCACTTGATAAAGTCAGTTCATTATGAAGCAACAAGACTTTTTGCTAGAATGGTTCAAACTCCTGACAACCTGTCAGTATTGATAGTTGCACCTACAGGAGTTGCTGCATTTAATGTCAATGGTAGTACAATTCACAGTGCTCTTTCAATCCCTGTTGATGCTAGATTACCATATCAACCACTTGGAGAAGAGAAATTGAATACACTGAGGAACACGTTACAAGATCTTCAAATCTTGATAATAGATGAAATATCGATGGTGGATCACAAGATTTTATGTTATATACATGGACGTTTGCGTCAGATGAAACAGACACGTAGTCATAATCCTTTTGGTAACATCAGTATTTTAGCTGTTGGAGATTTTTATCAGTTGCCGCCAGTCAAAGGAAAAGCATTGTATCAGAAAGCCCTCCCAGTAGATCTATGGAATGATAATTTCAAGAAAGTGGAACTAAATGAAATCATGCGACAAAAAGATGATGTACAGTTTGCAAAACTACTGAATAGGTTGCGAGTGAAAAGTAAAAAGGAAAAGTTATCTGAAGATGATGTAACATTATTGAAGTCGTGTGAAAGTGCAGAGGATAGGAATGATGCATTACATATCTACCCATGTAACAAACAAGTGGATGAATACAATACGCAGACACTCCTTGCAACGTGTACTGATTGTATATTGATTATTGCTAAGGATTTTCAGAAAGATGCTAGTAAAGGTAATGGGAAAGGAAGGGTAAAGGTTCCTAAGAAATCAACATACACAAACTTGCCTGAATCATTGTGGTTAGGCGTTGGTGCTAGAGTAATGTTAACTAAGAACATTGATGTATCAGATGGACTTGTGAATGGAGTCTTTGGCACTGTACAAGAAATTGTTATGTTGCCTGATAAATCTTGGCCAAAGTTAATTGAAGTTCAGTTTGTTAAGAAAGATGTTGGATCTAAGTTGAAAAGAAAATACAAAGCGTCAAATAAAGAAGACACAGTTCCAATTCAAAAGGAAGAGGAAAATGTCAGTAAGAATTGTGTTCGACAGCAGTTTCCTTTAAAATTAGCCTGGGCATGTACAGTTCACAAAGTGCAAGGAATGACAACAGATAGAGCAGTTGTTTCACTTGAACATACATTTTCAGCTGGACAAGCCTACGTTGCACTGAGCAGAGTAACATCGATGCGTGGACTTGTGATTCAAGGGTTTGATGAAAAATATATCTACTGTAACAAGGCGGTTTCGGAATCATTGAAGAGTATGCCAGGATTTATTGATGCAGAAGAATGTGTACAGGAAGAGAAATCTAACAAGATAGTAATTAGAATGCATAATATTCAAGGATTAAAAGAACATCAAATGGACCTAAAATGTAATCAGGAAATGATGAAATCTGATTTTATTTGTCTTACCGAGACATGGATCGATGATGAGGAATACCCTGACATACGTGTACATGTAGATTTAAGTGAATTCAAATGCTATCATCAGATCAGAAGTGCTTCATATGATAATACAAATAAACTAACCCAGATGTTGAAGCAACAGTGTCATGGAGGAGTGGCAGTATTTGGTAGAAGGAACAGAGCCTTTAGCAGATTATTTCTTCCTGTTGAGAATCTAGAGCATATTGCATTTCAGATAATTAGTCAAATGTCATATTGTGTGGTAGTAATTTATCGTCCAGCTTCATATTCAATGGATCAATTTCTTGGCAACATTAAAATTCTGCTTAATGAACTTCACAAAGTGTCAAATAGGTGCATTGTAATGGGTGATTTTAATGAAGACATTCTGAAACACTCTTCACGGATTGAAAAGTTAATGCAAGAGTTTTGTTATAGACAATGTGTAAATGATGAAACTACAGAAAATGGCACATTAATTGATCACGTATATGTAAGAAATATGGATACAGTGGATGCTAAGGTGATTCCGACTTACTACAATTACCATGAAGCAGTCTCCATAACAATATAATTTAGGTTTTAATGAGGACATTGTAAAACATTGGACTTTGAAAATGTCAATGTGAACTCGTGGTTTTACCCAGACTTTTTGACAGTTCTGTGATGTAGGATCAATTTGGTCAATTTAATAGTGTGCGTAATAACGGTTGTGATGTATTGAGTTTTAATTATGATAACATGTAACACTTTCTTTCCATAATGTTGAAGTTTAATTGTCTACATGTATATAGGCATATTTGGTTTGGATTTATCAGGAAATCTTTCAAAACACTCATCACGCAAAATTGCAAACGGCCTCAATTCTTCAAAACCATCCCACTACAAGTTTGAGTACAATTTCAAAATTCAATGAGGCATTATTATTGACACAGAAGCAGCACAGATAATACATACAAAATGTGCATGTACTTGAGCCTTAATGTAGAAGATAGAAATAAACAACACAAAATACTGTAGCTCATTAAGGCCTGGACACACTACATGTACATCCTCAAAATCAACTGGCGCCATCGGTATCAGTGGCAGTGGTGGACAAGTGGGGCAGTACGTGCCCTCCCCCCCCCCTTCCCATTCTTAAAAATATTTATAAAAAAAACATGTGAGGTGCAAAGTCACATTTTGGTGTTAATTTAATGCACATTAAACAATATTGTTGTGTGCAAGAGTGTCGATGGAGATGAGGTGGAAAATATGCCCACCCACTAGGTTGCAAACAATGATGAATTGAGAATATACTGGAATAAGTATACACAGATTGGAGAGCCTTGCTCCCCTCTGGGAAAAAAATATCATGGTTACGTGCAAGACATGCATTAAAATGGCATACAGCATTGAATTAGTAAAATCCTTCAAAACTGACTGGTTGATTCAGAGGATTGCTGTAGAATAAAAGGAAGTCAAGAATTGCATTTTAATGAAATCATGAAATACCTGAATGAACTTTTATAGCTCTAGACGTGTACATGTTATTTATTTGAAAACATTGACATGCTGTATGATGGTGGGGCGTTGATTGAGGAGACATACATGTGTACGTATAATGTATGCCTTGAGTACAGGTCATTAAAATTTTGAAGTCATATTTTCAATGCACTTGTCACAGACTTGTTAGTCAGGAAATACCGGTATTGTTATGTACAACAAAAAGAACTGAGTTGCACATCATTTGAGAATAGAAGTGAATCTGCAAATCTTGAATGAGTGGACAACAATTTGTGCAAGCCGTGGTGGTCCAAAGTGCATGTACAACTACATGTTCGTCTTGAATGTTAGCACTAATCAGAGGTTAATTGTCACAAATATTTATGCCTGAATTGAACATGGCCAGTGATTAGAGCTAAATTTAATTTTGTATTGATATTTTACAGATACTCTACTGTCCACACAGACGTAATAGACTTGTTGCTCAGCAGTTATTTTCATCTGATATAATATTTTAGAATAAATTCACAAGAAAAAGAAGTGATTTTGTGCATGAAAAGCATAAATTAAATGCGTTCTGGGAACCACTTCTCTTCTGAAATTTCAGAATAGAAGTGGTTAGTGACATTTGAGATGCATTAGTTGAAATAACATTTATAGATTGTTATCTAGTAGTGTGAAGCTTTTAATTACAGATTGAATCATGTTGTCCTCATGCACGTCTTTCAAACAGATATACAGTTGATGTGCACTTTACATGTATTGGTAATAACTTAAACATTTTGATAGTGAAATATGACTAATCTTTTTCATGCAGATCATGAAGTTGTATTCTGAAGTGCAGTACGTTAGTATCACCTACTTCTCTGTTGTACGATGCTGAGTGTGGCTCATAAGCATTTCAGTGAGTGTTGGCTTACACCATTGTCAAGTTTTCATGGAGTTATTTCGTCATTAACATCCACGTCCTCAGGGCCACCATCATTGGAGGTTACCAGCATCGAGGCCATCTCCATGAAATAAAGATGTCTTGGGCAGGATATCCAGAATGGAGTATCAGCCTTAATATGTCTTTGGTGAACATCAGTGGGCAACGCACACAAGCTGCTGATTGAGTCCATCGGGTCACCTCCTGCGGAGAGCAATTTCAGATCCAGCATAGAAGAGAACAGCAGAAAATGAAAAACTATGATGCTTCAGTGCTTGCTAGCAAACAGACTTTGGATCTAGTCAACCATGAGAATCTCTACAGGATATGGACCTCCCCCCCCCAATAGCTTCATCCACAAATTAGAGTCATCACTGCGAAAGACAAACTCAACAGTCAACTGTCAACATGGCTACATTTTCCTGTCAATGTGTGAAGGGTGTAACTTGTGCATGTATTCCAAAGTTGCTGTGCTTCAGCAGGTTAGACTGTGGCCCTACACCCTGCAAGCACTAATCAGGTGAGAATAAATGTGTCTGATACTTTATTGACATTTGTACCACTTCACCAAGAAGACTTTGCCCAAACGGCGCCGAGACCACCATCTTCTTCCAACAGACCCTCTGGTGGTCACCAACTACTCTGTTGAGGTTTGGAACTGCTTTGATGTTCTTGATCAACTGCCCAACTCTGTTGAAGACTCCTGGGTCCCGTTCCGTGATACAGTTCTCGGTGCCGTTGAGGCTGCTGTTCGTTCCTGTCTTTCAAAGCAGCGCCCCCTGGCTCACTGGAGGGACCATTGACATCATGGAGCATAAATGTGGTGCTTGTCTGAGCTGCCACCATGCTGAAAGTAACTGTCTGGCGGGGATGTACATGTACAAGGCCAAAGCGAAGCAAGACCTTGATGCTTGGTACGACTCCGTTGTCTCTGAAGCCAAAGCTGGCCTGAAACAAAATAATCTCTGCCCCGCCTTCAAGGCAGTCAAGTGTCTTCACGGACGTAGCAAATATTCAGCTTCATTTCTGATTTCTGAAGGCGGATCATTCTCCCTGCAACTGGGTGGATGAAACCCTGTCCCACTGGAAAGACTACCAAGGTCAAGGTTGGCAACGACCTATCTCCCTCCTTCCTCCAGAGTTCGGCAGTGCTGTGTGCTGGCACCAACCTTGTTCTGCTTAGCCATGGACACTATCCTGTCACAGTGTGAGGATTCAATGCAGGCAATCACAGGTTTACCGACCTCCTGTATGCACATGATGCTGCTCTCTTCAAAGGATCCAACCACATTGGGAGAACTTCTCGCAACCTTTGACCGTAAAGCCAGTTACATGGGCCTAAACCATCATGGACAAAAACCAAGGTTCAGTCACTATGCGGTCCAGCACCTGTTGAAATTTCTCTGGATTGCGATGTTGTCGAACCTGTTGAGTCCTTTTGTTATTTTGAGTGCACTATCAACTCATCAGGTTTCTGCAGTATGGACATACTATGCAGAATTGGCATCGCCAGTACCATCATGGGCCAACTTGATTGTCTTTGGAGAAGCAAGGCCAGTCTTTTGGTAAAACTTTGGTTTTATCGCGCATGAAAGAACAAGAACGCATTCAAGCTTTCCACATGCAGTGTCAGTGTCGCATACTTGTAGTTTGATGGTGCAGTTTCATTTCCAATGCAATCATCCAGGTAACATTTTGTCTGAGATCTCAGGGAGGTGACACACCCTTTTGGGTCATGTTCGGCGCCTCCAAGCTCCTGCCCCTGCTCGTCTTGCCCTTGATGCTGCTGTCCAGTTCCACCTTGGCCAACGACCTGCCACCTGGACTACGCCTCGTGGTCGTCCCCGGTTTCCCTGTCTTGAGCAGGTTGTGGATGCTGTGTAGCTGTCACCAATCGAGTGCTGGTCCTTGATCGGGAAGGTTGGAGGTCACTACAACTCACTGATGGTCAAGTGCAGCAGTAAGTAAGTACATGTAAGTACCACTTTAATGTCAGATGCATGCTTTTGTTTTTCTTACAATTCACTGTTTTCCAAGTTAAACTTTGATTTGTTTTTCGCTTACTGTAAAGTACATGTTCCTCTTTGAAAAGCTCATTTAATCTTTTTGTGAAGAGTTGTGGTAGTACAAGTTTCTTGGGCTATTTGTGTGGTGGAATTTTCGTTGTACAAAAATGTATACATCAATATTTGGTTTTGCCCTTCACCGATGTATCAACACTTTAAATGTACAGTGTGTTATCTTCCGAGTGAAAGTTAGAGAGCTTTCTAGTCCAGATGTAGAAAGCATGAAGTTGTGGGTTTAAGTCCCACCCGAGTGAGTGTTTACTAACTTTCAATCAGAAGGTAACACACTGAGTATACATCTACATTATGTTTTAGTTGCTGAAGAGCAACATCTGATATTGAAGGTCTGGAGGTGTGATCTTTGGCATTCTGAGGTCCAGTGTCATTTGCTTTTTCAAATTCAGACTTGCTAGTTTCTGTATACATAGGTTGTTTGAGTACTGGAACTATTAGTATTAGATCCTTAAACAATGGATTTTGTTGTTTGTAGAAGTCATCAACCACAAATCTGCATGTTTCTCCCAGTTGCCAGTGTGCTCTCCAACAGCATTACTCTGCGTGCCAGTATTATTAATATTTTTCAGGTGAGTGAATTTGGTAGATTTTGGGCGGTTTGGGGGTTTATTTTATTATTTATTTTTATCTTACAAAGCTTACTGGTTTGTGTATATTTATTTGAATAATAAAGGTCATTGAATGCGAGGTTTGCAGTAACATGGTGTGAATAATCTGTCTTTGTGATTTGTGTTGTACTGCCCTGAAATTCAAGAGATATCATTCACACGGTGTTACTTCACACCTCCCATTCATTCACCGTGTTCATCATGCAAATCTTCAAGTCTCATTTAGATCCTGAAACATTTGATTTTCTTGTATTGACTTATTTGTAGATGTTATCAACTACAAATCGACATGTTGTCTCCTAGTTGCCAGTGTGGTCTCCAACAGCTTGACTCAGACTGTGCATGTTAGTCTTAAAAATTGTTCAGGTGAGTGAGATTGTTTGATTTTAGGGATTTTTTCCATTGTGTTCAGTTCAAGAGTGACTTGGATAACAGGAATTGTGCAAAACCATATGCACCAGATGCCATGCACTTCTATTATTGTTGCAAACATGTAACCCTAAGAAAAGATAAGAGTTTACAAAGTTATTCTGATCTGGGGTTTAACCATACCAATCGATGTTTATGTAGCTAATACATAACATTTGAACTTAAATTCCAAACTTAAACATTTCATGATGGAAAAACTGTAACAAAGATATATATCCCGATGAGAAATAAGACAAATTTGAAATATAACATGAAAGAATTATCATCTAGCAAGCACTCATTGGCCCAGTTTGGGCGGGTCTTGTTTTTGACTCGGGTATATCATTCTTGCAAACCCCGGCGGATGCTGGGGTGAGATCCTGGTCCGAGTTGAGTGAGTGCTTTATACTTGAAGCATTTCACTAATAATTAAAAATTGCGTGCATAGTTCAACATAATTCAACCATATATGCAAACAGAGGTCAAGTAAAAAAAAATGAGCGTGAAGTTATCCTTGATTTTTTCAAATTTGGACAATGTACACTTTTGGACTTTAACACATCCCTGCAAATATCATACTTTTGCATTAGGCAGGTACAAAGTGATTGTGTCCAGTAGGTACTGAGCACTTTGCTAGACATGAATTTGGTATTATGCTGTTTCTGATGAACTATTTTCTTCTTTATTCTATTCAGGGAGGCACAGTAATAATAAGCGGCTGAAATGAAGCTATGCCAACATCCTCCTTTCAAACATGTCAAGGCAGAGTTATTGAGTGATTCTCCCATCTCAGTCGGCATTTAAAATTCAAATGGCCAAACACGTACATGTATGACGCATTCAAGAATGGCCCTAAATTGTCTTCTGCTGTTACAAGCAACATGTACATGTATATCATTCACTTGAACCTTAAGAAACATGAAATGGGAAAGTGTCTTCACAAAACTCTGTCTAAAGTATCACTCATAACAAACCTGTCACACAGTGTATGTGTGCATCTTTTCAAACTGTGGACAAATGTACCAGAGAACAAAAAGAGAACAATGTCATCCACGATTCCCCAAAAAGTTAAGAGTACAAACAAAAGAGGGACAATAGGACGTCAACGATAGACGGTGAACACGCATTTATGCGGTTTGGTGAACATTCTTTTTTGGGAATCCATGCAGTGGAAAACCCTGTTGGCTGCGAGACAGTTCCTGTAGTAGTGACATTGTACATGTTATGTAAAATCTGGCGATTGATACGTTGATAGTACATCTGTGTTATTTTCCAGTTCTTCATCTTGCAGTTGAATAGATGCAGACAACAACTAAATGGCCAAGAGACAATATGCACACAGTATGTTCTGTACCAAATCAAAATTCAACTCTGTAATGTTTGAGATATTCAATTTCATTGATTTCAAATATTTATTTGATTCCACTGTTAGACATAAGACAAGAATACCCACCAGAAATGTTATTATTGAAAAAAATGTGCTAGTTCTCATAAAATTGATTGTAGTGGTTTGTTTGCTTGAACATATTTTACTTAGCCGAATTTTTTTTAAAGGGGCAGTGGCATGTGTATTTACATGTGAATGTCTACTGAGCTAATTTCCTGTGCCACGCCCCAACTATATAAACATGTAGTCTCGTCTGCATTCTAGGGCCTGTTGTTGAAAACGTTTTCCCTTGCTCCTTTATAATACTTGTTTCTGGTAGTGTTGGGGGGGGGGGGTAGGGGTGTAAGCTCCTATTTTCTTTATGAAGACACTTTTGTGATATGTTCTTGTTATATAAGCATTTGACATGTACTGGTTCATATCCGACTTGGATACTCAATGTCATAATATTCAGAAGACACATTTTATGGGTTAAGGAAGCATAATTATTTGTAACTGTTTTGTCCGCTACAGTGCTGTTGTTTTACATTAAAGACATTGGCAATTGTTATTCGTAATTACATCATTTTGTCCTAGACAAATTCGACGTAAATTGTTTGTGTAAATCTATTGCTTTTTGGGCTATGAATGTTGCTCTTCATGTTATTTATCAAGTGTATTTTCAATAAAATTGCTCACAATGACAAGATTCTAATGCACTCTTTAATTTCTAAATTCCTTACTTTGAGGTTAAACCTTCTTTTTGAGTCACAGGGGCAATATTTTCCCCCCGAACTACATCGCGAATGGGGGTTTACGGTACAACGTTTTTGGCTTTAAACTATGACCTTTTTGACTTTACTGTCTTCTCTTTAAAAAAAAAAGAAAAAATACAAAATAACAAAAGAAATTAATTTGACCCTAATGAAATTCGGGACTCTATTTCTCTTCAAAACAAGAAAATCCTCCAAAGCCTCAAATTCAATGGAAAAAATTGGATAAATACGGATATTGGAAATTTAGAACCAGAGTCTTACGGTCCAAAAATAAAAGTATCATAGAGCGCACTCAAAAACCCTATATTACTGGATGTAGTTTGGGAAAAGAAAATTCGCTACCCCACCGTAGCAGCGCAGGGGGGATGTTGGGGTGGGAGCACAAAATCACTGAGACAAGTCTACTGATTGGCGAATGGGGGCGCCATTCACTTTTTACGGTGTGCCGCTATATTTTTTGGGTGACCGCTGTCCTTATTTTGATCCCGTAAAAGTGTTCAGATCAGGCTAACGAGGCCTTAAATAGCTTAGCCTGTGCACCCGTACAATCGTTAAAGTTACTGATTGGCGAATGGTGGGCCATTCACTTAATACGGTGTGCCGTTATTTTCGTTTTGTAAACGCGCTATCCTTTTGATCCCGTAAAACCCTGACTATGCATGAACATAAAATCTGTCAAAGTTAGCCGAAAATCGGCTAAAACGGTCACTGTGGACAGGATTTGACCTCGGCAACAGGTGCTCTGCGGGAGTAGGTATATATGGAGGATTCCAGACTTTGCCATGGGTCTGGGGGTAGTACAGGGTCAAGGGGGAGGCGGATATCAGACTTTACCCCTCCCCCTTGATCTCTGCCCCCGCCCCTCTCTCCCATGATCTCTGCCCCCTCTCTCCCTTGATCTCTGCCCTCGCCCCTCCCTTGCCCCTCTCCTCTCCATGATCTCCTAATATCTCAGTCTCGGCCCCCGGCCAAAACCGGGCTCAATATCTCTCTCTGTCTAGCCGGCGAGTCTGATTGCTTATAAATCTAAAAGTCTGACCTCTTAAAAAAATTAAAAAAAATTATATTGATATATATAAATGATGGATATGATTAAGCCAATCGTTAAGGGATTTTCTAGATGGAATAAAGCCACGCTGCGCGATTACGTCCAGCGATATAATGTACCGTATAATCAAAATGTTGCTCTTACGCGTAAAGTCTACATCAACGGGATAAAAAAATACGAAGCTCAATTTAAAAACTTGAGGAAAAAGAAGCTGCATGAGCTCAAACAGATTGTAGACGATTATGATCTAGAATATAACCCGTCGGGTTATAAAGGTCGAGTTTTGAAAAAAGATTTACTATCGGCGATTCAAAACTCTAGGCAACCCGAGGATTTTCAAGAGGCTGAGTTCAGAGCGACGAGAAGATTTAGAAACAACTTTAGAAACTGGGAACTGATTCCTAGACTTTTTAACGACGATTTAGTCAGATTTTTTGATACGCACAAAGATCAAATAGTAAATAAAATCAAGTCAGAATTGAGAGAGCTGAGAGGTTTGAAAATGGAGCTCACAATCAAAATAAAATACGAAAAAACCAAACCGGATGGTACGATAGAAACGATCGAAGCTATACATTATACCGATCAGAGAGTCGTTTTAAATCAAAGTCAAATAAAACAGGTTTTAAAAGAAGACATCGACCAGCTATTTAAAAAGGATGAAAGGTATACGAATCAAGGATCGGGTTGGGTTTTAAAAAAGATAATGGCGTTGTATATCAACATCAACAGGTTTAACCCCGTGAGGGGTAGTTCTTATATTGACCTACCAAAATGTATCAAACAGAAAACAGCGATGATAAACATTAAAAACAAAGACGACGAGTGTTTGAGATGGTGTTTGAGAGCCGCTCTTGGCTTGTATACGGATAAAGTAAAAAATAACATAAAAAACGATCCTAAATATAAAATTCATAAAGAAGAACCTGTTGTATACACCAAAGACGACGGACTCAAATTTAAAGGCGTAGACTTTCCAACACCGATCGACCAGATACCAAAGATAGAAAGACAAAATAATTTAACGATAAACGTATACGGTTATGAGGAAGAAATATATCCGTTATACGTGTCTAAAAACTATAAACCAGAGTCACGCCCTATCGATCTGTTTTTGTTTTCTGAGGGCGACAAGCATCACTACTGCTGGATAAATAATTTTTCGAGATTGATTTACAACGTTACAAAACATAAAAGTAAGAAATATTTTTGTCGAAGGTGCCTGTGTCATTATAGAACGCAAGTAAAATTAGATAGACACATGACCGATTGTAACGGTATAGATACACATCCATCAAAGATTGTATTTCCTACCGCTAAGCGAAAATATGTAAATAACGAGTGGATAGTCGACGAAAACGATGTGCCAATATTAGAATTTAAAAACTACAGGTTTAAACAAAAAGCACCGTTTGTAGTTTACGCCGACTTTGAATCGATCTTAGAAAAAAACTCGGATGATAAAAAGGACAACACGCAAAAGACAAACATTCACAAAGCAAGCGGTTACTCGTTGGTAGTAGTTAGATGCGACGGCACCAATGCGTATCAAGAGACTTATATAGGTAAAGATGCCGCATCAAAGTTTGTCAATAAAATGTTAAAAATACAATGCGACATAAATTGCATATTTAAAAAACCCCAACCCATGAAATTTAACGAGCGAGCTAAAGAACATCATGATAAAACAAGCACGTGTTGGATTTGCGAGAAACCAATTTATCCCAATTACTCGAGCATCTGTCAGTGCCAGAAACCCAAAAAACCAAAAACAGAAAAACAAATAAAAGAACATCAGTACGAAAACAAAAATGGATTTACCGAGTCTAAATGTCTCGAATGCAAAAAGAAAATCAACAAATTTAGAAAGGTGAGAGATCACTGCCACGTCACGGGTAGATATAGAGGTGCCGCGCACGCCTACTGCAATCTAAAATTACAAGTTAAACCAGGTTTTACCCCCATACCGGTCGTCTTTCACAATCTGCAAAATTACGACGCTCACTTGATCATGCAGAGTATTTCAGAGTACGATGACGAGAAGGAAATACAAGTTATCGCTAGAAATTCGGAAAAGTATATTTCGTTTTCGATCGGAAATATGTGATTTATAGACTCGTTTAATTTTATGGCGTCTTCGTTGGATAGATTATCTAAAGCTTGTCCAAGAGAGTCCTTTAAACTACTCAGAGAACATTTTAATCGTCAAAACATCGACTCGTTGTTACAAAAGGGAGTTTATCCATATGAATACATGGACTCGTTTGACAGATTTCAAGAGACAAGCCTACCCCCCATCGAACAATTTTACAGCAGCCTAAAAGACGAAAATATATCGCGAGAGGACTACGACAGAGCTAAACTGACGTGGAACGAGTTTAAAGTTAAAAACATGGGGGAATATCACGATTTGTACGTCACTACCGATACGTTATTACTGGCTTGCGTATTTGAAAACTTTAGGCAAACGTGTATTACAAACTACGCGTTAGATCCTGCTAATTACTACACAGCACCAGGATTGTCGTGGGATGCCTTGTTAAAACACTCGGAAGTTAAACTCGAACTATTGCAAGACGTAGACAAACATTTATTTTTTGAAAAGGCAAAAAGAGGTGGTATCTCGAGCGTGGGTGGTATGAGATACCACAAAGCCAACAACAAATACCTACCCGACCATAATCCAAACGAGCCGTCGAGTTACATCAGCTACCTCGATGCAAACAATCTGTACGGTTGGGCCATGAGTCAATACCTGCCGTACAAAGACTTTAAATGGGCGTCTACAAAAACGTTTACCGAGTCCAAGATATTATCTCTCAGGAAAACGTCAAACACCGGTTACTGCTTCGAAGTAGACCTCGATTACCCTGACAATCTCCACGACCTGCACAACGATTACCCCCTAGCGCCAGAAAACATCGTCATACCAAAAGAATGGATGTCTGATTATCAAAACGAATTATTAGATACCGAACCTAATAGCAACGTGCAAAAATTAACGTGTACCCTTAATCCTAAACAAAAATATGTTTTGCACTACGTCACGTTACAGTTGTATCTCAAACTCGGCTTGAAACTTAAAAAGGTGCATCGAGTGCTGCAATTTAAACAAGCGCCTTGGATGGCATCTTACATCGACAAAAACACGCAACTCCGAACAAAAGCAACCTCTGATTTTGAGAAAGACTTTTTTAAACTGATGAATAACAGCGTGTTTGGTAAGACGATGGAAAACGTCAGAAACCGAATAGACGGTTACCTACTCAGAGACAGTAACGATGACGATCGAGATAAATACCAAAAAATTATACAGAAACCGAGCTACAAAACGACGACGTCATTTTCAGAATGCAAGTTGTCATTTGTCGAAAAGTACAAGACTAAAACCGTGTTAAACAAACCAATCTATTGCGGAGTGAGTATCTTGGATCTCTCAAAGACGCTGATGTACGATTTTTATTACAACCATTTGAAAGACAAGTACAAAGATAAAATCAGGTTGATGTACACAGATACAGACAGTTTGGTACTCGTAGTGCACACGGACGACGTATACAAAGATATGCAGCAAAACGGACAATAATACGACCTTTCGAATTATCCGACGGATCATCCTTTGTACGATCCAACCAATAAGAAAGTGATCGGTAAATTTAAAGACGAGTTTGGAGGTAAAATAATCAAAGAAGTCGTTTGTATAAGACCTAAAATGTACTCGATTTTAACCGCTGACATCAACTTGAAAAAAGCCAAGGGTGTCACAAAATCGGTCACCTCTAAGAAATTAAAACACCGACACTATTACGACTGCATCTTAAACAAGAAATCTCATTACGAAACCATGACTCACATTAGATCGGAAAATCACATCCTTTACACCGTATCTCAAAATAAACTATCGTTGAGTCCGTTGGACACAAAGAGGTACATTTTACCGGATGGAATACACACGCTCGCTTATGGTCACCGTAATCTAGATATTAATTAGGCGGTAATTGCGTGTCCTCGGGTACGACTTGAAGCTCTTGTCTCACAAAACTCCTTTTTGGGCCGTCTTGCAGGTAATAAAGAGTAGGACCCGTCGTGACTTTTTTACCGTTAATCATTTTAAATTGACTCGTTTTTTTTTCACGTTATAAATGTCTACGCTCCAAATGGGATCCGTTGCTCTTCTAGAAGTTCCACCCTCTTGCTCGCCCGGGTAATATAAATATCTAACCATAGCGTCTTGCGGTAATTGTTGCTCTTTTGTTTTAACGGGGTTAGCCGGCGATTGCCGGACCTGTTCTAGTTTAACCGCCTCTGACGGCGCTTTAGCTATTAATCTCGTCGTTTCATCGTTTATAGCTTTGATCACGCTGGGTAATCGCTCGACCCATTGCGTGTTTCTACTCTCGGGATTTAACATTTCTTGAGCGTACTGATGACCAAACAGTCTCTCGGCTAGCGTTCGATTAAATCTTTCTACGATACCCTGCGATCGGTGGTTTCCGGATTCGCCTACGATAATCTCGACGTTTTTTGAGGCCATCCATTTTTTAAATGCTCCTTTAAATTCGGTACCGGCGTCTACTCTCAACGTTTTAGGGTAACTCAAAGGCGACCTCGCGTAAATCTTGACGATAGCATCTTGGGTGGAATCAGCCGTTTTAGAAACCAAAGGTTCTGCTTCGTGGTATCGACTCGCAACGTCGACAACCGTCAAAGCGTATTTATAAGTCTTGCGTTTTACTTTATCCCAGGGTAGGTATAGCACATCCATTTGGTGAAAGTCGTTTGGTGTTTCAAACTCTCGCGAAGTACTCGTAGGCCTGGGTACATACGCAGGACCCGGTAGATAAATTTGCCATATCGCTTGTTTTTTAAGCCAATCTCTGATTACCTTTTTATCGTATTTTGTTTTATCGTGTAAATGGTCGACGGCGCTTTCACCTCTCCAATAACCGCTCGGGCTATAATACAGTTTAGATAATGTTTTTATCATTTATTATAATAATAATTTAAACGGCTTTATACATTAAATAGATGGCGTCAGCTGTTGTAATGATGGTTGGAGGTGCGATCATAAACGCCTTAGCTTTTTCGGGTTCAAACTTTTTATTTTCAAGTCTGAGGGATGATGGCAGCGAAGAGCGTAAGAGACACGATTTAGCGACAGAACAACTCTCGGCCGCCAGATATCAGTGGCAACGAGAACGAACGAAACGACTTGATTTTCTCAACGAACGTATCAGAAAACAAAATGCCTCTAAAGAAACATTTTCCAACGTAGACCAAGCGTTGCGTTACTACAACGAAATGACCGGAGAAAACGTCGAGTTACCCCGCGAACCCAAACTCGAAGATTTTTACGAGCCTAGCGACCAACAAATAGAAAAAGAACTGGCGTTTATCGCGGGAGGAACGCTATTGGTGGGTCTATTGGCTTACAAATATCTTTAAATTTAAAACTCGTATAAATAAAATGATTGCGTATGGAAAAAAGCTCAATCCCAGCAGGCTATTAAAAATACCCAGATCTATCAAGGGTGAGAGAAAAGAGGTGGTCATTACCCACAATCCTAGTAGTATATCGGCGGGGCAAACGCTGAGGGTCAAGTTTCCTCAATTGGGTGTAGACGACGTGATCGTACCCGGCACTTGTAAACTAGCTTTTAGTTTAGAACTCTACAGTGGAAGCGACAACAATAGAACCATTTTTGGTAATTTGGCCAGAAATTTAGTCAGCGAAATCAGCGTCAGGCTTCAAGGTCACGAAATTATAAGTTATCGTCACGCCGACGTGTATCACAATTTTAAAGACAATTGGCTCAACAGCTCGACGACTCGAAACATGGCGTACTCGGGCATAGAAAAAGAAAATGTGTCTAAACTAAGAACTGGAGCTCAAGATGCTAACGCGGGCGCCAACAGCGGTAAAGATCAAGCTATCGCGGATGCCTATGGTAACAGATATTGCATTCCCCTAGACATTGACATACTGACTTCGCATCACCCTTTTTACCCCAGCGGTTTAAACCAACCTCTGACGTACGAGATAAAGTTTAACGATCACGATAAAGTAGTCAACAGTTCAGATACGGCGGCGATGTATTCTATCTCAGACTTGTCTCTCGAATACGAAGTGGTGACCAACAGAGACCTAGCTAACACCATCAGAAATAAACACAATAGCGGGATAATGCAATATCTGTTTGATAAAATCCACTCGCTAGAAGTTAGATCCGTCAACAAATCGGACACGCTTTGGAACGTCAGTGTCAATCAACCCATCAGGAGTCTCAAGGGTATTTTGTTTTTGTTTAAAGATCCCGCTGAGAAAAATCCGCAGCGGTTTTATAATCCAAAACTAACCAAAACATCGGTGACCGTAGAAGGTAAACCCAATCAACTCTACAGTCAAGGCATGTCTCAGTATCAACACTGGAACGAAATTATCAAGTTCTTTGGAGACAGCGATACCGAAAGCGGGCGCGGAGTAGCTAAAGACTTAAATATGACGGGTTGTGACCTCGGAGACTATCTAAAAAACAAGTACGGTCTGTGGCTCGATTTTAGAAGTAACGACGACAATTCCGCTCACGGATCTGGTAGAAAAATCGGAGACGGAGGAGGCATCAACATTCAATTTACCAGAGAAGCCGAAAGTGAAGGTGACCTCACGATGTACGTCTTTTTGGTCATGGATGCTCAATTGAACTTGGAACACGGGAATTTTAAATCTCTGTTAAGTTAAAATGGCACAACCGCATTGCGCTTTAAATACATTTGAAGCGATAGTCATCATTTGCCCCACCATATTTAAAAACAAAACGTACATCGAAAGAAAGTGGATTCAAGCAGATCCCGAGGTATACCTCTGCGATCCGGAATTGTATAAGATGACGCTCAACGAAGCGATCGATATTTACAGTAAAATATTTGAAGGTGTTGCCACGTTGTTTATCGTGGACGATTGCTCTTCGGATCAAGAGATTAAATATCGTAGAAAGACGTGCGCGCTAAGCAAGATGGCATTTAGCGGAAGACACGTAAATCACAGCTGTTGGTTACTGACTCAAAAGTACAACAGCGTTTTAAAAGATTATAGAGAAAACACGGCTTGGTTGGCGTTATTTTACTGCAAAGATAAAACATCGTTTGATCAAGCGTTAGACGAAAATGACGTCGTTCCCATTGAAGAACGAGATTATATAAAACGACGTTTGAGAGATGTGAAATATAGTAAATTGGTCGTATACACCGAACCTCCAGTTAGTTACGAGCTACTTGAGTAGCTAGGTGAGTAGCAATTAATAGCTAGTTGAGTAACAATTAATAGCTAGGTGAGTAACAATTAATAGCTAGGTGAGTAACAATTAATAGCTAGGTGAGTAACAATTAATAGCTAGTTGAGTAGCAACCTATTCAACAAACTACACGTGTATTACAATTTGTTAATCAACAAACGTCAACAAAATACATTTTGCTGTAAGTAAATGATAGCAATATTCGAGTATTTGCAGTTTTTGGCTATTATCATTATATCGCTTAATCTATCGTTTTACACCTACGAATACCTTTGCTTTTGTAACAAAGTTGCAAAAGCTACAACAAAATTAAATTCGTTTCTAATTAAATGGAGGACCTAAAACTTACTTTAACCGAACAAGATCACAACGCAGAACATAAAGATCGTTTGTGCGGTGTCGTAGCAGCCGGAAACTCTAAAAAGTACTTGGGAAAGGAATACACCGTTAAACATATCGAAGCTCTTGACAGTAAAGAACTCGACAAGCTGTATCATCTGTACGAAACTAAATTTGGAAATGAAATTGTTCAAACCGTTGGTAAATACACTTTAAGTCTATTTTCGAGAGTGTTAGCCGTGGTTACACCCGTACAAGTTTTAGGATATAACGTCACTATAGATTCTGAAGAAGAACTCACCAACGACTTGAGTTCTGATCCTATTATAAGCGCGAGTATGGCTGGTATGTTGAGCGACGTTTGTTACAAGTACGGAACTTTAATATCACCCCTAGTTGCTACGATTATCACAACAAAACATTTGAAATTTAATAAACCTAATATAATAAATGGAAGATCAGAAATCAGCGACAGCAACGCCTGCAGCTCAACCAGCAGAGACAGAGACGCCCCCACCGATAAAAACAACGTCGTCACCGACGGTAACGAGAGTGACCAAGACTAAAAATCCTAAACGAATTCAGCAGGGTAAAGCTTTAGCCGAGCACAATAGACAGATGAAATTAAAATTAGCAAAAATGGACGTAACATCGGTCGATAATACGAGCTCACCGGACTACAACTCTTGGGTCATGTGGGGGGCTGTAGCGTCCATAATAGGGGTGGGGCTGCTGGTACTAAAAAGTAAGGCAACTGCGCCGGTAATACAGCCAGTGCCGGTAGTCACGCAACCCACTACACCCAGCGCCCCCAAAACGCTAGACATGGAATAAACAGCAATTTAAAAATTGTTATATTAAAAACGATGAGTAACTTTGACACCAACGGAATAGCAAATACGATTTATCACGGAGCCGTCATATCGGGTCTCTCGATGGGATACGCCATGATAGGAGCTAAACTACTCAAAATGAAAGTGCCGGATTTAAACAAACTAAGCGTAGAAGATGCGGCTAAATTGACGGGCATTATAAGTGGAGCTCTGGCCACGCAAAATTGGTTGGTGACCCAGGGTATACTACCGGGCAGTATCATGAAAACGGCATAATTTAAATAGGTTTATTAAATAAATGGCTGAGGGAGGATTTGACTTTGACCCCGTTGATGATTACGATTACGATGACGATGATGATGTAGCAGAGACCAATCTGGATTGGGACGATACTTTTGATAATACCCAACTTCCACCGGTAGACACAGAAAGCGTCCTCGGCACGGGTACAATAAGCAGTTTATCTATAGAACTAATAAAAGAAGATGTTGATTCATTTTACAAACAAAATAATATAGACCCCGTGTTTATCGACCCTAACGATTTTGAAATTGGTAAAGACAGAAATCTATACGTTAAAACAGATAAAGGTTTGAGACCTTTAACTTTTAAACGAGGTGGTCAAAGATCATATTACACATTAAGTACCTTACAAAGTAAATATGGTACCGCATTTATTCGCAACACCCTCAAAATCGCTGACTATAAACTAACACTAGCTGCTAAACTAAAAGATAAACTCGAAAAAGTACAACCAGAGAGTATCCCCATGACAGAACTACCAAGCGTCACCGATGAGGTAACCGAAATTATAGACGATTTACAACGCGACACTGGCGCTCAAACGGAAGGATTAAATTACAGAGAACTCCAGGGTTTAGACAAAAGTCTTCAGACGTTGAGAGGTAACCTAGAACTTAATTTAGCGCGTCTCGCAGAACTAGACCAAGAGATATTTGATGCCGAACATGAATTAGGTGATCATAGGATCAGCGAAGAAGAACGACGAGAGTTAAACGATAAATTGAGCGACTTAGACGCTGAAAGATCCGCCAGATTAGAAGCCGCAAAAGCCAACGAACGAGGGCTCAAAAGTCAGATCGCTAGAATCAAAGAAACGATTAATAAAATATTAGGCGACGACACGACTCTGGCGGAAAAGATCAGAACTCTGTTTAGAGAACAAGGTGTGACGGTAGTGAGTATTTTAGCCGCTTTGAGTTTAGCCATCAGCACGATAGTTAGTAGCATCGTCGCTGGCGTGAGAGGTGCGGGTGCCCCACCCGCGCCATCGCCAACACCTGCACCAACACCAACACCAAAAGGTGGTATCAAAGAGTGGATTTCAAAACAACTCGCTAATTTTGCATCTGCTCTTCAAAAACTCGGAGTGAGCGCGTTGGGTGCTCTGCCGGATATCATAGGCAGCGTACTCAGTTGGATATTTAACGCGCTGAGTAAGTCCGTATCGTGGTTGGCCGAACACGTGTGGGCTTTGTTTTTGGGTGTGGGAGCCTTGGTGTTTGCGTACCTGCAAAAACGATGGTAGTTATAGTTGTAATCAAGTTAAACAAAAAAAAAATAAGCCTTACCAACTTTGTGCTGGTAAGGCTTATTTTTTTTGTCTTGTGAGATTAGAGTGTGACTTATCGCGTTGCCTCGTAAGCTAAAATACCCATACCAACGATAGCCAACGTTCCTACCGTCAACGATAATTTTTCGTCTTGGTGAGTTTGTAGTTTAGTGGGCTCTTGGGTTAAAACTGTAGGTGATGGTGAGGGTGTTGGCGCTGGTGTTGGTGAGGGTCTTGGCGCTGGTGTTGGTGGGGGTGTAGGTGCTGGTGTTGGTGCTACAACATCGTTCGTCATAGGCTCTAGGGGTGTTGGTGGCGCGACGTCATCGGTGTCATCAAAAGAGTCGTCCGGTTGAGGTTGTGCGTTTAAATCTAACACCAAACCAGTGTTCATACTCTGGGTAGCGATTTGAAGATTGTTGTTATAGCCGTCGTGCGTTCCAACCCTCAAGTTCATATCCGATGGAATTAAATACAACCCCGGTTTCACGACAAAATTTAAAGGCGTTCTGGCATACTGCAAAGAGTCTTGAAATTGATCGATACTCGTTTCCATGTCGTCTACTGCATTGATGATATCTTCAACGATGACGTTAAATTGTCTCTGAGCGTCTAATCCGGTGCCCGGTGATAATACGCTCGTTTTTGTTTGAGCCTGCGCACCGAGTAAAGCGTACACGTAAGATCTGATCGATTCGTTGATCTTTATGATTCCCACGGGGGTAAACGAACTCTTGTCGGGTATAAAATCTAACCAAGCCATTTTGACGATGTCGTCTTGTTCGAGATAACCCTTCCAATGCTTAAAAAAAGCATCGTGTTTTTTTGGATCGTCTAAACCCCAATTTTTATCACCCGTGGGGTTGATAAAATCATCGAGTGTGGTCGTGTTTTTATCATAGTCTAACGGTAAGAGTACAAACGATTTTGTTTTTTCGTTCCAAAGAAAAAGCCGACCTAAGCCATAAGTCTTTTGATCTCTCGTCTGTTTAAAAGACTTATTTTGATCGATGGCAAACGTCCTACAGATGTTGGTAAATGCTCCACGATCATAGGTGTTGCTGAGAGCGTCAAACGAGTCTTCTCCCGGTATTGCTATGGCCATGTCGTTTAATATCCTTCTAACTGTGAAGTATAGATGAAAATTAAATAAGGCTTCAACGTAACGGTTGTTCGAGTTTAAAATATCGATTCCAACACCACAGCCCGTTGTAGCGCAATAGATCGCAAAGTTTAACTGATTTTGATAAAAAGACATGGGGTCTATTTTCCAACGAAGTAAAGCATCGTTGGTATTGAGGCGAGATATTTTATAGTCTGAGATTAAGTCGGGGAACGGTGTTACAAAGGTGTTAGACGCGTTGACCGTAATCTCGAGTTCGCCAGTGAGATACAGACTGTCTAGTACATGCGCTTGGGTGGTAGCTTGTCGTTTAGCTACATTTTGATTTACTTGTTTCGTTACCTGATCAGCTATCGATTGTATCTGCTTTTTTAACGACATAAAAGCAGCCATTATTTTAGTTTCAGTTTTAATATAAAAAGACTTTAAAATAAATGCATTCGTTTCACTTGTTTCAAAATGAGCAGACGTTTAAATTAGAAGACGTCGTAGGTAATTTAAACGGTCAAAAATCTGTACGTGTAAAAAGGGTGATCTTTAACTCCGGATATTTTAATATTTCTAGCGCCACGGAGATTGATTGGTATACGCATATAGACGGGAGACCCGCTGAAAGAGAACCTCCTGTTGGAGTGCATGGGTATAGTTTAGACCCCGACGCAATAATAAGAAAAGATAGAGATTTTATCGAATCGTTGATAGGTGATTTGCCCTACGACTATTTAATTAACGACGAAAATACTTTCAATAGAGTTATAAACGATCTTATAGAAGCGTATGGAGAAGAGAGACTAGACTCTGCTTTAGAATTACTCAAAGAAGAAAAACAACAACTTTCTATAAACAAAGACTTTTAATCGATAAATTGCAAATAAGACCAATTACAGGTGCACAACGCAATACGCTTAAGTTTTTGGCAAACATCTTATATGACAGATGGGGGCACATCGAGGAAGGTAAAAGGATAGCGCTAGAATATATCCAAGGTACAATAAGCAAACCTAGAGCGAGAGAAATTAGGCAAGCTGGGATAACAATACGGGGGAGTCTTATCATATCTGGTGATGATTTAGATTTTATTTCTCCGAGTCATTTAGTGCCGTTACCAGCCGGAGTCACCGGTTCAGTCACCATCCCACCGGGGTGGTACGACGTCGATTGGTTCGATTTCATTTTAAATTCTATACCCGGGGTAAGTTTTAGAATATTTAGAGAATCTAAAAATGTGACGTTGGTGGTAACCGACGTCAATCTCAAATTGCGCTTAAACAGAGAAGTCTCTCGATTACTCAATTTACCCAAAGGAAGACTGATACCTAAAGTGGTGTATACGGGGTCTTACGACGTTAATCCGTTTAATTTTTTGTTTATTCGCTGCCCGCAATTAAGTACGAGTGAAAACTTTTTAGATGGTCGTCCTTCTGACATCTTAAAAATCGTACCCGTGGCTACGCGCGAACCCGAGCCTGATAGAGTCGAAGATTTCAAAAAACTTAAAAACGGTATGATCGACAAACTGACATTTTCAATCACAGGTGAAAGGGGACAGATCATCAACAACAAGGGTGTGAGTATAATGATAGAGTTGGAGATCTTTTAATTTTAAAATGTTTTTATATTAAAACATGAGTATAGATAGTAAGGCGTTATACCCCGATATTTCTGGAGATGTACTCCGATTAAATAGTAACGAAGAAACAAAAGTGTACAGACTTAAAAAGATTGAAGAGATTCGATCTTTAATCTTAAAAGAGAGAGACCACCGAGAGCGCACTTATAAAAAAATAAAGAGAGTGATCGACACTATTAACTACGTAGAGCGAGGAGTCGAAGGATTGGGGTTTATAATAAAGCAGGGGCTGTCAGTATTCCCGCTCTCTTGGGTGTTATATCAGCCCCCGTTGGATTGGTGTTAGAAGGAACCTTTATGGGCGCTTTTGGTATAGATATTCTGCTTAGAATCGCGTCTAAGCGATTAGCCGCCAAGCTGAAAAAGCACGACCAGATTAAAATATTAGCAGACTCCAAACTTAACACGATTGAAGAATACGTGTCTCAAGCCATCAACGACGGAGATATATCGCACGAAGAGTTCTTACTGATTACGAGAGAGCTCGGAAAATTTAACGAGCTTAAGCAAAAAATTAGAACAAAGACCAACACAAAGCTTCAAAAAATTAAAAACGATACAGACTTTGAAAAAGAAGTTAAAAAACGGGTAGACGAACGGCTGGCAAAAGAAAAAAAATCTCTTATCGAAAAACTTACAAGTTCAAATTCTCGGTAAATAAACATTATAAAAGCGATCCGCCGAGTTACACCTCTATTTCACCTCTTAGGGCTACACCCTCGGCCCCGCCTTTATTGTAGTGGTCATCGTATCTATTTAGTGCCTTATTAAATTGATTTTGAGTCACTTTAAATACATCTCTAACTCGTTCTTTGTTCCATCCAACGACGTGATGGTAACACGCTGCTATTAACGACCGTTTAACGCAACCATTTCCCCTCAATGTTTTATAATTAACGAGTTCGTTATATTTGTTGATTGTTTCTTGGACATCTTCTACGTCTTGCTCTGGACAAACGGAAAAAATAAGTTTCTCTATAGTTTTTCTTTTGTCTCTTTTTAAAGTTGACCAATTGATACGATCTTCTTGTGCATTTTCTGCCGAAAAATCAAAGTAACGTGAGACTATTTCACCGCACGTTTCACAAACTAAAAAACCATTCTCGATGATTATATGGTGATCGCACTTATCCCCAAGTTGCGGCGTCTCAAAGTATTCCATCTATTTAATAAACTTAAATAAAAATGATTGCATTTATAAAATAAAAAAATTAAATAGCGCCCTCTGTTTTTAATTGATATCCCTCTCACCCATAAATGGCGCCCTCTATAAGATAAACAATACTCAGACACAACTGACAAAAAACCTTAAAAGAAACAAATTATATTTACAACCATTTATTTATACAAATTTTACAAGATTTACAAACAATGATAACCTTTAAAACAACAATATCAAAGTCTTTTTAAAAAGCATTTACATTGCTAGGCACCACACTTAATAAATCATGTACAAATAGACTCTGATTGTTAATGGTCATACTCGTACCAAATACAATAGAAATCAGTTGTCATAAATTACTTTGATAAATCATTTAACGATCAGCTTGTACAAAATACAATAAAACCACAGTCCATTAATAAATGGTCATAGCCGGACCAAATACAATAGAAATCAGTTGTCATAAATTACTTTGATGAATCATTTAACGATCAGCTTGTACAAAATACAATAAAACCACAGTCCATTAATAAATGGTCATAGCCGGACCAAATACAATAGAAATCAGTTGTCATAAATTACTTTGATGAATCATTTAACGATCAGCTTGTACAAAATACAATAAAACCACAATGGTCATAGTCGTACCAAATACAATAAAAATCAGTTGTCATAACTACTTTGATGAATCATTTAACGATCAGCCTTATCGTGACAAGCAGTGCCTTTGTACACATTTTGTACCCGATGGGTTATATACAAAACCATATCGACTATCGTCATGATAAAACAATGTATAATCAGGTAGTCCTATATTTACTTTTTTTCCAAATATTGGCGATATGTGATACTTGCAACATAAGTTTAATTTCTTTTCTCAGGCTGTAAAGTTTGTAAAATGGTAGTCCTAATAGCCTAATTCTGTAGTCATCTCTGCAAGAATTCATCTTGTAAGAGTTCTTCTTCAGTTCTGCAAAATATATTTTAAAAATAATAAGTTTAATAAGAGTAAAAACCTACTGTAGAGTTTATCACTCTCTTACTTTAAACTAAAAATATACTCAAATCAGTTTACCTTTCAACAGTGAAGTAACTTAATTTCTTGGGTCTGCTTCAAAAGCTTGAGACACGTTCTGTCGATTCACACCATAGATTCTAAAAAGGGGTAAACAAAATCAAGAATTAAGTTAAAAAAAATGACCAGAGTTCTCCCTATGGGTAGTAAACCCAATCAAACAATTTGCATAAATAAAGATATTTATCGTATACCTTTTCACGTCGGCGCCAGGCGCCAGTTTGATTCACGTACACACACTGAATGTTAAAAAAATACACAGCGATCGGACAGAGTTTTATTTTAACTTGACATAATTAAATAAAACATACCTTTTAGCAAAGATGGAGTTGGTCCTCTGTTCAGTTCTGTAGTCGTATATGCTTCTGGCAGTGCTGTAAGGCCCATCTCACTTATATAGGAACTACCACTGTGTGCTTCTGAGAATGATGACGAATGCACACCCTTTCTTCTAAACCATTGTTTGCTTCTGACGTATGGGGTGAGTCATATGCATGCGGCCCCAACTGACAAAAGCAATTCATGACTCATTGAATTTGAATAGGTGCACTTTTACCTGAACGGAAGTGCAAAAGTTCAGCGTCACCCATAGTATATATTTGCAAGTCAAGGTTGAAGTAGACTTGTATGAGTTGTATTTTATTTTTTAACACAAGTTCAAAAATAAAAAATACATCTTAAAAAAATGAGCCCGGTTTTGGCCGGGGGCTGAGACTGAGATATTAGGAGATCATGGGGAGGGGCGGGGGCAGAGATCATGGGAGAGAGGGGGCAGAGATCATGGGAGAGAGGGGCGGGGGCAGAGATCAAGGGAGAGAGGGGGCAGAGATCATGGGAGAGAGGGGCGGGGGCAGAGATCAAGGGGGAGGGGTAAAGTCTGATATCCGCCTCCCCCTTGACCCTGTACTACCCCCAGACCCATGGCAAAGTCTGGAATCCTCCATATATACCTACTGCGGGCTGACTGACATACGATGTATGTGTGTATACTGTACAACGTACGTGCATGTACATTGTGGACGTCCTGTGCATGTTTTAAAGCAGAGGTATTGTCAACCTGAAATTTTAAGCGTGCGCAGGGCATGTCCGAGTTCGCTTATTGCCTCGAAGCTTTGAAATATTTTAGACCTACCCTTAAATCGACAATTAAAGTAAAAACTAATATAAAAACTGCCATGGTTGATTTTTCAGGAATTTTCAAATGAAAAAGCGTCTTTTTATTATAACTTCCGGTCTGATGACGTCATTCGCCTAAAACTTCGCACACGTCTTAAGTGGGTCAAGGTCATCATATACACTCATATTTAGGCGATTCCGACAAACTTCGCCACAGACATCTATTCAAAATACATTTTGAAAAAATTTCAACCTGTCGCTAGAGGGCGCTCGAAGATTGCATGACGTCATCGGTAGATGATTTGAAGAATACTATTAGCCAAGTGACCAACACCGTTAAAAGCAAGTTCATATCTATTACCACTTTTAAAAAATAAGCCACTTCCGGTTTGGGCCTTTTTCGACCGGAAGCAAGGGTCACGTGATTTCACGCACACAGAATGAAATAAAGGCCTTAACCTACTCTACCACTTGCCGGCAACAGAATGGTTGATTTCTTACGCATTTTTAAATATTAAAATTGTCACAATTTAATTGCCTATAAATAAACACCTGATGACGTCATCATGACGTCATCATTACAAAATGTTGTTTGAATTAGGGTCTTTGCTTGGACAAAGAGTGATCTAAATGAATTACTGGCAAACAGTCGAAAATGCCCTTTGAAAATCGACATTTTTTTCTTAATTTTCGTGTACAAAGTCTATGGGAAAAATTAAATATTCAAAAATCTATAATAAATAAGTCAATGACGTCACCATGACGTCATTCTTCGGGGCACATCTCTGCCATAAGGACTATGACTATGCTCAATTTGAATGATGTATGACGAAGATTAATACCAAAAGTGGCACTGAGAAAAAACGTGTACAAAGTCTATGGGATTTAGGCGACAAAAAGAAGAAGAAGAACTAGAGATGTGTTTGTGGACAAACACAAGCTGTTTCGGATATTCGAAATACTCTGTGCACGTGATGAACAATCAGTGACGTCACTAAAAATGTCATCTATAACAGCACATTATACAAACATGTCAAGTTATATCCAAATCGAACATATAGGTCTGTAAATATAGGCCTATAAAGAACAAAATGCCCCTTTAAGGGACGTCACATGACATTTGATGATGACATCACATGATATTTCATCTATAACCGATCTCGGCATTGGTACGATCACGAATTTCTTCTAGGACCATCTGTGGGTGGTAGTCTAAGTGTGTACCAGGTCTAACGTCGATCGCATAATTTACAAAAGTACCAAAGTAGAGTGTTTTAAAACGTGTACAAACCCTATGGGGAAAAATGCATCTTTAATGTGATGTAACCCAACACCTGATGACGTCACGATCGCGCATTTCTTCTAGGACCATCTGTGGGTGGTGGTCTAAGTATGTATCAAGACTGAAACCGATCGGATTTACGAAGGTGCCAAAGTGGAGTGTTTTAAAACGTGTACAAAACATATGGGGAAAAACGCATCTTTAATGTGACGTAACCCAACACCTGATGACGCCACGATTACTAATTTCTTCTTGGACCATCTGTGGGTGGTGGTCTAAGTATGTATTAAGTCTGAGGTCGATCGCATTTATGAAGGTGCCAAGGTGGAGTGTTTTAAAACGTGTACAACACATATAGGGAAAATGTGCATCTTTAATGTGAAGTAACGTGACACCTGATGACGTCAAGATCACGAATTTCTTCAAGAACCATCTGTGGGTGATGGTCTAAGTGTGTACCAAGTGTAACGTCGATCGGATTTACGAAAGTGCCAAAATGGAGTGTTTTCATACATGTACAAACCCTATGGGGAAAAATGCATCTTTAATGTGACGTAACCCGACACTTGATGACGTCAGGATCATGAATTTCGTCTAGAACCATCTGTGGGTGGTGGTCTAAGTATGAATTAAGTTTAAAGTTGATCGGATTTACGAAGATGCCAAACTGGAGTGTTTTAAAACGTGTACAAAGCATATGGGGAAAAATGCATCTTTAATGTGACGTAACCCGACACCTGATGACGTCACGGTCACGAATTTCTTCTCGGACCATCTGTGGGTGGTGGTCTAAGTATGTATCAAGTCTGAGGTTGATCTGATTTACGAAGAGGCCAAAGTGGAATGTTTTAAAACGTGTACAAAACATATGGGGAAAAATGCATCTTGAAAGTGACGTAACCCAACACCTGATGACGTCACGGTCACGAATTTCTTCTAGGACCATCTATGGGTGGTGGTCTAAGTATGTATCAAGTCTGAAATCGATCGGATTTTAAAAAGTGGCAAAGTGGCCTGCCAGAAGAAACGTGTGTTAAACCTATGGAGAAAAAGTCTGAAAAAGGAGAAAAAAAAAACTAGACGGACGTTGTGTTTGTAGGTAAACAAACACCGAGCTGTTTCGGTGTTTTTTCTGTCTTTGAATGAAAAAGATTGACGTGGCCATCGGCGGCTATCGAACCCAGAACCTTTGTGTGGGGATTCCAAGTTTTTGCCGTGTGTGCCAAGTGTGAGAAGTCGATTTATGTCAGACGTCCTAAATACACGTGGTTCAATGTGTGCGCAGTCTTCTTTTCTTTGCGTTTGGGAATGGGTGCGCGTGCAAAGCGTACATGTAGGTGGGTGATTCCATAAATTTAGGGTCCAATTTTGGTGTCCGAGTTACATCTGACTTGTGTAAGATTTTGTAATTCAGGACACATGTCTCTGATTCTAAGAGTGATTATGTAAAGCAAACTACCTGGTAAACAAATGAAAAATAGTGTGAAGTCATTTTTATTGATACTTGAATGGCAAATTAACAGGTCCGGTGTAACAGGGACACCAAAAATGCCACACTTTTGGACCCCTTATTTATGGACATACCCAGGTGTGCAGATGATGATAGCGGGTCGAGGATAGATTTAGGAAAGTGTCAAAGTGTACCTATATTTAGCAACTTATTTCTGGTGTCTATATTTGAAGTAGGAAAAACGAAATGTGTTCAACTATGTTGGGAGTGAAAATAGCAATAGTACTGAGCAGACGAGAAGGGAATTAAATTTAACGACGTCGTGGAAAGAATTCCATAAACGGACTCCAGTTATTTTCCTATATATGACTTGAAAAGTACCAAAAGTTGTAAATCTGACGAAGAAACAGAAATTTAGGACGGGAAAAAATCAAGATTTTCTTTAAAAATACTTTGACGTTTCCTGTCATGGCCCATAGAGGTGGAGACTTATATGGAATTCTTTCCTAACGTGGCGCACTTGAACAAATCCCCCAAAATCCCACATTAACATTTAAGAAATTCTTTAAAGTTGCTAACTTCTGATAAATAATGATTATCCCAACTCACATACCCAACTACAAGTTCGTCACATTTATGTAAGCCGCATAATCTGTGGCATCATGACTGTACCGCGTAGAGTGCGCAGGGACCTGGCCAGCTGTAGGGCGGCAAGGCATGCACGCGCACGCTGTCAAAATGTCAAGTTGGATAACGGTCGAGTTGTCCGACCCCATGGGTACAAAGCCTATGGAGAAAACAACGTGCACAATGCCTATGGAGAAAAGAACGTGTACAAACCCTATGGAGAAAAGAACGTGTACAAACCCTATGGAGAAAAGAACGTGTACAAACCCTATGGAGAAAAGAACGTGTACAAAACCTATGGAGAAAAGAACGTGTACAAACCCTATGGAGAAAAGAACGTGTACAAACCCTATGGACAAAAAATGCACCTTTAATGTTACGTAACTTGACACTTAATGACGTCATGATTACGAATTTCTTCTAGGACCATCTGTGGATGGTGGTCTAAGTGTGTGCCAAGTATGAAGTTGATGCAATTTAAGAAAGTGCCAAAGTGCCCTTGCAGAAGAAAAAACGTGTACAAACCCTATGGAGAAGAGTCTGAAAGAGAAAAAGAAAAAAAAACTAGAGATCTATGTCTGTTTGCAACAGAACATAGGGCTTTTCCGCATTATGATTTTTTTTTTATGAATAATATGCCCTGAATATGCATGAACTTAAAATCTGTCAAAGTTAGCCGAAAAATCAGCTAAAACGGTCACTGTGGACAGGATTTCACCTCCGCAATACGATGTATGTGCGTGTGTACAAGGTGTTTGCTTGGACAAAGAGTGATCTAAATAAATTACTGGCAAGGAGTCGAAAACGCACTTTGAAAATCGACAATTATTTTTAAATTTTTGATGACGTCATCGTGACGTCATTTCGAACTTTGCATACTAGTATGATTAACTACCTACCCCCAAGTTTCATGACAATTGGACCTTTCCTTATATGAGTTTTGAAAATGGCATTCTGATTCCGTCATGATGACGTCACACATTTTTCAAGTTTTGTACGAATAGCTATTACATAACAGACCAAATGCAAAAAGAATTTTGCATTTTGCATGTTGCATTCGGGAGATATGGCTAAAAGGTCAAAAAATAAATATTCATATAAAATCTCAGGATGACGTCATCATGACGTCACCTCATTTTTAATCTATAACACTTCCTGGTATAGCCACATACCGAGTTTCAACCCAATCGGACTTACATTTCTGTAGATATAAGACTTCACAATATATACGTAAATTTTCAAAAATCAATAACAAAATAGGTGATGACGTCATCGTGACGTCATAGTCTTGGCATAATTTTTGTATGAGGGTCTTCCTTGGCTGTAACTTTGATGACGATTCCAGATCGCCAAGTTATAAAAATCGTGGCTTGAAAACGTGTACAAAGTCAATGGGTTAAAAATCCCACAGCAGAAAAACTGCACCTTTAAATACGTGATTTGCCTTTAAACTGAAACATTTTTATAAAATATTACTTGATATTCTGACTCTTGGGAATAATTTCAATCAAATGGTTAACGTAAAAATACGATTTCTTTTTCCTTCTCATAGTAATTCTGCGGAAGCTTAAAGTGACCATTCGAGTTTCCACGTTTCTTTGACGATTTATCTCGGAAAGATGGATTACTAAGATATTTATGACGTGTTTCCCTGATATCGTGTCTTGGAAAGACGTCTTTCCTGATATGGTATCTCGGAAAGACGTCTTTTCCTGATATCGTATCTCGGAAAGACGGCTTTCACTGATATTGCATTTCGAAGGACATCTTTTCCTGATATAACATCTCGGAAAGACGTCTTTCTCTTATATCATCTCGGAAAGTCGTCTTTGCTTGATATCCTAACTTTGAAAGACGTCTTTCCCTGATTTGACATCTCGGAAAGACGTCTTTCTCTGATATCATCTCAGAAAGACGTCTTTCCTTGATATGATATCCCGGAAAGACGTCTTTCCTGGCGGAAAGACGTCTTTCTCTCATATCTTATCTCAGAAAGACGTTTCCCTGATATTGTATCTCGGAAAGACGTCTTTCATCTCGGAAAGACGTTCTTTCTCTAATATCTTATCTTGAAAAGACGTTTTCACCTGATATAACATCTTAAGACGTCTTTCTCTCATATATCATCTCGGAAAGACGTCTATCCTTGATATCGTATATCGGAAAGACGTCTTTCTGAGAAACGATATCAGGGAATGACGTCTTTCCGAGATACGATATCAAGGAAAGACGTCTTTCCGAGATACGATATCAGGAGAAGATGTCTTTCCGAGATACGACATCAGGAAAGACGTCTTTCTGAGATACGATTTCTGGGAAAGATGTCATTCCGTGATGTGATATTGGGCAAAGACGTCTTTCTGAGATACGAATTCCGGGAAAGACGTTTTTCCGAGATGCGATATCACGAATAGACATGTTTTTATCTCAGTATTCCGTCGTTCCGAGATAAATTATCTCGGAAACTTGGAAACTCGGATGGTCACTTTAAGCTTCCGTATAATTCTCAGCCGAAGTTCAGAACTACTCAGTAAGATATATCAGTGTTGTATAGGAAAAGACTTGTGGAAAAAGCTGTGTACAAAGTCTATGAGAAAAATAAATTATTCATGAATCCATAATAAATCACTTGAAGATGACGTCATCATGATGTCGTAGTCTTGGCATAATTTTTGTATGAGGATCTTCCTTGGCTGTAACTTTGATGACGATTCCAGATCGCCAAGTTATGAAAATGGTGGCTTAAAAAAGGGGAAAAGTCAATAGGTTAAAAATCCAACAGCAGAAAAACTGCACCTTTAAATGCGTGATTTTCCTTTAAACTGAAACATTTTTATAAAATATTACTTGCTATTCTAACTCTTGGGAATATTTTCAATCAAATGACAGGCGTAAAAATACGATTTCTTTTTCCTTCTCATAGTAATTCTCAGCCGAAGTTCAGAACTACTCAGTAAGATATATCAGTTTGTATAGGGAAAGACTTGTGGAGAAAGCTGTGTACAAAGTCTATGAGAAAAATTAATTATTCATAAATCCATAATAAATCACTTGATGACGTCACCATGACGTCACTCTTCGGGACACATCTTGGCTATAGGGACTATGCTTATGCCAACTTTCAATGATATCTGACAAAGATTAATGCCAAAAGTGCTATAATACGTCACTGTCTATGCGCATGCATGAACATAAAATCTGTCAAAGTTAGCCGAAAATCGGCTAAAACGGTCACTGTGGACAGGATTTGACCTCAGCAACACGTGCGCTGCAGGCTGACTGACATACGATGTATGTGCCTATGTACAACGTACGTGCATGTACATGTACATGTACATTGTGGACGTCCTGTCCTGTGCATGTTTTGAAGCAGAGGTATTGTCTAGGTGAAGTTTTAAGCGTGCGCAGGGTATGTTCGAGTTCGCTTATCGCCTCGAAACTTTGAAATGTTTTAGACCTACCCTTCAATCAACAATTAAAGTAAAAACAAATATAAAAACTGCCATGGTTGATTTTTCAGGAATTTTCAAATGAAAAAGAGTCTTTTCATTATAACTTCCGGTCTGATGACGTCATTCGCCTAAAACTTCGCACACGTCTTAAGGTGGCCAAGGTTATTATATACACCAATATTTAGGCGATTCCGACAAACTTTGCCACAGACATCTATTCAAAATACATTTTTGCTAATTTTTTACCTGTCGCTAGAGGGCGCTTGAAGATTGCATGACGTCATTGGTAAATGATTTGAAGAATACTATTGGCCAAGAGACTAACACCGTTGAAAGCAAGTTCATTTCTATTACCACTTTCAAATAATAAGCCACTTCCGGTTAGGGCCTTTTTCGACCGGAAGCAAGGGTCACGTGATTTCACGCACACTAAAAGAAATAAAGACCTCGACCTACTCTACCACTTGCCGGCAACAGAATGCTGCGGACGCGTACTGTTGATTTCTTATGCATTTTTAAATATTAAAAGTGTCACAATTTAATTGCCTATAAATAAACACCTGATGAGGTCATCATGACGTCATCATTACACAATGTTGTTTGAATTAGGGTCTTTGCTTTAACAAAGTTTGGTGTAAATGAATTACTGGCAAACAGTCGAAAATTTCCTTTGAAAACCGACAATTTTTTTTTAAAATTTTGTGTACAAAGTCTAGGGGAAAAATTAAATATTCAAAAATCTATAATAAATTAGTCGATGACGTCATCATGACGACACTCTTCGGGGCACATCTCTGCCATAAGGACTATGACTATGCTAACTTTGAATGACGTATGACAAAGATAAATGTCAAAAGTGGCGTGTAGAAAAAACGTGTACAAAGTCTATGGGATTTAGGCGACAAAAAGAAGAAGAAGAAGAAGAAGAAGAAGAAGAAGAAGAAGAAAGAAAAACTAGAGATCTATGTCTGTTTGCAACAGAACATAGGGCTTTTCCGCATTATGATTTTTTTTTATCAATAATATGCCCTGAATATGCATGAACATAAAATCTGTCAAAGTTAGCCGAAAATCGGCTAAAACGGTCACTGTGGACAGGATTTCACCTCGGCAATACGATGTATGTGCGTGCGTACAAGGTGTTTGCTTGGACAAAGAGTGATCTAAATAAATTACTGGCAAAGAGTCGAAAACGCACTTTGAAAATCGACAATTATTTTTAAATTTTTGATGACGTCATCGTAACGTCATTTCGAACTTTGCATACTAGTATGATTAAGTACCTACCCCCCAAGTTTCATGACAATTGGACCTTTCCTTATATGAGTTTTGAAAATGGCATTTTGATTCCGTCATGATGACGTCACACATTTTTCAAGTTTTGTACGAATAGCTATTACATAACAGACCAAATGCAAAAAAGAATTTTGCATTTTGCATGTTGCATTCGGGAGATATGGCTAAAAGGTCCAAAAAATAAATATTCATATAAAATCTCAGGATGACGTCATCATGACGTCAGCTCATTTTTAATCTATAACACTTCCTGGTATAGCCACATACCAAGTTTCAACCCAATCGGACTTACATTTCTGTAGATATAAAACTTCACAATATGTACGTAAATTTTCAAAAATCAATAAAAAAATTAGGTGATGACGTCATCGTGACGTTATAGTCTTGGCATAATTTTTGTATGAGGGTCTTCCTTGGCTGTAACTTTGATGACGATTCCAGATCGCCAAGTTATAAAAATGGTGAATTGAAAACGTGTACAAAGTCAATGGGTTAAAATCCCAGAGCAGAAAAACTGCACCTTTAAATACGTGATTTGCCTTTAAACTGAAACATTTTTATAAAATATTACTTGATATTCTGACTCTTGGGAATATTTTCAATCAAATGGTTAACGTAAAAAAAATTACGATTTCTTCTTCCTTCTCATAGTAATTCTACGGAAGCTTAAAGTGACCATTCGAGTTTCCACGTTTCTTTGATGATTTATCTCGGAAAGATGGATTACTAAGATATTTATGACGTGTTTCCTGATATCGTGTCTTGGAAAGACGTCTTTCCCTGATATGGTATCTCGGAAAGACGTCTTTTCCTGATATAATATCTCGGAAAGACGTCTTTCCCTGATATGGTATCTCGGAAAGACGGCTTTCACTGATATTGCATTTCGGAAGGACATCTTTCCTGATATAACATCTCGGAAAGACGTCTTTCTATTATATCATCTCAGAAAGACGTCTTTCCTTGATATCGTATTTCTGACAGACGTCTTTCCCTGATATAACATCTCGGAAAGACGTCTTTCTCTGATATCATCTCAGAAAGACGTCTTTCCTGATATGATATCCCGGAAAGACGTCTTTCCTGGCGGAAAGACGTCTTTCTCTCATATCTTATCTCAGAAAGACGTTTCCTCTGATATTGTATCTCGGAAAACGTCTTTCATCTCGAAAGACGTTCTTTCTCTAATATCTTATCTTGAAAAGACGTTTTCACCTGATATAACATCTTAAGACGTCTTTCTCTCATATATCATCTCGGAAAGACGTCTTTCCTTGATATCGTATATCGGAAAGACGCCTTTCTTAGAAACGATATCAGGGAAAGACGTCTTTCCGAGATACGATATCAAGGAAAGACGTCTTTCCGAGATACGATATCAGGAGAAGATGTCTTTCCGAGATACGACATCAGGGAAAGACGTCTTTCTGAGATACGATTTCTGGGAAAGATGTCATTCCGTGATGTGATATTGGGCAAAGACGTCTTTCTGAGATACGAATTCCGGGAAAGACGTTTTTCCGAGATGCGATATCACGAAAAGACATGTTTTTATCTCAGTATTCCGTCGTTCCGAGATACATTATCTCGGAAACTTGGAAACTCGGATGGTCACTTTAAGCTTCCGTATAATTCTCAGCCGAAGTTCAGAACTACTCAGTAAGATATATCAGTGTTGTATAGGAAAAGACTTGTGGAAAAAGATGTGTACAAAGTCTATGAGAAAAATTAATTATTCATGAATCCATAATAAATCACTTGAAGATGACGTCATCATGATGTCGTAGTCTTGGCATAATTTTTGTATGAGGATCTTCCTTGGCTGTAACTTTGATGACGATTCCAGATCGCCAAGTTATGAAAATGGTGGCTTGAAAACGTGTACAAAGTCAATAGGTTAAAAATCCCACAGCAGAAAAACTGCACCTTTAAATGCGTGATTTTCCTTTAAACTGAAACATTTTTATAAAATATTACTTGCTATTCTAACTCTTGGGAATATTTTTAATCAAATGACAGGCGTAAAAAAATACGATTTCTTTTTCCTTCTCATAGTAATTCTCAGCCGAAGTTCAGAACTACTCAGTAAGATATATCAGTTTGTATAGGGAAAGACTTGTGGAGAAAGCTGTGTACAAAGTCTATGAGAAAAATTAATTATTCATAAATCCATAATAAATCACTTGATGACGTCACCATGACGTCACTCTTCGGGACACATCTTGGCTATAGGGACTATGCTTATGTTAACTTTCAATGATATCTGACAAAGATTAATGCCAAAAGTGCTATAATACGTCACTGTCTATGCGCATGCATGAACATAAAATCTGTCAAAGTTAGCCGAAAATCGGCTAAAACGGTCACTGTGGACAGGATTTGACCTAAGCAACACGTGCGCTGCAGGCTGACTGACATACGATGTATGTGCCTATGTACAACGTACGTGCATGTACATGTACATGTACATTGTGGACGTCCTGTCCTGTGCATGTTTTGAAGCAGAGGTATTGTCAAGGTGAAGTTTTAAGCGTGCGCAGGGTATGTTCGAGTTCGCTTATCGCCTCGAAACTTTGAAATGCTTTAGACCTACCCTTCAATCAACAATTAAAGTAAAAACAAATATAAAAACTGCCATGGTTGATTTTTCAGGAATTTTCAAATGAAAAAGGGTCTTTTTAGTATAACTTCCGGTCTGATGACGTCATTCGCCTAAAACTTCGCACACGTCTTAAGGTGGTCAAGGTCATTATATACACCAATATTTAGGCGATTCCGACAAACTTCGCCACAGACATCTATTCAAAATACATTTTGCTAATTTTCAACCTGTCGCTAGAGGGCGCTTGAAGATTGCATGACGTCATTGGTAGATGATTTGAAGAATACTATTGGCCAAGAGACTAACACCGTTAAAAGCAAGTTCATATCTATTACCACTTTCAAATAATAAGCCACTTCCGGTTTTGGCCTTTTTCGACCGGAAGCAAGGGTCACGTGATTTCACGCACACTGAAAGAAATAAAGACCTTGACCTACTCTACCACTTGCCGGCAACAGAATGCTGCGGACGCGTACTGTTGATTTCTTATGCATTTTTAAATATTAAAAGTGTCACAATTTAATTGCCTATAAATAAACACCTGATGACGTCATCATGACGTCATCATTACACAATGTTGTTTGAATTAGGGTCTTTGCTTTAACAAAGTTTGGTGTAAATGAATTACTGGCAAACAGTCGAAAATGTCCTTTGAAAACCAACAATTTTTTTTAAAATTTTGTGTACAAAGTCTATGGGAAAAATTAAATATTCAAAAATCTATAATAAATTAGTCGATGACGTCATCATGACGTCACTCTTCGGGGCACATCTCTGCTATAAGGACTATGACTATGCTAACTTTGAATGACGTATGACAAAGATAAATGTCAAAAGTGGCGTGTAGAAAAAACGTGTACAAAGTCTATGGGATTTAGGCGACAAAAAGAAGAAGAAGAAGAAGAAGAAGAAGAAGAAGAAGAAGAAGAAGAAGAAAGAAAAAAAATGAGAACAAAAAGAAAGGCTTTTCCGCTTTTTTGCGGAAAAGCCAAAAATGAGAACAAAAAGAAAGGCTTTTCCGCTTTTTTGCGGAAAAGCCAAAAAGAAAAAAAAAACTTTAACGAAAACATGAGCTGTTTCGGTTGTAACCGAAACAGCTAAAAAAGAAAAAAAAAAATCTTAACGAAAACAAGAGCTGTTTCGGTGTGTACACCGAAACAGCTAAAAAACTAGAGATCTATGTCTGTTTGCAACAGAACATAGGGCTTTTCCGCATTATGATTTTTTTTAATCAATAATATGCCCTGAATATGCATGAACATAAAATCTGTCAAAGTTAGCCGAAAATCGGCTAAAACGGTCACTATGGACAGGATTTGACCTCGGCAATACGATGTATGTGCGTGTGTACAAGGTCTTTGCTTGGACAAAGAGTGATCTAAATAAATTACTGGCAAAGAGTCAAAAAGGCACTTTGAAAATCGACAAATATTTTTAAATTTTTCGATGACGTCATCGTGACGTCACTTCGAACTTTGCATACTAGTATGATTAACTACCTACCCACCAAGTTTCATGACAATTGGACCTTTCCTTATATGAGTTTTGAAAAATCGCATTTTGATGACGTCATGATGACGTCACACATTTTTCAAGTTTTGTGCGAATAGCTATTACATAACAGACCAAATGCAAAAAAGAATTTTGCATTTTGCATGTTGCGTTCGGGAGATATGGCTAAAAGGTCAAAAAAAATATTCATATAAAATCTCAGGATGACGTCATCATGACGTCACCTCATTTTAAATCTATAACACATCCTGGTATAGCCACATACCAAGTTTCAACCCAATCGGACTTACATTTCTGTAGATATAAGACTTCATAATATGTACGTAAATTTTCAAAAATCAATAAAAAAATTAGGTGATGACGTCATCGTAATGTCATAGTCTTGGCATAGTTTTTGTACGAGGGTTTTCCTTGGCTGTAACTTTGATGACGATTCCAGATCGCCAAGTTATAAAAATATTGGCTTCAAAACGTGTACAAAGTCAATGGGTTATAAATCCAACAGCAGAAAAACTGCACCTTTAAATACGTGATTTGCCTTTAAACTGAAACATTTTTATAAAATATTACTTGATATTCTGACTCTTGGGAATATTTTCAATCAAATGGCAAACGTAAAAAAATACGATTTCTTTTTCCTTCTCATAGTAATTCTCGGCCGAAGTTCAGAACTACTCAGTAAGAAATATCAGTGTTGTATAGGAAAAGATTTGTGGAGAAAGCTGTGTACAAAGTCTATGAGAACAATTAATTATTCATGAATCCATAATAAATCACTTGATGATGACGTCATCATGATGTCATAGTCTTGGCATAATTTTTGTATGAGGGTCTTCCTTGGCTGTAACTTTGATGACGATTCCAGATCGCCAAGTTATGAAAATGGTGGCTTGAAAACGTGTACAAAGTCAATAGGTTAAAAATCCCACAGCAGAAAAACTGCACCTTTAAATGCGTGATTTTCCTTTAAACTGAAACATTTTTATAAAATATTACTTGCTATTCTAACTCTTGGGAATATTTTCAATCAAGTGACAGGCGTAAAAATACGATTTCTTTTTCCATCTCATAGTAATTCTCAGCCGAAGTTCAGAACTACTCAGTAAGATATATCAGTGTTGTATAGGGAAATACTTGTGGAGAAAGCTGTGTACAAAGTCTATGAGAAAAATGAATTATTCATAAATCCATAATAAATCACTTGATGACGTCACCATGACGTCACTCTTCGGGACACATCTTGGCTATAGGGACTATGCTTATGCCAACTTTCAATGATATCTGAAAAAGATTAATGCCAAGAGTGCTATAATACGTCCCTGTCTATGCGCATGCATGAACATAAAATCTGTCAAAGTTAGCCGAAAATCGGCTAAAACGGTCACTGTTGACAGGATTTGACCTCAGCAACACGTGCGCTGCAGGCTGACTGACATACGATGTATGTGCCTATGTACAACGTACGTGCATGTACATGTACATTGTGGACGTCCTGTCCTGTGCATGTTTTGAAGCAGAGGTATTGTCAACGTAAAGTTTTAAGCGTGCGCAGGGTATGTTCGAGTTCGCTTATCGCCTCGAAACTTTCAATGTTTTAGATCTACCCTTCAATCGACAATTAAAGTAAAAACAAATATAAAAACTGCCATGGTTGATTTTACAGGAATTTTCAAATGAAAAAGGGTCTTTTTATTATAACTTCCGGTCTGATGACGTCATGTGCCTAAAACTTCGCACACGTCTTAAGTGGGTCAAGGTCATCATATACACCAATATTTAGGCGATTCCGACAAACTTCGCCACAGACATCTATTCAAAATACATTTTTGCTAATTTTCAACCTGTCGCTAGAGGGCGCTCGAAGATTGCATGACGTCATCGGTAGATGATTTGAAGAATACTATTGGCCAAGAGACTAACACCGTTGAAAGCAAGTTTATATCTATTACCACTTTCAAATGATAAGCCACTTCCGGTTTTGGCCTTTTTCGACCGGAAGCAAGGGTCACGTGATTTCACGCACACTGAATGAAATAAAGACCTTAACCTATTCTACCACTTGCCGGCAACAAAATGCTGCGGACGCGTACGGTTGATTTCTTATGCATTTTTGAATATTAAAAGTGTCACAATTTAATTGCCTATAAATACACACCGGATGACGTCATCATGACGTCATCATTACACAGTGTTGTTTAAATTAGGGTCTTTGCTTGGACAAAGATTGGTGTAAATGAATTACTGGCAAAGAGTCAAAAATGCCCTTTGCAAATCGACACTTTTTTTTTAAATTTCTGTGTACAAAGTCTATGGGAAAAATTAAATATTCAAAAATCTATAATAAATTAGTCGATGACGTCACCATGACGTCAATCTTCGGGACACATCTTTGCTATAGGGACTATGCTTATGCTAACTTTGAATGATGTATGACAAAGATTAATGCCAAAAGTGGTGGGCAGAAAAAACGTGCACAAAGTCTATGGGGTTTAGGCGACAAAAAGAAGAAGCCAAAAAAAAAAAAAAAAAAATGAGAACAAAAACAAAGGCTTTTCCGCAACTTTGCGGAAAAGCCAAAAAAATCTTAACGAAAACAAGAGCTGTACACCGAAACAGCTAAAAACTAGAGGTCTATGTCTGTTTGCAACAGAACATAGGGCTTTTCCGCATTATGTTTTTTTTTAATCAATAATATGCCCTGAATATATATGAACATAAAATCTGTCAAAGTTAGCCGAAAATCGGCTAAAACGGTCACTGTGGACAGGATTTGACCTCGGCAATACGATGTATGTGCGTGTGTTTATGGTCTTTGCTTGGACAAAGAGTGATCTAAATGAATTACTGGCAAAGAGTCGAAAATGCACTTTGAAAATCGACAATTTTTTTTTAATTTTTGATGAAATTATCGTGACGTCACTTCGGACTTTGCAAACTAGTACGATTATCTACCTACCCACCAAGTGTCATGACAATTGGACCTTTCCTTATATGAGTTTTGAAAAATCGCATTTTGATGACGTCATAATGACGTCACACATTTTTCAAGTTTTGTGCGAATACCTATTACCTAACAGGCCAAATGCAAAAAAGAATTTTGCATTTTGCATGTTGCGTTCGGGAGATATGGCTTAAGGGTCAAAAAAATCAAATATTTATATAAAATCTCAGGATAACGTCATCATGATGTCACCTCATTTTTAATCTATAACACATCCTGGTATAGCCACATACATGTACCAATTTCAACCCAATCGGACTTACATTTCTGTAGATATAAAACTTCACAATATGCACGTAAATTTTCAAAAATCAATACAAAATTAGGTGATGACGTCATCGTGACGTCATAGTCTTGGCGTAATTTTTGTATGAGGGTCTTCCTTGGCTGTAACTTTGATGACGATTCCAGATCGCCAAGTTATAAAAATGGTGAATTGAAAAGTGTACAAAGTCAATGGGTTAAAAATCCCACAGCAGAATAACTGCACCTTTAAATACGTGATTTGCCTTTAAACTGAATTATTTTTATAAAATATTACTTGATATTCTGACTCTTGGGAATATTTTCAATGAAATGGCAAACGTAAAAAAATACGATTTCTTTTTCCTTCTCACAGTAATTCTCGGCCGAAGTTCAGAACTACTCAGTAAGATATATCAGTGTTGTATAGGGAAAGACTTGTGGAGAAAGCTGTGTACAAAGTCTATGAGAAAATTTACTTATTCATGAATCCATAATGACTCACTTGATGATGACGTCATCATGATGTCATAGTCTTGGCATAATTTTTGTATGAGGGTCTTCCTTGGCTGTAACTTTGATGACGATTCCAGATCGCCAAGTTATAAAAATGGTGACTTGAAAACGTGTACAAGTCAATAAGTTAAAAAATCCCACAGCAGAAAAACTGCACCTTTAAATACGTGATTTGCCTTTAAACTGAAACATTTTTATGAAATGTTACTTGCTATTCTAACTCTTGGGAATATTTTCAATGAAATGACAGGCGTAAAACATACGATTTCTTTTTCCTTCTCATACTAATTCTCGGCCGAAGTTCAGAACTACTCAGTAAGATATATCAGTGTTGTATAGGGAAAGACTTGTGGAGAAAGCTGTGTACAAAGTCTATGAGAAAAACTAATTATTCATAAATCCATAATAAATCACTTGATGACGTCACCATGACGTCACTCTTCGAGACACATCTTGGCTATAGGGACTATGCTTATGCCAACTGTCAGTGATGTCTGACAAAGATTAATGCCAAAAGTGTATAATATGTCATAAACTTCATGTTCAGATTGTTCTTGCATGATGTGTCCAAAGAATTTCTGCATGTCTATGCGCATGCATGAACATAAAATCTGTCAAAGTTAGCCGAAAATCTGCTAAAACGGTCACTGTGGACAGGATTTAACCTCAGCAACACGTGCGCTCAGGCTGACTGACATACGATGTATGTGCCTATCTACAACGTACGCGCATGTACATGTACACATTGTGGACGTCTTGTGCATGTTTTAAAGCAGAGGTATTGTCAACCTGAAGTTTTAAGCGTGCGCAGGGCATGTTCGAGTTCGCTTATCGCCTCGAAACTTTAAAATGTTTTAGACCTACCCTTCAATCGACAGTTAAAGTAAAAACAAATATAAAAACTGCCATGGTTGATTTTACAGGAATTTTCAAATGAAAAAGGGGCTTTTTATTATAACTTCCGGTCTGATGACGTCATTTGCCTAAAACTTCGCACACGTCTTAAGTGGGTCAAGGTCATCATATACACCAGTATTTAGGCGATTACGACAAAGTTCGCCACAGACATCTATTCAAAATACATTTTTGCTAATTTTCAACCAGTCGCTAGAGGGCGCTCGAAGATTGCATGACGTCATCGGTAGATGATTTGAAGAATACTATTGGCCAAGAGACTAACACCGTTGAAAGCAAGTTCATATCTATTACCACTTTCAAATGATAAGCCACTTCCGGTTTTGGCCTTTTTCGACCGGAAGCAAGGGTCACGTGATTTCACGCACACTGAATGAAATAAAGACCTCAACCTATTCTACCACTTGCCGGCAACAAAATGCTGCGGACGCGTACGGTTGATTTCTTATGCATTTTTTAATATTAAAAGTGTCACAATTTAATTGCCTATAAATACACACCTGATGACGTCATCATGACGTCATCATTACACAATGTTGTTAAAATTAGGGTCTTTGCTTGGACAAAGATTGATGTACATGAATTACTGGCAAAGAGTCGAAAATGCCCTTTGCAAATCGACAATTTTTTTTAAATTTCTGTGTACAAAGTCTATGGGAAAATTAAATATTCAAAAATCTATAATAAATTAGTCGATGACGTCACCATGACGTCAATCTTCGGGACACATCTTTGCTATAGGGACTATGCTTATGCTAACTTTGAATGATGTATGACAAAGATTAATGCCAAAAGTGGTGGGCAGAAAAAACGTGCACAAAGTCTATGGGGTTTAGGCGACAAAAAGAAGAAGCCAAAAAAAACCTAGAAATGTGTTTGTGGACAAACCCAAGCTGTTTCGGATATTTGAAATACTCTGTGCACATGACGAACAATCAGTGATGTCACTGTAAATGTCATCTATATAACGGCACATTATAATACATACATGTACATGTCAAGATAGAACCAAATCGAACATTATAGTTCTGTAGATATAGACCTATAAAAGAATAATATGCCCCTTTAAGGGACGTCATATGACATTTGATGATGACGTCACTTCAATTTTCATATATAAACCATCCCTGTGAATGTGCATACCAAGTTTTAATCCAATTGGACTTGTACTTTCGAAGTTATAGCGATTTGAAGAAATGCTCATTTAATGTCACGTCACGTGACACATGATGACGTCATCGTTATGAACTCACTGGGGACCACCTTAGGCTGCTGGTCTTACTAGTGTCTGACAAGTGTAAAGTCATCTGACATACATGTATGGAAGTGAAAAAGTGTATCAGTTTGAAGAAAAATGTGTACAAAACCGATAAGGAAACAATGCATCTTTCATGTGATGTAACCTGACACCTCATGACGTCATGATGACGACTTTCTTCTAAGACCATCTGTGGGTGGTAGTCTAAGTGTGTTCCAAGTCTAACATGGATCGCATTTACGAAAGTGCCAAAGTAGAGTGTTTTAAAACGTGTACAAACCCTATGGGGAAAATGCATCTTTAATGTAACGTAACCTGAAACCTGATGACGTCACGATGACGACTTTCTTCTATGACCATCTATGAGTAGTGGTCTAAGTGTGTACCAAGTATAAGGTCGATCAAATTTACGAAAGTGCCAAAGTGGAGCGTTTTAAAACATGTACAAAACCAGAGGGGAAAATGTGCATCTTTAATGTGAAGTAACGTGACACCTGATGACCTCACGATCATGAATTTCTTCTAGGACCATCTGTGGGAGATGGTCCAAGTGTGTACTAAGTGTAACGTTGATCGGATGTACGAAAGTGCCGAAATGGAGCGTTTTAAAATGTGTACATTAACCCTATGGGGAAAGTGTATCTTTAATGTGACGTAATCTGACATCTGATGATGTCATGGTCACGAATTTCGTCTAGGACCATCTATGGGTGGTGGTCTAAGTATGAATTAAGTTTAAAGTCGATCAGATTTACGAAAATGCCAAACTGGAGTGTTTTAAAACGTGTACAAAACCTAAGGGGAAAATGTGCATCTTTAATGTGAAGTAACGTGACACTTGATGACGTCACGATCACGAATTTCTTCGAGGACCATCTGTGGGTGATGGTCCAAGTATGTATCAAGTCGGAGGTTGATCGGATTTACGAAGAGGCCAAAGTGGAGTGTTTTAAAACGTGTACAAAACATATGGGGAAAAATGCATCTTTAATGTGACGTAACCCGACACCTGATGACGTAACGATCACGAATTTCTTCTAGGACCATCTGTGGGTGGTGGTCTAAGTATGAAATAAGTTTAAAGTCGATCGGATTTACGAAGATGCCAAACTGGAGGGCTTTAAAACGTGTACAAAACAAATGGGGGAAAATGCTTCTTTAAAGTGATGTAACTTGACACCTGATGACTGTACGATCACGAATTTCTTCTAGGAGCATCTGTTGGTGGTGATTTTAGTATGTACCAAGTCTGAAGTTGATCAGATTTACGAAAGTGCCAAAAGTGGAGTGTTTTAAAACGTGTACAAAACATATGGGGAAAATGTATCTTTAATGTGACGTAACCCGACACCTGATGACGTCACGATCACACATTTCTTCTAGACACATCTGAGGGTGGTGGTTTAAGTATGTACCAAGTCTCATGCCGAGCGGGTTTACGAAAGTGCCAAAGTGGCATGGTAGAAGAAAAACGTGTACAAACCCTATGGAGAAAAGTGGAAAAATAAGAAAAACTAGAAATGTGTTTGTGGACAAACCCAAGCTGTTTCGGATATTTGAAATACTCTGTGCACATGACGAACAATCAGTGATGTCACTGTAAATGTCATTTATATAACAGCACATTATAATACATACATGTACATGTCAAGATAGAACCAAATCGAACATTATAGTTCTGTAGATATAGACCTATAAAAGAATAATATGCCCCTTTAAGGGACGTCATATGACATTTGATGATGACGTCACTTCAATTTTCATATATAAACCATCCCTGTGAATGTGCATACCAAGTTTTAATCCAATTGGACTTGTACTTTCGAAGTTATAGCGATTTGAAGAAATGCTCATTTAATGTCACGTCACGTGACACATGATGACGTCATCGTTATGAACTCACTGGGGACCACCTTAGGCTGCTGGTCTTACTAGTGTCTGACAAGTGTAAAGTCAATCTGACATACATGTATGGAAGTGAAAAAGTGTATCAGTTTGAAGAAAATGTACAAAACCAATAAGGAAACAATGCATCTTTCATGTGATGTAACCTGACACCTCATGACGTCATGATGACGACTTTCTTCTAAGACCATCTGTGGGTGGTAGTCTAAGTGTGTTCCAAGTCTAACATGGATCGCATTTACGAAAGTGCCAAAGTAGAGTGTTTTAAAACGTGTACAAACCCTATGGGGAAAATGCATCTTTAATGTAACGTAACCTGAAACCTGATGACGTCACGATGACGACTTTCTTCTATGACCATCTATGAGTAGTGGTCTAAGTGTGTACCAAGTATAAGGTCGATCAAATTTACGAAAGTGCCAAAGTGGAGCGTTTTAAAACGTGTACAAAACCAG
>CM057147.1:26680672-26734580 GCA_029964075.1 Patiria pectinifera | reverse complement strand
AAGACAGCTTGGTACTCATCCAAGCATCTGTTGATTTGGCCATGATACTCTCTACGTTGTCTTTCGATCTCTCAAATAAGTCTTGCACGTGCATCGGTAACCCAAGCACGGCCTCACTAGACTTGTCCACCCCCTTCCCTATGGCTTCAGGGTTCACTGTAGAAATGGTTCCTACAATGGTCTCTTTTCTGGCCACTTTTTTCTCTTTGCAGGGGTTGAAGACCCGCAGCGAAACAACCTGGTTCCCTTCTCTACTAGTGATCTGGCTAGCACGGTCCCTTTCTGTGCCAAGCCTCCACCACCCTCGACTGGTTCGATGATGGCTGGCCCAGACCACTCTTTGTGTTTTCTCGCAATAATGCCCGGCACTACTGCCTGATGCCAAGAAGGAATCACAGTTGTCTCTGCAACTACCACTCTCCCTAAAAAGGGCTCCCCTGCACTACTGGTGCACTTTATTCTCTCACCATTTACTCTCCACTCTCTGGTTTGGGAATCCAAATTCCCCCCTGTGGGCAATAGGAAGTCCATCCCAAAGACTTCTTCATATCTCATCTCTGTGATGATTGCTCTTACTGGGTTAGTTGTCAATCCAACCTGGACATCCACCCACACAGGCCGGGGACCTCCACCCACCTGCCTGACCTGCACCTCTACCTTTTCTAAAACTTGTCTCTGCTCCTTTGGTATCTGGTGATACCTCAGTTTTTCGCCGCTTCTCTTCTACTAAGTCTCTGACTGTTGCTACAGTGCTCTTTGGGCCCCATTCATTCCGAGCCTGCCCACGGGCCCTGCACGCGGCTGGTTCTCGTTTCCCTGCTTTCCAGGGTCTCTTTGGGTTTTCCCACACTCTCTTGCAAGGTGACCTTTTTCTCCACATTTGAAGCATTTCCAGTCATCCTGAAATGGTTTTCCACCCTTACAACTCTTACATATTTTTGAGGAGTGACCTGTTTCACTGCAATTAGTGCACTTTTCACCACTCTGTTTACTCGCTCTGGGAGTCCCAATGCAGTACTCTTATCTTTGATTTTCTTTGTTAACTCTGTTAACAATCCTACCAGACTCTTCATCTCTGTCCCTATATTCTAAAACTTCTGTTCTACACCTGTATCTACAGCTCTTGCCATTTTTTGTGGCCTGCATTTCTCTCATGATCTCATTCCTCAAACTCTGGGGTAGTACCAACAGCCATTTCACAGACTTTGCATCGTTGGACTCCCACCTCTTATAAACTACACCACCTCTTACGTGTAACTGGTCCCTATAAGACCAGTACGTCTTATTCGCCTCCCGTGAATGGGACACTGCCCTCCACTCTGGGCGATCTCTACCTTCCTCTTTGGCTCTTAACACCGAAGTGATGCTCTGGTCTTCTAACTGGGCTCTCCTCAACCGGGATACTAGGCTGGGCCTCTATGCCCCTGGCCAGTGGCCTCACCTCTTCTGATCCCTGCTCTGAAGTCTCTACTTCTGGGTAGTTTCTGTCTCTACCAGCTATTCACGGCCATCAGCGTCCCGTACTTCTTCCCTGCTCTGTGCTGAATGACTTGGTCATACTCTGAAATAATTTCTGGCCATCTCGCCATTTGGCCCTCTGGATTCTTAAAGTTAAGGATCCAACTCAAGGCACCATGGTCAGTTCTGACTACAACTCTTTGACCATACAGGTACTGCTTGAAACTCTTCAAGTATACCACGATGGCCAGTAACTCTTTGCGGGTGACGCAGTAACTCTCTCTGGTCTGCTAAGCTTTCGACTATCGTAAGCCAGCACTTTCTCTTCACCATTCTGGGTTTGAGACAACACCGCCCCAATTCCATCACCACTGGCATCGGTGTCTAAGATGAAGTCTTCCTCTGATGACGGATAAGCCAAAATTGGAGACGATTGGAGCTTACTCTTAAGCTCGTCAAATGCCCTCTGGCATGACTCGCTCCACTGAAACTATCTTGACTTCGCTGTCAGGGCGTGCAGATGACTAGCTATCTCTGCAAACCCTCTGATGAACTTTTTATTGTAGGATGCAAGGCCTACAAAGCTCCTAACATCCCGACACACTTTGGCACTGGCCAATCTCTGATGGCCTCAACTTTCTTTGGGTCTGTAGCCACACCTTTGGAAGAAACTATATAGCCTAAGAAGGCCACCGACTTCTCAAAAAGGTGACACTTGCTAGGCTTTAACTTTAGCCCAGCATCTCTATAAGCCTACTGAGCACTATTCTGAGTCACTCTATCAGCTCTGGAACTGTCTTTCCAAAGATACTTATGTCATCTAGATAGATCAAGAGGACTTCCCACTGTAATCCCCCCCATCACTTTCTCCATGAATCTCTCAAACATAGTTGGGGCATTGCATAACCCAAACGGCATACATTTCCATCTATACAGGCCACTCCTCACAAAGAATTTGGATTTCTGACAGGCCTTATCATCTAGTGCAACCTGCCGGTAGCCTGACGCAAGATCTAGTGTCGAAAACCACTGGGCACCCTTTAACGCATCGAACGTCTCGTCGATGCGGGGTACTAGGTTAGCATCTTTGATGGTCACAGCTTTTAACTTTTTGTAATCTACACAAAAACGCTTGGTCCTATCCTTCTCGTTCACCAGCACCACGTTTGCTGCCAACGGACTCTTCGAGGGTTCTATTACACCTCTTGTCTCCATGTCCCTGACCTGTCTCTGTATCTCTCTCTGGGTACATTCGGGGTGCCTGGACCTTTCTTTAATTGGTCTGGCATTCCCAGTGTCTATGTGATGTTTAACAATATCTGTTCTACCAATATTATGGTCACCTCTAGAAAAGACATATTGGTACTTATCCAAGCATCATTTGATTTGTCCAGGATACTTGCTCTCTACGTTGTCTTTCGATCTCTCGAACAAGTCTTGCACTTGCACTGGTAACCCAAGCACGGCCTCTCTAGACTTGTCTGCCCCCTTCTCTATGGCTTCTGGGTTCACCATAGAATTTTTTCCTACAATTGTCCCTTTTCTGGCCACTCTTTCCTGTTTGGTGGGGTTGAACATCGCAGCAGAACAACCTGGTTCCCTGTCTCTACTAGCGATTTAGCTAGCACGATCCCTTTCTGTGCCTAGCCTCCACCACCCTCTACTGGTTTGATGATGGCTGGCCCAGACTGTTCTTGGTGTTTTCTCGCAATAATGCCCGGCACTGCTGCCTCATGCCCGGAGGGAATGACACTGTCTCTGCAACTACCACGCTCCCTACAAAGGGCTCTCCTGCACTACTGGCACACTTTATTTTCTCACCATTTACTCTCCACTGTCTGGTTTGGACCTCCAAATTCCCCCCTGTGGGCAATAGGAAGTCCATCCCTAAGATTCCTTCATATCTCATATCTAAGATGATTGCTCTTACTGGGTTAGTTGTCCGTCCAACCTGGACATCCACCCACAATGTGCCTAGCACAGGGAGGGGACCTCCGCCCACCTGCCTGACCTGCACCTCTACCTTTTAAAAACTGGTCTCTGATCCTTTGGTATCTGGTGATACACTTTAGTGCTGCACCCGTGTCAATTAAAAACTGACAATGGATTTTTCTCACCACACCATCTATGAACAGGCAATAGCAGGGACTGAGATCGGGTTAGGCAAACTGATCACCTTTCCCACCTCAGTTTTCCGCTGCTTCTCTTCTACTAAGTCTCTGACTGTTGCTACAGTGCTCTTTATGCCCCATTCATTCCCAGCCTGCCCACGGGCCCTGCACGTGGCTGGTTCTCGTTTCCCCTGCTTTCCAGGGTCTCTTCGGGTTTTCCCACACTCTCTTGCAAGGTGCCCTTTTTCTCCACAGTTGAAGCATTTCCAGTCATCCTGAAATTGTTTCCCACCCTTACGACTCTCACACACTTTTGCGGAGTGACCTGTATCACCGCAATTAGTGCACTTTTCACCACTCTGTTTACTCGCTCTAGGAGTCCCAATGCAGTCCTCTCCCGCAGTACTTTTATCTTTGATTTTCTTTGTTAACTCTGTTAACAATCCTACCAGACTCTTCATCTCTGTCTCTATATTCTGAAACCTCTGTTCTACACTCTTGCCATTTTCTGTGGCCTGCCGTCGAGCGCCCTCTGTTGCTCAACCTTTTCAAACTTTCTTGTATCTAGTGCAGCATGAATGGCTTCATCTGGATTCTTTGGATGGGCCCTATTGATGCCCTCTCTCACTGTCTGACTCTCTACTGCGTCTAGGAAATGATTCTTTCCTGGACGGTCACTTGGCTCTTCCTCTATGTCAGGGTATGCTTTTACAGTCAGCTCTTGTATAGCCTGACCCAACTCTTGCAAGCTCTCTTTTGGTCCTTGTCGGCGGTGCTTCAGCTTGACAAGATAGTTCTCGCACTGCCTGCCTGATCCAAATCTTCTCTCCAGCAACTTGACTAGCTCGCTATACGACTGTCTCTGTCCTGCAGGAATGTCGCCCAACAATCTGAGGGCACCCCCTTGCAGACTCGCAGCCAGATAGCTAACAGCCTGTTGCTCACTCCATTGGTTCACTACTCTGCAGGACTCAAAGTGCTGGAAATACTCTTTCCATAACACTTTGCCCACTATCGGGGGTAATAAAAGGTCGTCTTTTGGACAACTCAAAATTTTCCCCACCCACTATGACAACTCTTGGTTCTCTCTTCAGCGGCCATAGGTCAGCTGATGGGCTCTGTGCACACTGGACGAGTGGCAAAATTCAACAAGTCACTATGCTATCTCTTTGGAGAAACTGTCTCCTTCACCGCTCTATTTGGGTCGTCTGCAGTGCTACGTGGGCTCGACAGAAACGACTGCAGCTCTTCTATAGCACTGCACTCTTCTACTCTATCAGTTCAGGGAAGGCCCATAACGGTTCTCTGCATTTGGGGTACTCTCCCCAAAGTTCACTGTCTTTCCCGAGCTGGGGGCAGGTCCAGGTGACTTTTTGATCACCAAGGTACTAAAGTCCCCTTGGAAAGATAACTTGAACTCTCCACTGGCAACCTGAAACCAATCTCCGAATCGATTACGCACTCTTCAGGCCGTGCCTCATACTTTACTTTTATGGCTGCCTCTAATTTCCTAGCCATGAGGTATCTGTCCCATTGCAAAAACTGGGCCTCTATCCACAGTCTTTGCAATTCGCTCTGAATCACCTCTTTGCTCATCTTCTCTGTCAATGTGTACTGGTCACACACTCTGGTGCCCACCAGAAACTCTACAATCTCTTTTTCTCTTTATTTAACTCTGATTAACTCAGCTTACAAAGTTTTCTCTACAAGCAACTTTCACCTGATCAGTACCAATCATGCCACTTCTGACACCATTTGTGACGAATTTTTCCTATTGAAGTCGAATCCGAACCTGGAGCCCCGGGAATAATGACACTGTCTGCGGCGAACGCACTAAGTTACCCAAGTCCAAATGGTACCTTAGACCCTAGAAAGTACTTGAGCAATCTAAAGGCCCTAGGGAATGAGCTCATTTTGGGGGCAATATACCGCTGACTGGTTACTGAAAGTCTGTGCTCCAAATTACTCTGAAATAAACTCTCAGGGACCGCAATCTTCTTTTCTTCTGAAAGATTATGGCTGGTTTATTTACAAATCTGACTCAACTGAAAGCCTCTATAAAAAAGAATGATTGAAGAACCTCTATAAATATGACTGATACTTCAGCAGCCTAACACTGGCTAGACCACTGATGTCTACACGCAAGGTCATTGGCCCAACGTCGCAAGAATCTGTGTTCACTGGCCACGGTACTTCACAACAGAATTTAGCCAAACAATGATGAACAGTACAACTTAATCACTCCCCCAGCCTACGCTGTTTTCAATCAGCGTGCACTCTGGCCGAGTACGGGAGAACTACATCTGCCAATCTGCTATGTACGCGCTTATAGCCAACAGCCGAGTACGGTAAATTCCTCCGTGACTCTGAAGACAATGGGTGAACGAAACACCAAACCGCAACTGACGGTTTCAGACCGAAATACCACTCCGAACTAAGGAGTTACTCACTTCAGTCCACGTCTCTAGACCATGGGCCTCTGACTTGACTTGAACTCATGCAAGTCGGCGAATTTACGAACACGAATTGGCATTAGAATGTCTCGAAACAGGACTCGTTTATACTACGCTGCATCGGGAGTCCTGTTTATTACGTCACGATTTACTATGTTTTGTTTGCTGCCCCCAACGACGACTTTTACACAAATTGCACGTTCGGGTCGAAACAGGACCTGAAAAACAGCTCTCAAAAGTACCTTTTGTACTCATTTCATGACAGACACAATAGTCGTTTTTATTTCATCACACCTTAGGCTACATATACCCAAAAAATGACGGAAATGTCTTCGAGCATTCCACAACCTCTTTAACTTTCTTTGATGAACCAAACAATTAAGCTATCACGAACAAGCAAGCTGGAATTCCAAAACAGTTGACAGTCTTCGAACTGAACTCGAACTGATTTTTCCACTCCACGCACAGCTTTTTATACTGTGGGTGAAACCGCAAGGCATGGGTAGAAGCCCCGCCCAGCCACAGCGTACGAAAAGGAGGTTGGCTACTACCCTGTAGACTGGCGCTATGTCCACAGGGTGTTTACCTTGAAAACAATGAATTAACATTGGCCCCTGGAGCACATTGTGGGCAACCCGTTATTTTATGATTAAGAAAACAGTTACGGTCATGTGCAGACCTGTCAATCAATGAACCAGACTTGTTCCCAGTCGCTACCTCTAAAAATGACATTCACAATATGGATTGAGTGATTATCAAGTGAAAAAAAAATTTCAAATATTGATTTGATTGTCTGCTCCCCTAGCAAGGGGACCTTCCACACATAGGGTATATGGAGTAATGTGGCTGAACATATGGAGGTAGTTCAGTATTTCAGACACATGGGGCTAGCTGATATTCAACATGGTATCTTACTAATTCTTCCGGCTTGTATCGTTGCCAAATATTTAGGTATCGTCAGACCCCTAAAGCTACGCGATCCTATTTCTACGCACTCACCATCAATTTGCGTTTGAGGACACGTGCATTGCAAGTGTTACCTGCGCGGATTATGGAGGGTCGAGGATAAGTCCAAAAACACAAAGTGTCTTTTCGTTCTCTTGTGGGAATGGGGTCCTAAACTACACAACTACTGTAGGGCTAACTACTAAATTGTGTATTTTAGCTAGGACCCCGTTCCAGTAGGTGTGTGTCTATGCGCCACAAATTCGGTTCATGTTTCGGCCTTACAAGTGCACATTGCTTTTGAATCAGTCGGGCAGCGATGCTATCCAACGATCATACATAGCTCGTATGCACTAGGGCTGTTGGGAATAAGACCTACCTGATGACATAGTAGACAAGTTCCCTTTATCCGGGAACTTGAAATTTTGGTGTGCGAAAATTCGGAAGGTGCAAAAATAATCCATACTTTTAGCTCGATTTTTCATCGATTATATTCTCGAATGAGAGCATAAAAAATTTGTAAAAGTCTAGGCAAATTGTAGCACACACATGACTGTACATTTGTGCCCAATCTCAGCCAAATCTTAATTTTCACAGGGTACTTACTGGCTACGCCGAAGTCAGTATAGACGCGATTGAAAATATACTGCAGTCAAATTTCAGTGCAATATCGTCGTACAATTTTCCTTCAAAATATACGTTAATGATTTATTTTTTATCGTCAAAAATGCATTCAAAGTAAAAATCATAAAGTATCCGCTCCGTTCACAAGCAGCCCCTCACCGGCAAAGAAAGTACACTTAGGGGTGACCGACCGACGCCATCTTGCCTGACTGCAATTCATTTGCCGCAAAGCACGGCCACTGCATGTACATAGTACAAATCCCCTGGTGTACATGCGTCACACACAAGGAACGGTGCGCGTCGACCAGCGAAACGTCCCTCCCATGGGACGTCGTTGCTAGGTAAAAGGGCGCCCTCTTTTGTCGGCGCACAGGGCACATATATATACATTATACTGTAATCTGTGGTGTTTCTGTTATTTACATAAAAACCACATTTATAAAGTGGATGATGATGAATTTAAATGGCTTGTTTCGGGAGCTTTTCGGAGGCTGGTTTGGTCACATGAATTACTTGTTGCACTGCGACTGGCTAATGGCGATACGTGATGTTTAATGACAAATTCTTTTAACGTTTTTCTTTGTTTTTATCTTCCTATGTGTTTTTTCCCTATGCTTAGGCCTATAAAAAAAATGCTGTGTTTTGGGTAACCTGACCGACCCAACAGTATTCCCGAAAGGTGGGGTCTAGATTTTTTTATTTTTTTTATTTTTGTTAAATTTTACCTTTAAGGTCAGTGGTGGATCCAAAATTGTCTCAAATAAGGCAATTTTTCACTTGAGAGAGCCCTTCTGCCCCCCCCTCCTGGCACACCCCCCCCACCCCGGCACCCCCTCTCCCCCACCCCAGCACCCCCTCGGCAGTTACCTCTTTGTATCTGTGCTTGAAGGTTCTTTCCACTTTGATACCCACTGTATTGCTTTCCTTTTCAGGCACTAAATCTGGCGTTGGAACTGAACAAGAGAAGAGTTTGAGGTAGTTTTGAAATATTAAAAGGGGAATCATATTTAGCAATTTTTTTCAGTCAAGTATAGTTCATAATATTTTATATTTCAAACATTACTTTCGTAGAGTATTTTTACAAAACTTGTTATAAAAAAAATTAAGAAGAAGTTATGTACAGCCAAAAATAACACATCTTTTAATAAAAGTTGCTCAAAAATAGGTTATTAAACTACAATTTCTGCTTAATTTTCCCTTTGCAGAAACCAAGAAGATTTTGAAGAGCAGGGAGATTACAGAAACGTTGATGCCACACCTGAGGTGAAGACCTTCATTGCCAAGAAACTGACTTCCTGGCTGGATAGGTAATGCATCTTTGCACTGTAGCAGATATTTACGACCATTCCAGATCCCTTAAAATCCACTAAGAGATTCTTGGAGGATTTTGCCGGAATAGACCAATCCATGAGTTTATGAGTGCAATGGTAAGAATAATTTCATGAGGTAACAGATGGATGGAATAGTTCATCTGCCACCAAATGAAATTACTCTTTCCATTGCACGAATGTGAAACATTTATTTATACAACATCTGAATAGATCCTCGTTATCTGATTGGTCAGAGCCACCAACGTGTGACCATGCAATGGAACTTCTACCGGTATTTACCAGACTGGGACCTGGAGTGCACTGAAACGTACAAAACTAAATTATACCAACTTTACTCACTCTTTAGCCAGCAAATTTCTCTAAAAATTCCACTTTGCAAAGAAAAGGTCTTCAGTATTTCACCAACCAAGTTTGCAGACTCAATTCAATTTTTAAAGGAGTTTTTCTTCAATATTTTGCACATTAGAGGAAGTCAAGTGATTTCAAAATGAGGCTAAAGACTAGACTGGTACATGTCCAACCATGGTCCAACTATTTGAAAAGACTGACCTCCTCATTCAGTGTCATTAGTCTGGTGGCTGACTATGGAGAAATGTGTAGCAAAAAGAGACTAGTTCCCGACTTCTGCCACATGTTTCTTAAATTCTTTTGGCATGGTTGATGGATGCAGTACTGAAGGGTTGTTGGACTGGTTGTTTCAGGTGCCAGTCTATTTTCTTGTTTTGCATGTTTTCAATACCTTAAGTTTTGGGACTCTCATACGATAGAGTCCCAAATTTTCGGACTAGGTATGTACCATTGAATGGAACGTCTATTTTTGCAGTGCGGCCCGGCTGTGGGTTGGGACGAATAATTCAATGACATGTGATCAACAACCCACCAATCAGATGACGGGGATTTATTCAGGTGTTGTATAATCCATGATGTCTGCTTGCCTTTTTTCCAGTGTCATTATTTTTAAGGGGGGGGGGGTTAGTTGCCAGCTGTCCCGGGCTTGCCTGTTACATGGTTAGATCCCCCCCCCCCCCCCCCCGAAAAGGTTATACAAAGTTTAATTGAAGCAGAGATCAGGTAAAAAAAGAATATTAAATAAAATTTCTGTTGATCTCCCCAGTTCCATATCAGTCATTGATGGACAGACATCAGGAGGCTCAGCTTCAGTGTCTGCTGTGGAGAATCCTGATGGTAGGTAGTTTCAACCTTAAACGTAAAAATGGTGAAACATCTTGCAGCATTTCCACATCTCTTCATGAGAAGCCCCATCCCCAAATAGAATACATTGAAATTTGATTATGGAATCGGGCACCCATAACCAACTTTACAAATTACTTAGTACCTTCTCAAAAATGAAAAAGAAAAGTTTGGAATATCATTGACAAGCTGATTTACCCGATCATAGATCGGGTAGGGCGTAGTGTTGGGGATGAAAATGTGAAGAGTTAAATGTAAATGGGGGATATAGTTGGGGAGACATGCAGTTATAGAAAAGCAATTTCTGTGGTGCGATCTGAGGCAATTTCTGACCACTAAAACCAATTTCAGCAAAAGATCATCTTTTAAAGTTTTGAGTTTGGAGTAATTGAATCAGCCACATGCATTCTGAGCAATATAATCATTATTGTAGGCTACAATTTTTTTCGGGGAAGAAAAAGTGGGGGTGGGGTGGGGCGGGGGACCAAACAATGTCCCCCGCTGTAAAATGTGTGTGTGTGTGGGGGGGGGTGGGGGTGCATGGGTTTCCCCTATCCCCCGTGGATTTACACACATGATAATTATGTACCATGGCAACTGTCTGTAAATGTTCCCGTTTGTCTGTTGAATTGGCATTTTGTGAGGCAGTCGCATTTGGAAAACGTAGTGAAAAGGTTACAGGCGAAGGCTGATTGTATGTACAGTTTTGACAATAAATCGTGATCATGCAATAATGCAATAAAACGTGAAGGTGTCATTTGAAATGAAAATGTTGAGTGTTACCATAAAATTACAAACGGTCTGAATCATGGAGGAAGGTCATAATTAAGTTTCAGTATTGGACTCTGCAACAAACGTAAACTTGACTTCTTACAATTTGCGACACCGTCTGCGAGGAAAAAGTCGATTCAACTTTATCGCGATATTTCAAGCAATGCATCGATCCTTCGTTGATCCCAAACAGGCCCCCGAAATTATAACGCGACACTGAATTATACGTGGCGGGCAGCGAACTCACAACGCTCAGCCTAGCTCTATGGTGAAAGCATGGAGCTATAAACACATGATGGAAGCGCTGCACTCTATCACGCGACGTCACATGCTTGTGCTTCAAATAGCGAGCACCGTAGACCCAACCTCGTTTCCAGGGCGTGGAGCAGGCTGCAGTACGCGTTGCCAGTGACGGTTTTACGCATAGCCGGGAAGTACCACGCAGTGTAGACTTTCGATTGGTCAGACCGCGCTAGGCATACTAATGTGTAGTCATTCTGAGTACTGTATTCGTTGCACTCAGCGCAGGGGCGGCAAGCAAAGCATATGAAAGAATAGGGACACTTGGTGGCCACGCACCATGGACAAAAAATATTTTACCAAGGTCACCCCATACTAACGTTTGGTGAACGCTTTTGCCGAACGGCCGAGTAGAACACGTAAACGAAACCCCTACGTTGGCCTCGCTGACCTCGCACAGTCTAGACACGCAAAAAAGCCAGCACGGGGGGCGGCCAGGCAGTCAACGTGAAAGCGCACACGACGGCAAATTCCTGTGCAAAATGCGGTCACGAAAAATCGACGAAACGGATCGCCGGTCCGTACGGGAAAATAAGGACGACCCGAAGCGTCCGACCCGGCGGAAGACACCCTCCGCATTTTTCCACGGACGTGGAGCGATTTTGGCGCCGCGTGAGCCCGCGGTCTCGGATCCTTTCATGAGCAAACATCGCCTCGCAGGCCGAGTAAACTTCTCTCTTATATATATAGATAGAGGATTCTAAAAATGAAAACCAGGATTCGTAATTTAAGAATTCACGAGGCGCGAATACACTTGCAGAGTGTATTCTTCGACTTAAACCATTGCGTCAAAAGAAGTATTGTCATTAACAGTCCAGTTAGTGGAGATGAAAAGACTTGCATATCTCGTGTCGAGTCGTGGCCATTGGGGTAATTTACAAGGGAATTTTTTTAGGCTCTTATACGTAATCAGGCATTGTGGCGTGTTTAGCATGTGTATCGCCACACCCGTACAACCAAAGTCATTTTGTGTGTAGGCTCCTTACGTCACTATGGATAGTTCAGACAACGATTTCTTTCTGACTCAAAAGTAGTTTTTGCAGTGACGGCGGAAAATCTGACACTGAAGATGCCTTGGTAATTTTTCGGAAGGAAATTTTACACACAGATGGACCTATTAATGCTCAGTTTGGAGAACAATTGTCCGACATGTTCAAAGTGTGGATTCGTAATTCCGAATCCACACTTTACTAAAGATTCGTCGTTCTGAATTTACACTTGTGACCAGTGTAAGAGATTTGTAGTTCCGAATCCACACTTTTAACAATAGTGTGACGTCATAGCAAAGGTTTAAGTGGAAAAACAAAACACATATTTCATGTTTATGATGGTCTCTCGAAAGTTGCAGTTTACACCGTAAAGCTTTAAACTCTCTGTACACACTTCTTGATGTATCGACACACAGATGTGGTAGTATTATCTTGCACACCTTTGTAAATAATCTGAACAGCAACTTCCGAGATTTGAATCTTGTCGTTGGGTTTCTTTAACGGGTACCTGGGTACCCGTGTTTCTTTCAATCGAGTACCCGGTTCCCGTACTACCCGTAAATGCACACCCCTACCCACAGCCCAGAAGCAAGAATGGATTGGGGGCTTACAGCTTGTCTTTGATATCTGTTATTATTCCATGAGAAATGCAATTTAAAAAAAAATGTTCCTTTTGTTTTATTCAGATGATTTCCATCTGTTCTCTACCTCCAAGCCTGGACTCCCAGTGAAGGAGGAATCCAAGGCTGTTAAAAGGAAACAGCGCCCTCCATCAAGCAGCAGTGACAGGTGAGCTAGACTGGCCAAACAGTCCATTTGTTGGATTAAAATATACCTGTCACTAGTGTCAGTAGGCTGGTAGCACACACACTTATATTTTAATCTTTATGGGTTTAGACCAGTAAGTAATTGCCATAGACCCCAATGATAAATACCCCCAATTACCAAAATCAGAAAAAATACTCACAACTCTTCGAACATCAAGCTTATTTGATCACTTTCTGTTCAATTTTTTTAGGGTAAGCCAATGACATTTGAGTGAAATTTGACTCCAAAGATGATCAACCCTAAAATAAGTCCTGAGGTCCGTTGCCATTTTGAAAAATGATCCCTCCTTTCCATTGGAAAATAGAGCCATTTTTTGTAGGGCCTAATTTCATCCAAATCTTGCAGAAATACAAGCTCAAAGTCCTGTTCAGAGCCTCCACCCTTCAGTTTTACAAATCCTCAACTGAATGGGCCACAAAGCCCTCTAATAACAGAGAATTTGAGGGCATGCAAATTTTTGGCATATTTACTGGCCTGCAACTTTTATACACCCATAATTGTGTTGACAATATTACTGTTAAGGTTTGCAATACCCTCTGCATATATTTTTTCACATTTTTTTTTTTCCTTTTTGCTTCTCCTTTTTTTTCGTAAGTGCATTTCCAGCATATCACTTCGGTAAATGGTAGCTGGAACACAAATGTCTGTGCAAAATAAAAAAAGATATTTGTCCACTCTACAGAAATAACTTTTATCTTCAAAGGATTCCATTAATTGCTCAATTTTTTGGACCACTTCAGTTGAAGACTTGTGCATGGAAATATACCTGTTATTCCCATTAGCACCTGTACTTCATTGTACTACATTGTATTTATTCACCCAAGAATTAATAAAAACCAGCGAGCACGTGAGTGGTTTTGGGCACTACAGCGAGTAATAGGTAGGGCGGTTTTGGGCGCTACAGTGACTACAGCGTTAAACTGCTTTGGATGCAATTTTTAAGATTGAAATTCTTCTTACTTATCAACCAGTGTGTTGTATTTTTTCCACCTTTAGTGACTCAGATGAAGAGAGAGCCAAATTGTCATCCGTGGCCGTTTCTTACGATCAAATCCTGCAGAGCAGCAGCAGCTGGCATCCGGATTCCCAAGACCCCCAGGTGACCTCTAACCTTTCACCTACTAACCCACATTCAACTCTGACCCCTGCTGCATCCTCACAGTCGATTCCCTGCAATGCACCACGCGATTCTCAACCCGAAGGACACAAGGGAATCGGCAGTGAAACTGAATTGAAAAAGAAGAAGAAGAGGAGGAAGAAGAAGAAGACAAAGACAGAAACAACTTCTATTTCTGAGGCCGTGGAACAATTGAACGGATCTGGTTTGCCAAAAGTGATTGAAAACACTCAAAGTACAGAAAAGAATCTTGGACAACAACCAAAAGATTTTGAAAATGGAAACGAAGTGACTTCTGAACGATCTGAACAGAAAGCAAAGAAGCGGAAAAAGAAGAAAAAGAAACAAGGAAAGAGCCAGGATACAGCACCACAAACGATTCATGGCGTCGATTCTGAAACCTCTGTTAGGTGACAGTGCGACAATTCACGGAGCAAACCTGTTGAAAAGAAAATGTGAAAAGTTTGGTCATGTAGGCTGCTGTGGAAGATTTTTTAATGTTTTGTGCAGCCAAGTTTTGTTTTGAGCAACTCAAAGTTTTGAACATGCTTTGTTTTTCAGAACACTTCTTTAGAGAGAAAAAATCTTTCTTTATGGAAGAAACCATGTTCACAAAGTGTTCCTGACTGGATAAATCGTGTTAAAATACTCGCGCTCGAATCCCAATATGAATATTGTTGGAAAAAAATACAATTCTCAATTGAGAGTTCATGGGTTGCAGTAACTATTCCCATGGAAATAGGTTGCATTGCTAGATTGCTCACAGAGAGAGGAGAGTCATCAAAGTCAAGCATATGTCAATCACATGTCAATCACAAGTCTATCACATGTCAATCACAAGTCAATCACATGTCAATCACAAGTCAATCACATGCCAATCACATGCCAATCACATGCCATGTTCAAGTCATTTAGTAAAAGTCAAGTGTACTGGTATTTTAAAACATGAACTGTGACAGAACCATATTTTTAATTCCCAGTGTCTGGTGACCTGACTTGTGTGACTTTTTTATTGACTGGTGATTGATTTACTTGCGGTTGAATTTTGGGTTGTGCCCAATATACCGAAAAATATTTTCGTAATTCAGATATTCAAAAAATTTCAGTGATTCCGAGAAGAAGAAAAAAAATTGTATAGATTATCAAGTGCCACACATTTGTTGTAAGCAATTATCGTGCATGATTTGAGAGCTTTCATTGGGAATAATATTTCAAATAACATCTTTAAAATTGGTCAAACATCAGCCACTGCTACCTGTTCTTTATATTATGGAAAAAAGGCGTTTGTCAATTTTTTTGACAAGCGCAGGCACGCAAATCCTGTTTGGAGGCCAATTTCGGTTGGCGCATGTTTAAGTTCGTCAGTGGATTTCAAAATCGAGTATTTGAATATCAAGTCCAAGTTGCAATAACTAAGGGGCCATTTAGAATAGTCAATGTCTTCTTTCGAAACTGTTGGTGGGTGGGTCAAAGGAAATAACTGAAAATCAAAAATCCAGTTCTAATAATAAAGGAGAAGGGATGAAAAAAAACCCCAAAATACCCAGTGGCCTCTTCAAGATCGTCTGTCATGTCTGTCATGTCTGTGTTGTTCCGTTGTCATCAGTTAACCTTATTTCAATAGCCAATCTCCGCATCTCGATAGTCCACCTTGTTCCAACAGTAGATAAATGGGGAGATCGCGTGAGTGACCCTTCGAGCATATGGGGATGAGGTTGGATTTAGCATAAATATTGAAGTAGACTTAATTACAAGTCGGTAATGGTCGGGGTTTTTTTGTACAATGCGCGCAGGCCAATACAGCAGTACAACACGGTTTGGTACATCAGCAGCGCTCACTCAGCGGTGAAACAGGCTTGAATTGAAGACTAGAGCAGCGCTGACATGTTTTTTGTGATAATCTTGGCCGCCGTCTCGCGTGTATTTTTGTGCGAGATCCTGCCAGATCTACAATACTTTTGGACACAGCAAAAGCCAATCATAAGGCCGAAATCACCATTCTATATATATATGTACTTTTTTTTAATATAGTGTCATAGAAAACTGAAAAACCTTGTGTAAAGTTTTGTGTGCCTGGCAATTTTCTCTTCTGTTTCAACTAAAAAGTTGCATGCCAGAAGCCTGGAAAAGCCATTGAAAACTCCTGAGCTGGGAGAGCATTGACCTAAATTATCTGCTTCATTTGAAGCATTACTTTGTTCTTCAGTGTATACCATATGTGGAATAGTCATTCAACATTTAAAAATCAAAATTTGAGGGTGGGTGGGTCAAAACAATTTCGAAAAAAGATTGAAATTTTTAAACATTGACTATTCTGAATACCCCCTAAAATCTAAATCGTTTGGCGATGCACATCCCTACTTGACTTGTGATTTGGCAATAGGTTGTGTTTTGAACTGATAGTGGTCAGTCAATTCCAGCGACCATGTGTTCCTTTTAACATACAAAATGTTTCAAATTGTCAAATAAAGTTGCCATGCTATTTTCAAGTTGCCTCCAGAAAAAAAGATTCCTTTTCTAAATTGCTATTTTTCTAGAAATGCAGAACTTATTCACTTTGAATGAGACATCGACCTAAAAAATCGGCCCATTATTTTAGTTATCAAATTTGTACATAACAATTTTGAATGATTGGCTGCAAGGCAATATATAATTCGTTCTCGTGGATAAGGCTGGTTCCCGCCCCACAAGTATCATCAATCATGTACAGACTGGGAGCCAGTTTGCTTGCAAAGCGGATCTGTTTGCACCTGAAACCAAAACCCTTTTTTCTGAGGGTTGCAGACGTCCAAAAAGGAAAAAGGAGGTTTTTTTGGGTTGGAAAGAAACATACAAGTTAAAACTTATAAATATGAAAAAAATAGAATTTGAAGAGCACGGGGAATGCAATTTAAGGATGCTTAAGAATCTATTAGATTATTGATGTATCTGATACTATCTTGAAACTTCTCTTAACCAGTTCGTGCTGGATGACGTGATTACCCACAAAGATTTTGCGGTATTCGGAACGGATGACGGATAAAACACGCAGGGACCGAGGCCGGAAATATCTGTCAGTGACCCGGTCGCAGCGAGCGAGGCCATAAATATGAGTGTGCTGCCCGAGGGTGATTGCTTCAACCCGCCTGGCTTGAGTTCGAGTGAAAAGTAATCCTGCGCCTCGTTCCGTTCTTGTCAAAATAATCCGGCTTGAACTGGTTAAATTACAAGCATTGAACTTGACCGCGACACTAATCAGACAAAATGAAAATGTCCACAACCTTCAGAATTTCTTTTTTCTCACACTTTTTAATTTCAAGAGAAATGCTTAGCTCAATAAATATATGTACAAAGAAAAGAAAAAAACATTTGCATAAAAACAATTTTTGATTCTTTTACATGTACTCATCATGAATGTATTTCTTGTTAATCTTTATAAAATTATCATAAAATAATCACATGTAATTATCATAAATAGATATGAATCACAATAAATTACAACTTTGGCAAAAATCAGATACGATATTTAAATTTTTGAGTGTGCATCTGAAGAAATCATTTTAATTAAATAAATACATCTTTGGCAAAATTTGCTTATTATTTCATTTACAGTACAGCAAAATGACTTAGCAAAAGTCAACTTCTGCTTATCAGATTCTAAACACAGAACCCTGATCTTTACAAAAACGCGGCTAATCCCATTGAAATTAGGGGAAAATAGGAAACAAATCACATTTTTAGTGAACAAAATTGTATTGGAAAGGTTAAACAGAAAATGCTAGGAAAAAAAGTGAGGTTGTCATGGAAACCAGGCAAAATCCTACGTTCATGCTTTGATAAGCAGATTTTTTCATAGAAACTTTTCAAGTTTTCAAAACTAGAATGAGCTATTTGTCATTATTTTAACCCGTTTTATCCATCCCCCAAGTTGTTTTTTGCTAAACAAAATTTTCACCGAAATGTGCATGTAACTTGCTTTTAATTTTTAGTAAAGTTCCTTCACATCTTGAATGTTTTTCAGGAAAGACAAAATAATTTTTTTTTCAAAAATTGGTAACTATCCACCGAAATTAGTTTTACTGATACTTTCATCTGAGTAAAATATCTTTTCATCGATCTTCAGAATGATTAAATGATTTGACCAGTCATGGTCACCAAACCTACGTGGTCGTGATTTTCCATTAATGAATATTCAAAGGTTAGATGAATCATCAGAATGATCCCAGAAATTTTTTGCCTGATTTCGAAAATATAAAAGGGGGGTCATGTACATGTATGGATGCACGTAACATGTAACCTTTTGCACAGCACTTTAAACTCGGATACACCGGTAACCCACATTTTTTGGCCGTGATTCATCACTGGATGGGAATGGCCTGAGTCACGGTTACCACCGGTGCCCTGCATGCCATACACATGGAGAGCCCGTGATTGGACCCTGGACTCAAGGAACATTCCGAATATGCACGCGATCGAGGTCATCACATTCAAGGTCATCACATTACACTTACCATCCTTTCTCAAACCTTCTTCGAGTTACCTACAACCCCCGCCCAGCCCATAGGTTTTCCCTCTTTATTACACCACCTGTTCACGAAACATAAGTATGTTGCCATGGATACCTCAGGAGATGCAGTTTAGGCCAGGTTTATAAAAAAAGACATGTAGGTTTTGTACATGTATGTTGATGGTCACTATCAATATAATGTACAATTTCTGCTGAAACCAACCAAGAAAAGAGTGTCTTCCTTTAGGGGAAAAAGTTCAAAGTTTCAAGTTTGTGTTTCGTCAAAATGTGAGGCATACAATGAAGTTTTGCACTTTTTTGGCATCAGTGAACTTTGATCATTACAACCATTAGCTTTTTAACCATGACTATTAAATTATAGTTTTGTTACACAGGCCAGACTAGTAAAACACTCTTTGACATAGTTTTTTTTTTTTTGCTTTGAGCTTTGAAATTGTTTTTAAAGGATACAAATTTAAAATTGGAAATTTATCTTAGAAATTAAGGCTTACAATGAGCAAATGGGCCAGCTGATTATAGGGGTGTAGTTAAGATTTAAAAATATACTCGGTTGGAGACATGAAAATCTCCAGGTCTCGATTATTATAACTCTGACCGTGTATATATTAGAAAAACAAAACCCTTTTTTTTTCGTAGTTGATGGCCAGAACTCGCATCTCAAAGGCAATTTTATCTGTGTTTGAACATGGTCAAAGTGCTGTACGGTGAGTGGCAGGCCCGTCATTGTGACACGCAGCAGTCACTGTACTGTGTGACCTAAATACGGGTTACCAGGCAACCGGTAACCGTGCTATCCAAAGTGCTTTCGAAAGGTTACGTGCACCGAACACGCTATAACAATCCATACTATAAAAAAAAACAAAGAAAACCCAAAGAGACAGAAAAAAAGTATCGCTAACCAACAGGGCGGTGAACTGAAACATTCTAATCGACCCCTTTTAAATTGTTCATAAAAAAAAGGGCGGGGTTTGCGCGTGCAAGCATCTCACTTTGCATTGTGTTTCCTTATCTGTTACGCCGGAGATAGCGTGTCCGTTGCTCTGATACAGGTCCTGCGCGGCGGTGGTGGGTTTGTGAGATTTCTAAAGGCGGAATTCGGGTGCTGAGTCATTTTACTTGAACTTTGCTGCACTTGCAGTGATGCCGTGACGTAAAAGAAAAAAATAGATAAGTTCTAGAATGCATCGCCTACATCCAAATATAACTCTTGGTATTTTTTCTATTTTCACTCTAAGATACGCCCTTCAACCTTTTTTTGACAGCAGATTAAGCAAAAATGGAAAGCACTGTCTGCATTTAAACGACGAAAAATTAAACAATCCAGATTAAGTTTTCGTCTAAGTATTTGGAATGGATAATCGCTGAACATGGACAAACGGACGAGCTATACATAAGCAATATCACCAGCTGAAGGCAGGAAAAAAGCTTATTTCACAAGGCCAAAAAAATAATAGTATTTGATGAAAATAACCATTTACAATCCCAGCTTCTGAAACCTGAAACAAAGTGTTTTTTTAGCAAAAGACTTTTTTACATGACATAGTACCTCGTTAGGCACAGAAAACACAGGTTACAACAACAGAACCCAACAACAACACAACACATTGAAACATATATTTACAGGCAAGAGATCAACACATTAAACATCTATACGCTATACAAGTAGTGTGAAGAATGCAGGGTCCAAAAATAAAGTGTTCAATTTTCTTGGAACTCAAAAAAAACTTAGGATGAATTCGGAGGATTTAATATTTAAAATCTGCCTAAAAGTTGAGCTCACTCAATGATTAATTTTCTCCAAGGGCAGTTAACAATTGTAAAAAGTTTGGCATGTATTGTGTAGTTAGCATCAACTGAGTTATAATTATTGTTGTACATTTTTTCATATTACAACCAAGATTCATATTTCTGGGGAAACAAATCTCAGATGGTATTGGTATTAACACCCGTTGTACCAAATTAAATTTTTCAGTAATCATCTTTTAATTGCATCAATTGGCCTTTGAGAAAACTTCTGTCATTTTGGATCCTGTGTACTCTTCAGGACTTGATATCCCCTGAACAGTTCTTTTTAAACTGGTGTTTGTCTTTTATCTGAATACCAGTACATTGTCTATGTAGGCTGCACCATATGGTGTACACCTACATCAAGGATTCCACAAATACATGTACAATGTATTCAGGTTTTTTAAAAAGCTGTTTTCAAACCTTGTTTTGTAAAAGAAAGATTCCCGCACAACCAAGAAAACTACTATAAACAATTCCGATGTAAAGTGTTGTACGATTACAGAAAAAATAGAATAAAATTAGCAGCATTGCAATTAATAGCTACCACAGTCCGTGTACATGGATACCATGTCTGAAGGCAGATTTACACGTTTGACTTTGTCGCGCGACAGTGTCGTGCGTTTTTTAAAATACGCACACATCAGTGAGTGTGTTTACATTTATGCGACTTAGTCACGCGTCTTATCTCTCATATATTGGTGTGTATTTATAAAAACGCGCGACAGTACGTGTAAATTGGCCTTTAAGGCCGGTTCATACGCAAACACGAATGTGTGACGTCACGGCAAGCTTTGACATCATTTCAACTCTAGCGAATTTCGCTGCAAATGTTTAGTGACATCAACCAGCTTTGTTTTATTCGCTTTTGCGTGAATTATGAACCAGCCTTTCGACACCAATTTATTCTTAACCATTTAATTCCCGCAAAACAAACCTGAAATCTATTTACAATTAAATATAGGTATTGTGGCACCTTCAGTAGTTTCTTGACAGCTACAATTTTTCCCACGTCCATGTTTCTACAGGGCGACCCCCAAAAAGTTGTGCCAGCAGATATCGTTAAATTTCTCAAAAAGTACCTCACATGAGTATGTCATTTTGATGGAGCATATTCATTATACTCTTGTGTATAGTCAGTAAAAATGTCATGGAAACCCATTCATGCAAACCAGAGCTGTAACAGATTATAAAAGGATATGTGTTTTTCAACCATTCCAATGGGAAGTACACATTTCACTGGAAAATCGCTCAACTGGCACTCTGCAATGCGTCTTTTCATTAACAGTGTAAATCACATTGGAACGGGTGAGAAACACATTGCCATTTATAATCTGTTGTATCTGTGGTTTGCATGACTGGATTTTCATCAGATTTTCGCTGTGATTACACACAAGAGTACAAACAATTTACTCCATCAACATGAAATGCTGATGTTGGATACTTTTTGAGAAATTTAAATATGTCTGCTTGCACAACTTGTTTTGGGTCACCCTGAATACAGCAACATTCTCCCTTTAAACCAAAGATTCATGAACTAAATATTAAAAAGTTGTTTAAGACCCAAAAAAATTCACAGAAAGAAGTGCTTTTGTATAACATGAAAATGTTTAAAAGGAGTTCACTGAATTTTTTGGGGGGAATGGAAAACAACAATCGAACTCTTCAGTCAAATATCGTTTTGTGAAATGTATCTTTACAGTATGCAGTAATTTACAAGCCAAAAGAGGTCACAGTCAGTTCAATAAAACCTTCATAGTTAATCTTCTCGTGCACTGTATAACTATTTACAGCTAGAATATGTACACCTCAGTAGCAATAAAAGAAAACCTTTTTTTTTTCAAACATTTGAAATTACGCTAGCACCATAAAACATGACCTTTTATTTCATCTAAACTAGCCAAAAAATAATTGTAAGTCAAACTTTTGATGCAATATAGGGTCTTTTGAGAATTCCAATCCATATCAGTAAAAATTTCATAGTTTTCATGTCAAAAATATCTTGTCATCTCAGGACGGTTTATCACAATATCATTGCTCAAATAATGCTGACGGTTTGTACAAAATCTCAAGAAATATGTCGTCCTGATTTCCAAAATTTAAAAGTTTAAAAAGGAATTCGGAAATTTGGGAATTAAAAGTAGAAATTGGATGCAAGAGATTGAACATTTTAAAACCCAACGCAGACATATTATAATGAAAATATATCGTAACCAGAAATATTTCTATTTTGTTTGACAACTTTGTTCACACTAAAAACTAAAGCCAACTGCAAGGAAGTTGAAAATCATAAAACTCCTACTACTTTGTGGCAGTTATCAACCAATTTTAAGAAAATTGGCCTTGCTAAGCTCTTTCATTTCGACACTTGTGGAAAAAAACCCCACAAATCGCTTGAAATCCACACCACACTATTTTTAAATATTAAAAACATATTGTGGATAGCACAAAGGGTGTAACCTCCCTTGCTGTAACAGCGGATCATACTTGGCTGACCAGTATAAATCATGAGCGAGATAAAACAGAGGGTACAACATCCCTTGATGTAAAAGCGCATTGATTTTGGCTGGTACATATTCAGAGGGGATGATTTTGTTTGTGAATTCATCATTATTGTATACACCATATATTGAACAGCACAGAGGGTGTAACATTCCCTACTGTAATAGTGCATCAATTTTGGTCGATATAGATCCAGGGGAATGATGGTGAATGCCACAATATGTATCAGAGTTGTATATACACCATATATTTTTAAATATTAAAAACATAAGTTTGGACAACACAGGAGTGTAAGATCCCCTGATGTAATAGCTTGAGATGTTATGCAGGTATGATTCCAGAGGGAGAATATTGGTGATTTGTCAGATGTAATGAGCGTCAGAGACGGACGTACCTTCCGCTAACGGCCCTCCCCAGTATCACGCCCGCCTTAGAATCCTCCATCTCGTCCGGCGTGGTGCCAGCCGGTGCCGACACGATCGTGATGTTGCCTTCCCTTTGCTTGGCTTGGATGCTCATGGGAAGCTCGGCCATGTCCGAGATCTTGATTGGGCTGAGCGTGGCCAGCGTTGTCATGGTGACGCCGCCCGAGACGTTGACCGGGATGGTGACTTCCTGATGGATGTGGGGCGATTGGTGTTGATGATGTTGCCCTGGCAAGTTTAATTGAATCTCCTTGGGTTGGTTCATTACTGAAAGACAAGGGTGAACAAAAACTGTCAGTCAAAATACTGATTGACCAATCAGGTTAAGTGTTACATTGGTTGATACCATGTTAGTCTTTAATAAAGTCAAGATGTGATTGGTGCTTGTACTGGGGCAGGTTTAATTTAGTCTCCTTGGATTGGTTCATTACTGCAAATTAGATTAATAAGAATGTACATGTACATGTACGGTAGCACTAATGGACGAATCAGGTTAAAGCTATAGTCCATCATTTGCAGCCATCCGAAAAAGTAACTGGGGTATTATTGTTGAAAAACATACTTGGTTGAAAGATGGTAAGTGGACTAAACTCCCTGTGAAATTAATCTTTCTGGCAAGCTATCATTTTGAAGTAATCAACGAAAGAAGGCCTTTCCAATGGTGCGTCTTAAGACACACCGTAGGAAAATTTAAATTAGTAGTTCGTTTTGTTATTCGGCGCAGTGTGCGCAAGCATTGGCACGAAGCACAGGCGCGCGCGGTTGCTATAATTTGTCGGATCAGTGCGCGTCATCGCATAAAGCTGCAATTCAAAACAATTCAAAACATGATTCAGCAACTTTTGATTTGAAATTGAGATCCTAGAATGCTGTTTTTCCCGGAATATACAGCTGAAGCCGAGCTGAAACTTCATCAGGTTAGTTGTTCGGTATCCTTCATTAGATTTTGAACACTTTTGTTGCTTCAAATGAACAAAATGCACAAATTACAAATGATGGACTATATCTTTAAGCTAATCTGTGTCTTTGCTGATACCAAGCTAGATAGTCCTAATTCGAGATGCTTATTACGGGAATTGCTCATACCGTAAAAGGTAGTCTTAAAAACAAGACATCACTGGGAATGTGATTGCATCATGCTGAACTTATGCGCCGCAATATGTAGATAAGTACATCAATAACACTTTGACCCGAGACTAACACAAAAAAATGAGTTTCAAGTGTTGCTGAGGTTGTGGTGGTATCTGGGAAACGTCCCAAACATGTCAGTCAATCCTCTGAATGGCTTCTGCTGGAACTGTAGCCAAAATATCACCTCATTTGTATTAGCGCTGCTTTTTTTTCACCATTAAGTTCTGACAATTTGACAAAAAAATGTTCAGTGTCCTGACTTCTTGGTGTATACCTACAAAATGGCAAAAATCATGTAGACAGTGACTTAAACCCATAAGCGCCTGTTCTATGTTGTATAACATTGTGCTTAATCAATAAAACTACAGAGTGATCAGGTGTTCTGGACACTGCAGTGAGTAAAAGGCAGGGTGCTTTCGGGCGCTACAGTGACTATAATAATATTAATAATGTGCTCAAATAGCACTTTATAGCCCCCTCTTACATCATGGACATGCCTGCCGCTAGCTTACAGACCCTCCCGCACTCTCCGATCCAGTAACAAGCATCTACTACATGAGCCAAAATCACACCGTATTTGGGGAGACAGGTCAACTTCTGTAGCAGCACCTCGTCTGTGGAATCGGCTACCTATTCACATCAAAACCTCAGAAACCATCCAGTCCTTCAAAACAGCTCTCAAAACTCACCTCATGTCGTTAGCTTTCAATTTATCCCTTGCATTTATGTTTAATTTGTTTTTCTGCTCTTCCGTTGCTTACCTTAATTCATATTGATTTTGTTTACCTATTTTTGCTGCTGTTTTGCTTGTTTACAATTGTATAGCGCCTTGAGCACCTCACGGTGGATATGTTTGCGCTTTATAAATGTCCAATATTATTATTATTATTATTATTATACCAAACAGTGCTCCACAAAGGTTTAAGGATGATTAAATCAGTTCAAAATATTTTAATCAACATATTTTTGTTTTGTTTTTTCCTTAAAAAAGATGATCAGTTACAAGTTTGTAGGATTCTTAGCATATGCTTCAACTCACATACTTTTGCATGGTATTAAACCTGTCTTTTTTAAGCAAATGTTTTCTGTGCTCAACACACTTTTGTGCTCAGCACAATTCTGCACTTAAACAGCTCGATGAAAATTTGCTTCTTATGTTACATAGGTTTCAAGATTTTTAGAGATTTTTAACAGTTTGTTGAAATAATGCAACATTTTTTTTACCAACCTTGGCTGAGCTGTTGCAGGAAGCTTGGCTCGATCAGATTCTGGAGTTGCTGTATCTGTGCATGTGCCATCTGTTGCTGCTGCTGCTGATGTTGCTGTTGCTGGTGTTGCTGCTGCTGTTGTGTTTGCCCCTGTTGCTGCTGTTGTTGTTGTTGCTGTTGTTGTTGAGATCTTCGTTGCTGCGCAACCTGCCGCGAGGCCACCGTGTAGTGGGGTGGGTGGTGGTCAGGCTGGGTGGTGGAGTTGAGGGTGGTCAGGCGATGGACGCTGACCGCCGGACTGTGGGATTGTATCACGGCAGCTGGACAGAAAAGAAATGTGAGTGAAATTTAACTGTGAGGAGGACTTTTTGTTTTGTCAATCGATTTCATTCCACTTACTTCAGGTAAAGAGAATAAGATTTCATATTAAAACTTATATCAAAACTCAAAATTAAATTATTTCTCCCCAATACGAGTGAAATGAAATTTGATCTTTGTACACCTCTGAAATTGAGCTATAATTTCCCCTTTTTTTGTTGAATTTCATAAGTTGAAAGTAAAGTGGAGTAAATCTCAAATTTAAATTTTAGATTTTAGATTTAAAAGAAGCAGAAACTGACAAACCCAATCTATCAAAAAGAAACTTCACTCAATGATGAGTGGCAAGGAAAGCTTATATAAATGCCATACAATTTGCCACAGTGGAAATGTGTTCAACATTTATGAATTTGCAAAACAAATACTTACAATGCGATCACAAATTTTGGTTTATGTTGACTTTGTGATGATCAACTGGCCTCTAAATTAAAGGCAGAGTGGACCATATGTCATTTGTGCATTTTTTTGTTTGAAGCAACAAAACAAATCTTAAGAAGGGTGCTTAACAACTAACCTGATGAAGTTTTAGCTCTGTGAATGCTTTATATTCCAAAAAAACAATATTCTAGGATCTCAATTTCAGTTCAAAAGTTGCCAAGTCATATTTTGAATTGTGCCTGAATCTGCATCTGGGACACATTCTCATTCAGCCGATTGCAGCTACGCGATGTCACGCTCTGAACCGACAAAAAATAGCAACCGCGCGCACGTGTGTGTCATGTCAATGCTCGCGCACCCACTACTAATGGAAATTTCCAAAAAGGTGTCACTTGGCACATCTTTGAAAATTTCTTCAAATTTTGTTAGTTTTTTTTCTTCAAAATGACAGCATGCCAGAAGGAATAATTTAATAGGGAGTTTTAGTGTCATTACTATCTTTTAATAAACCAAGTAAGCTTTTCAACAATAATTTGGTCGGTAACTTTTTGGGTAGCTGCAAATGGTCCACTCTATCTACCTTTAACTAAAAGTATTCAGTTTTGAATATCTAGCGGGCTTGTGACTTTTCTGGCTTAGAAAAAAACCACTTAATTTTGAAATAAAGTTACCAGTGTTTTGTCCCTGTGTTCCTTGCAGCATCTGCACCATCTGTGATGGCTGCCTGCTGTGCGAGTGCACTTGCTGCGGCTGCTGTTGCTGCTGTTGCTGCTGTTGTTGCTGTGAGTGACCCTGCTGCATTGTGCACACCATGCCCTGAAGGCTCAGCCGCGATGCTGCCTGGTTGTAATTGGTCACCGCTGACAACGAGCTGACCGGAGGCAGTTTGGTGGATGTCGGCATGGTTACCGGTACCTGGAGGCAAAGATGAGGAAAGAAACGTTCATTTATTCAAAGCAGGTTAGTTCGATTTTTCGATTTTGTGAGTTTCCAAACTGACACAGTAGACTTTTTAACTCTAAACTTTCTAGAAATCCTTCAAAATTTTGGAGGTTTTGGGCACAGTTTGCTAAGTTTGCTTCAGGAGTTACGGGTTAATGGACCATTTTCTTAGAACCATTACTAAAACCCTGTCTCCCGCATCATATTCTTTTTTTAATGAACGTCTTATTTTTGCCGAGCAAAACTTGTTTGTACTCAGTTAATTCGCCTGCTTGATAATCCATTAAATTTTTCCCCAAAACATCTTCTTTTAGGCAGTTTTATAAACTCTGTATATATCAGCATTTTAGTCAAGTCGATCACAAGTCAATCAGTAGTGCAGTGACAAAGAAATGTCTTTTGTCGCAATTTAATTTGTATGGCATATCACTTGCTTTTAGACTGGTTGAATTGTGATTGACTTAAGAGAACATCTGATGTCTATACATGTTCAGATAATTTACAACTGTGCTAAAGTTGCCTCCATGCTGAATTTGCCTCCATGCTGAATTTACCTCCATGCTGAATTTACCTCCATGCTGAATTTACCTCCATGCTGAATTTACCTCCATGCTGAATTTACCTCCCTGCTGAATTTACCTCCATGCTGAATTTACCGCCATACCCACTTTCAAATGAAAAAAATGTGTGATATCCAAATATTCTGAAACTAACCATGTGCGACGGATGCGTCGCGGGGCTCGTTTTCATCCCACCCTGCTGCTGTGCCATGCTGTAAATGGCGTGCTGTAATTGGGTGGATTCCAGCGCCGTCATGGACGTGATTGGGCAGCCTCCCATGATCCCCGGCTGGCCGTTGTGCTGGATGACCGAGGGCGTGCCGGACCCTGCGCTTGTGTTTGCCATGACGATGTCGGGACTGCTACCGTCATCCATGGTACCTTTAGATTGGTTGAAATTGTGACCTTTGCCAATAAGCCATTTGCGAGTTCAATTTGAATAAAATCTTGAACACTGACTTAATCCAATGCTTTGCACGTTTTAACTTTGCATTCTCCCGACCAAAGAGACTGTTACTATATCACGTGATTCGGGGCAAGCCTTATGCTAGCAACCCCCAGCTCCGGCATGGTCTGGTGTCTTTGTGCCATTCTCACCCATTGTGAACAATGTATTGGTGCTGAGCATCTCTTACGTAACTATGCAAGAGCTTGCCCTGAATCATGTGATTAGCAACAGTGTCTTTGGTCTGGAGAATTCAAAGTTAAAATGTGCCAAGCATTCTGAGCAAGTCAGTGTACCAGATGTTTTTCAAATTTAAATCCCAAAGGGTATAGGTCACTCGCAAATACATAAATAACATATGATTTAAAACATGATTAAACAAATAAATGGTTTTGAGTCTATTTTTGAAGAGCTGAAGTGTGTGTTGGCTTCCCGGATGTTACGGGAAGGGAATTCCACAGTGAGAGATGAGTTCTGGAGATATGAAGGTGCTGATGGTCAAATGGCTTATTGACTTTGTCTGGTTGACTAACTTTAAAAAAATGCCAACTTGGATTAAGGAACCAGTTCAATTAATCCTTGCCTGACAAAGCTGTGGTTTTCCAGTGCATGTAGATCTAGTTCTTTCTCAAATAGTCATTACTTTTGCAAATTCATTAACCAGTTAAAGGCATAGGATAGTTTGCTTTTCTTTGTTTCCCGCAATAAACACCCTACTCAAATCCAAAGAAGAACATTTCAAACCTGATTCAGCTCAGTGGATATTACACTTTGCGAAAAAACAGTGAAAAGCCATGTACAACCTTTTGATCAGGAAACACAATTTTGACTGTACATGTAGTTGGAAATCGCCTACATTTCTTGATTTCTTCTAAATGACAGCAAGCCAGACGGAATACTTTTACGGGGTGTTTAGTACCAGTACAATCTTTAATTCCAAGCGAGCTTTTTGAAAATAATTTGGTAGGTTACTTTTGGAATAAATGCAAATGATCCTATATATACCTTTAACCGACCAGCTTAACTAACCTGTTATCCAACTTTGATTAAATGTCGATTTGGATTAACAACCAATGTAATTTACCCACACTTCGAATGGATTTCTGTGCATCCGGTTTGTTTTTGAATGACTTTTTTCAGCAGCTCAAAAATTAATTTTCAGTGGATTTACCAACTTGTAAAGAACTGTTAATGTACTTGGATTATTAAGGGTGTTACTTTTTTTCTGACACTGTGTTGTGGATTGTCTTTTTAGATTGCAAAAGAAATATTCTTTTGAAATCACAAACTTGTATATATTCACTAGTTAGTTAGCTCCTCCAGCTGATCAGTGAAGGGCCGCAAACCGATTCACTAGCCCGGTTAAAACTGCTAACTTGGACAAGTTAACCATCATTAACCATTCTTACCTGGTATTGTGTATTGGATTCCCTGTGCATCCAGTGCTAGTTTGTTCTTGAATGCCTCCTCTTTCCGTCGGTTGGCAAACCAGTTGTAAACCCTGACTTCTGTTACCAAGTTTGTTCCCAGCCCACTGACCTGGGAGGGTGAGACGCCTCTTTGCATACACTCCGCTCTGTAAAAAAAAAGAAGAAGATGTTTTTGTACTGAAACTGAAGGGCCATCGTTTGAAGTGTTAGTGGTCACTGAAATACACCATAAGGGAAGCGGAATAGTTGGTCAACCCTCATTAATTTCTCTGAATCCAACACCTACTTGAAGGATTTGGTACTATTATTATTGGTATTAAATGAAACCACAATGAAGAAATCACAGGTTTACAGGTTGGAGGAAAACCCCAGAAGAATATTCTGGGGAAAACCCCATGGAATCAGGTGTGGACCAGGGCTGGAATCGAACCCAAGCCATAGAGGTGAAAGGTGTGGAACAAACCACCGTGCCAACCTAACTTCCTTGAGTCGGCTACTGATGACTGCACTTACGTCTACTTTCAATGAGGCTTGGTATGTCCAAATTTTGTGTTTTGTTACTTGTTTGCTGGAGATGGATTTTGGACAATTTTTAAGCTTCCGAGCAAAAAAAAAATGAAAAAAAAGATCTGAGAATCAGCAGTTATACAGTATGTGGAGTGAACAATGGAAACAATGGAGGTTGAACCCAAAACCAGTGGATCGCTGTACCAGTACTCATCCACTTACATTAGTCAGTGATAGAGCATAGCTGAAGCGGTAGTGATTAATCAGTGACAGATAGTCCCCTACAAGTCTATTTTCTTCAGTTATTTTAAAAATATTGACCAACCATGGTTCTTTCTCAGTTGTTTAACTCATACTGCAAATTAAAATTGTGTAAAAGAATCAAGAATTTGGGATGACTATTCCAGCCGCAAGTTTTCTAGGCCATCAGCCTGGGGGTTTGGTCGGTATCAAATGAGGAAAATAATGCTCATTGTAATTTTGGCAAGGTATATGCACCCTAATTAGTTGGAAAATATGTGATAGCATTGCAGCGGTGGCAACTTTTTGGGTGCTATCACTTTTAAAAGCAAATGGCGGCCAAAACATGCTTGTTACCACATATAATTAATCATGGTAACAAGGAAATCCATTTTGAAAAAAAAAATATTAAAAGTGATAACACCCAAAAAACTGTCACCACTCACACTGCAAAGCTTTCACACATTTTCCAACTCTAGATGTGCATACCTTGCCGAAATCGCTATGAGCACAGCTCCTTTCGATCATTTGATACCGGTGGCCCAATTTATGGACCGAAACTGATAGCCTATTCAAGATTTTATGAGTTACCTGATGAAAAGGTTGAAGGGTACACAATCAAAATGTCAGATTGTATAAAAAAGAAAACCATTGAATTATATAGGTATCTTTTCTTCTCCGCCCCCCCCCCAAAAAAATTAAAACTAAATAAATATAGTCAATAAGCAGTTACAATATCAGTTTAGCAGAACTTGATACAATTCTTAAGTGTTACAAACATTTTAGGAAATTAGGTTCTCAAAAATGTCCTGACTTTCCTAAAAAACCCCTTCCCCCCCCCCCCCCAAAAAAAAATTCAGTGATAAAATTTACATCAAAAAGTATACTGAAAGAATATCTTTCAAAAAAAAGGGAATAGGTCAGGAGACCAAAAGTCAGAATCTAAAAAAAAAAAGAAGAATAGGTCAGGAGACCCAAAGTCAGAAATTTGAAGGTCAATTTGCGTGTGCCAACGGCCAATTTGTCCAAGTTCAGTTCAACGACTTCAATTTCTAACCGTCCTCCATTTTTGTTTGTGGTTTTATTGTGCCGCCATGTGCCATGTCCAAAGTATACAAACCACCACAGTAACTGATAGATATCCCCCCATACTGAGTTTACACTGTGGTCTGGCTTGTTGTTATATGGGATCAGGGCATTGTGCTAAAGGAGGTACCAACATTTTGCCAAAATATAAAACCTTCCCTCTTTCTGAATCTCTTTGGGTTATTTCTGGCCAGTTAATCCTGCTAAAGGCAAACTTCTTTCATGAGGTTTACAAATAGATTAATGGCCAGTCTTTGCACTGCACTAAAAACCAGCCACAACCAATTGCTATTATATGTGTGTTTTTTAGTATCGGTAATTAAATACTGAACAATGGCGCCGTGTAAGTCAAGCACTGTACAGTGGTGTACTCCAAGAAAACGAAAGAAGAGTTTTTGAGTTCTCTGAGGTCTACCTTTACAGAGCAAATACACCTTTGTGGCATTGTTTTGTCCCTATCTTTTTGGTGCTGTGTAAAGCTTTGCACATCTTTCCCTGAACCTTAAAGGGGAATGTGTACACTGGCATTTGCTGTAATTTTCAGAAATGAACTATTTGGAAGGGTTAGTATATTAGATCAAATATTGCTTTAACTGACATGTTTGAAGTTTTGTGTTCGAAAATGCTTGAAAACCAAGAAAAACTAAACATTATAGTCTGTTCCTGACCCACTAAAGATAAAATGAATCAATTTATAGATGTCGGGAAACTTGTAAGGTAAGGGAACCAGTTCTAGTTGGCCTGCACCCGCTCATGAACATAACCACAGCAGCTCAAAATTTGGACTGAAAAAAATTGTAACGACAGAAGGAAAAAGTTAGAAGTTCTTTCCAAATCGCAAGGGTCTGACCACCTGAAATGTATACAAAAATACAATTTTCTTTGAAAACGACTTAATACATGTTAGACTGTCATTTTCCCAAACATCCTTAGTAAGGTATTTCATAAAAACTTGGTGTTTTATTTTTCGATGTTTCCTTTAACATTTGTGCAGCAATTTGTGGCCATCCTAAATTTGCATTCCCTGTGCCCTGCAACAAGTTTAATTGTTTCCTAATAAATTTTCAACTTGTACGTTTTATTATTCCAACCACAAAAACCTCTTTTTAATTTTTTTTTTGAAATCTGTAACGCTCTAAAAAATGTTTGTGTTTTGGGAATGAATGATTCGCTATGCAAGCAGACTGGCTCCCGGTCCATACATTATTGATGCTGATTGTGGCAGCAACCAGCCTACCCCTGTAAGAACAGAATCATTGTCTGGCAGCCAATAATTTATAATAGTAAATAATAAGTTGATAACCAAACATGGGCAGATTTTTTTGGTTGATGTCATTCAAAAGTGAATAACTTTTGTAAAGCTAGGGGAAAAAAAGGAATTTAGAAAAAGAAACTAGTTTTAGGGATGAAACGGGGGAAAAGGGAAATGCATTGAAACCTGAAATGTGTAGCATGAAATGGCTTCGATTTTAACTTTCTTGCATTACCCATCTAGTGTACATTCTGTCAGAGATTTTTGAAATACTTTTTTTTTTTGAAAAAGCTCTTGAAAGGCACTTAACATAATTCTGCAGGGCAGTGCATTGCTTTTAACATAAAATATGGGAGTGTAGGGGAAAACCTGCAAAAATTCTATTAGAAGAAAGAGCCTTTGCCTTTGCCTTTATAAGATTACAGACTATTATAAGATGGAATTTTTGGAAGAATACAGGCAACAACCATCCATGGAAGATTACAGACAACAACCATCCATTTTTTTAAGACTCTAATGACCAAAACTATGAATAATCATTTGGAACGTCGAGTTTATACCTCTGGTTCTTTTCAGAACCATTCTCTTTGTTGAGAAATTATTCGCACATGGTGTTTCCGCAAACCTTTCATCATTTAGTATCTCCACCATGTAAAGCCTCAAATCTTACTTAATAATCATTCTCAGTGAAATGGTGTTTTAAATTACGTATTTCATTGTTTCTTTTGAATGTAACAGATCTGTACAAATTATTGAAAAACAGATGTGTGTTGTGAAATTGATACAATTATGCATATTGTGACTGTATATTTTGGTAAATTATTAACAAAAAAGCTGTTTATGTAGAATACAGTAGTCACACCTGTTTATATCCAAATTAAAATTAAAAAAGCAACCATTTAACATTTCATGCACCAATATAAATGTAAAGATAAACAGTGTTTGTTTCAGAACACATGTTTGCAAGTGAACCCTTGCACTGAGCCCAAAAACAAAAATTGACCTCAAAATCTTAAGTGTTTTTAGCTTTCACGTTGAAGTGGAGAAAATGCGCCAATAATAGAGGTCAAAGTCTACGCATATTTAAACAGATTATCAGCAAAGATGGCCGATAATTTGTTTTGGGAATGCATGCACGCTCGCACTCAACTTGTAGCAATTTTGTGCACACATATTCGATGTGGTTTCGGTTTTTGAAATCCAACGGAGGCCCACAATTGAAGTATCGTATCAGACCAAAGATTCAACACACCGTTAAAGAGTCCATGAGATGCATTTTTTCTTAGGGACACATTTTGTGCAAATTTCTACTCTTAAATGTATGAACAAAATTTGACCCTTTTTGGCCACTTTTACTGAAAAGTACACTTCTATCAACACTTAAAATTGTCCGTGCTTTTCCAGATAACTGAGGGCATTGTTGCTGTGATGTCATTTCAGGAAGAAACTGTTCGTTTTAGGGGTTTTCTGTTTAAATTGTGAACACAAAGACATCCCTTTCTGGCCAATTTTATTGCAAAGTCAACTTCTTTAAATACTTAAAATTGTCCATGCTTTTTCAGACAACTGAGGGCATTGTTGCTGTGATGTCATTTCAGGAAGAAACTGTCCGTTTTAGGGGTTCTCTGTATAAATTGTGAACCCAAAATCTGCTCATTGAAAAAATTTGTGAGAAATGTTTGCTCATTGGCTTACTGCTCAATGGCTGTGGCTACTGATACAACAATGAATCACCAAGGAAAAGAAAATTCACAACAGCAAATATCCAAAATTCTGGCACATTTTGGTGCTGATGAAACAGCTGTAACATTGCGGTTTCTGCCTGAAATGACATCGCACATTTGCTCATAAATATGGACTTCATATTAGCATAAAAACCAAAAAGGCACCAAAATACCCTCGAAAATGGCAAAATGAAAATTGAAAATAGGGTTAAATTGGTGACAAAGGTGCGTTTTCAAGGATTTCATTAAACAATATTACATTGCATGGGCCCATTAACTCCCTAGGCACTTTTGCTAAACCTTCGGGAAAATATTCAATGAAAGTTCATTTTTCAGAGTTGTGGGACAAAAAATGAGGAAAACGTAGGAATTTCAAGAGAAAAGTGAAAAAGTAGGAAAAGTAGGAGCTGCTCCTACTTACAAGTGTATCAGCAGGGTGACCGTAAGGTCATGACCAAATTCTGCTAAATGCGATTCAAAAATCTGTCAGATTCATCAAAAATCTGCCAAATTCACCAGAATTACTTGAAATACACTATAACCACTTAACGTCACATGCAAATGTTGTAGTATTGCCTTTATTAAGGTCCAAATTACATTATAAACAATCTACAGTCACATAAAGATGTTATAAAATTGCATAAATTTCTGGCGGGCGGGGTTGTGTTGTGACAAAGCCCGGTTCCCAGTGAACCTCAGCACCTACACCAACCAACCTGTCCCACTATGCAAGGGTTTGTGTGAAAAGATTGAAGCTTTTTTAAAGAAAATCTAAAATTGTTTTTTATTTGCTATGTTTTTCTGTCAAATATCCATTTTTGCAGAATTCTGCCAGAAATCTGCCCAAAAAAATGCATTCTGTCAAATTTTCATGTCGAACACTTTATTTAAACCAAAATTCTGTCAAAGTTAGCTGAAAATTGGCTAAAATTGTCACCCTGCCTATCAGTTCAAATCTTACAGTGGGTACCTCAATCCAGGCTTTCAAGTATTCCTACTTTTCCTACTTTTACCTAGTTGTTTTTCATCTTGCTCCTACTTTTCCCTACTTATTTTGTCCCACAACTCAAAAAAATGAAATCTCATTGAATATATTTTTTTCATAACAGTGTTACACACTGCCATATGTAAAATCACACAATGAAAAGGATTGGGCGCAGGAGTACTGCAACTGTACTTCCAAGAGCTTAGTTGAGGATGGAGCACAAGTGATGTGAGTACAGAACATGCCAAATGAGGCTCATGATGCCGTGGACACGGTTGAGTATCAACGACAAATACTCTTGAAAGCCTGTAAAAGTTCTACTTTTATCCTGATTTTGTCCTCAAAAATCCTACTTTTGCCCTGTTTTTTTTTGGAAAATTTTGATCCAACTGTTCTCCTACTTTTTCACCTGGGTCTGCTGGAAAGCCTGCAGTCATTGGATGGATAGGTGTTTTTTTTTTCCAAAGGTGAACATTTTAAATATTTTTTGATCCGACAAAATTAAAACCAAAAGTGACTACATGTTATTATACTCACGCATTGCACTGAACGACCAGATTCTCCCTGTCTTCCTTGCTAGGGTTACGGTTCTGCTGGTAGGCATCGTACAGTATCCGCTGCGATGCCGGCCCCCACTTGAACCGATTCCTTCGCATCTTCTTGTTCCTCGTATCGCCTCGATCATCTGCCAAGATGGATTTCTCTGGGTTTGTGAATTCTGTCAATGAGAGATCATAATTACCCAGGTAAATATATGGGGGTTTGGACTTTTTTGTTTTTTTTAAGTATCTTATAATTTTTATTTTTTTCTCCAAATAAAGTTTGGATTTTGATGTTATATTTAAACAAAAAACTACTTTTTTTCCTTCTATTTTTGGTCGGCCAACCATCATTGGAAATTGATACAAATATTGCACTTTTCTTGAAAATGACAGCACACCAGGTGCCACGATTTCACATAATGCTTGAACTGTTATTCACTTACAGTCAAGTAAGGTTTTTCGTAATAATTTGGTAGTTTTGTTTTTGATGTTTTCAAATGTTGTATATTGCCTTTAAAGGGAATATACATCATTTGCTTTTGCTGTAATTTTCAGAAATGGATGGAATTGGGGGGTTGGAAATGTATAGCAAATATAGTTTTTTGAGGTTTTGGGTTTGAAAATCTATAAAAACCAAGAAAAACAATCATTTTCATGTAGTCTGGTTCCCTGACTCCATATAAGAAGAAACAGAGCAGTTTACATACAATGGGGAATTGTAAGGTCAGGGAACCAGTCTAGCTGGCTTGTACCCGTTCATAGGTGTGTAATCGATTGCAAACAAGTGCGATGGTCAATTGGGGCCAGTATTTGAAAAAAAGCCAGTGTTTTCCAACGCTGGTCGGCCGACCAGCGTTGGAAATTGATACAAAAATACCACTTTTCTTGAAAATGACAGTATACCAGGTGCCATGATTTTACAGGATGCTTTACACTGTCATTCACTAACAGTCAAGAAAGGTATTTCGTAATAATTTGGTCGTTTTGTTCTTTGATGTTCGCAAATGTTGTATATTACGTTTAAGTGCGACTCTTGAACGCCAGTCAAAAATGGGTATTAATCTGACAACAACATATGTTAAAGAGTTTTTAAAAATTGTACTCACGTTGCATGATCTCTTGTTGTTTCTTCTCATACCAGCCGTACAGCATAGCCCTCTTGATCCCCTTCATGGGCGTGCCCTTGTTGAGATGCTGAGACAGGTGGCTCTGGTTCAGTCCCGTCGCGTCCACCACCTCACGCTGGGGGATGTTGTGCTGCTGCATGTAGTTCTTGATCATCTTGGCAACCTGCCATGAGTCGGTTCTGAAACAAGCGACGGAGAAGAGGTAGCTCTGGTTATTATATATATTTTGCATTGAACATTTTGTTCTCTTTAACAATACATGTTTATTATTTATCTGAAAGGAAGAACGATCTCATCTATGCTCCAAAATTTGGTCAAGTGTGGATGAAATTCTTTAGTGCAAGGATTCAGCGGGATGTAGGAGGTTGACGAAAGGGGGTTAATATTAGTTTCTGGTACTGAAACCAAGGATTCCTCAAAAGCGCCCTAGGCACTGTAGCTCGCAAGCCTAAGGAAGCCTGTGGAGAGAAAACATTGACAAGAAAATACAGTTTAAGAGGTGGGAGGAAAACCCCAGAAGAATATTTTCGGGAAAACCGACGGAATCAGGTAGGGACTGAAAACCCAATCAACATGTGGATCAGGGCAGGAATCGAACCTGGGCCACAGAGGTGGAAAGCGAGGAAAGAACCACTGCGCCAACCTGACTCCCCAAAATCTCCTTGTTTCATTAGCCAACCTGCAAAAACTATGACTCAAAGTGCTTATTTGATTAAGCTGAATATCTTGTTCAGCTATGATTGAAAACCCGGCACCATTTCTGGATTTGCCTTTGGGAGTTGGGAATGTTTATTTTCATTCAAAATTACTATTTGGAGTGTCGGTTTAGGCTCTTTTACACAAAAGGAAACCATTTGTGCAAGTTTAAACAAATGCTGGGTCTCACTCATATTTTGTGGAGTTGGGCCCTTCTTGCCATTATTCGTCACACCGTATACCATAAACCATTTAGCTAGAAAATACATTTTCTTTTTTGTATATTTGGTACTTTTTTGTCATGAGGCCAACTTTTTGTCAGTGTTTAACAAATAATCAATAGTAATAAATATTTTTTTCAAAAAAGATATCACATTTGTTTTCACGACATTCAATTCAAAGCTAAATTATGAGCTACTCTACTTTTTGATTTTAATAACAGGTATACACATATTAAAATATTAAAAACAAAATCCATTAAAACAAAACTCAAAAACAAAGGAAAATACAAGTCTTTGATAAGTTTGTCAATAACAACATTGACACGTTAAAATATTAATGAGCTTTCTTGAAATGGTGCTTTTTTCCAATCCAGCAGGGGAATAAAACGAAATAAGGAGGCTGTTTGCATCCCACTGGAACTTGAAGAGCCATGCCTTAAACATGGGTGGAGTGCAACCAAACGGTGAGTCACAAGTCACAATGACAATTGTACCGATCAGATTCTGAACTCGTTCAACATTGAATCGTGCATATCTTGGTCGTATCATGGAGACCAGTTTGCTAATTTTGTTTTCTGGGCCAATATAGGTGTGTTCGAGTATGGGGATGCTTCGAATGGGTAAAAATAAACTAGAGGTTTATCTAGAGGTTTCTGAAAGAAAATCTGGAATGTTCTACAACTTTGGTACAGAGAATGTCGGCTCTTGACCTGTGGCTGCTGATTGACCTTTTCTATTCAACCAAAGTTTGGTCACTTTGGTAAGAGGTTGAAACATAGTGGTCCCAAAAATTGAGACTCCTTTGTCAGTTGAACACGGCTGTAAGAATGCAACGGCACGGATCGATAAGATCAGTGTTTTAGTACCATCAAAGGCCCGTTTCCTGATCCCAGACTGGGGGGTTCTTCAAATCCCAAAGTGGAACTGTTTATATGCAAGAGGGGAGCGTGAAGCCAATATGGCGTGGGGTTCGGCCCGGGCCTGCTCAAGGGCCTTGGAAAATTTTGGATTCTATATGCTCTGAAATGCAATCTGAGGCATTTCCTGGCCACTTTTCCATTCCTATTTGAATCAAATTTGCTTGTTTTTGTAACTTGAAGGCACAGTTTTTTAGGGAGATGGGGGTGGACCATCAAAAGTTGGATTTTAAGTAATACATTTTTTTTGGTACATTTCTGAGCGGAACTCGTCTCTTGCATCACGCAAGAGATTTTTGAGACTTTAGTCCGATTTCTGACTTTTTTAATCTAAGAGAAAGACACTATCAGCATAGAAAGAAACGCATCTTCCAATTCTTTCATCCAATTTTCTGACCTTTTTTTCAAATTGACAATATCAGCCCTGTACCATAGAGATCCCTCAAAAAGCGTTATGTTGGGTCTCGTTGGATTTGCAAAGTTTGATTGGAAGTTCTGAAATCCCTTCAAGGTTTTCTCCAGAATCCAACAGATTCCAACAAAAAAAACAAAGCACAGTAAAACTGCTTAATCCGTCAAAATCACACAGCTAGAACAAAAGGCCTTTTTTGTTTCCTGTACAGTGCACACTACAGGGCGAGTAAAAAAAAGCGAAACCCAAATGTCGGGACCGTTGTTTTAGTGAAGTTCTGCATGTAGCACTTTCAAAATCTAGGATATGAAAGCCCAATTCATAAACTTTCTTTTAGTACAAGAATCATTCAAATCACTTATGTACTTTTCAAGTGACGGAGTTTTAAACACAACCATTGTTTTAAAGTTCTGTCCATGGATCACAAAAAAGGTGTGCGTTCTTTCAGCAAAACGAAAACAATTCGCACACATCGTTATGTGATTTGTTTCCGTTCTGCTGAAACAACCCTGAACTTTTTGTGATCTGTGGACAGAACATTAAAACAGTGGTTGTGTTTAAAATTCTGTAACTTGAAAAGTACATGAGTGATTTGAATGATTCTTGTATTAAAAGAAAGCTTATGAATTGGACTTTTGAAAGTGCTACATGCAGAACATCACCAAAACAATGGTCCCGACATTTGGGTTTCGTTGGGTTTTTTTTACTCTTCCTGTGTTAGAAAGAAATTGTACACTATTAGATATTGTGGCATTCAGTGGGCTTTGGATAGTGTGAATAATGGCTAAATTGCCCATCCCTTGCATCCCCACAATTCACAATCTTCTTTCATATGGTATTTTTCAAATAAGAGTATAATTCTCTTGTCTTTTAAAATCCTAAAAGTTATGACAGTATTGTTCTGATTCAATATACATGTAGGTTTAGTTGGGGCCAGCATGAACTGATTTATTTACTGTGGTTTTTTTTCTTTTTATTTCAACCAGCAGGAATAGATTGCAATATATATTTACTCATTGTGATATTTCATTGCAATCAGCAGGTACCATGGTTTGTTGTTAGTTTTTGTCATTGTTCTGTAAAATATGTTACAGAGTTAATTTTGAGCGACCGTACATTGGTCAACAAATCAAAGAATATGACGGATTTTGTTTCAAGCAAAGAGAAATAGTCGTAAAGATAAACTTTGCAGAATATGGTCCTAGAATTCAGGATAAAACAGTCTTTAAGTTTCAATGGTATCTTTATTAAAATATCCAAAGATGGAGATGTTTTTAACAAAGAAGAAGAAATAATTCGCGATTCAGCTAATAGCATCCTAAAAATAACAAAATGGTGGAAGGAAAAACACAATGCATCTCTGCATCATTATAAGTGACCCTTGGACATGGCAAACACGCACACGCATTGTGCGCAGCGTGCATGTGTATGCACGCGCTCGTCTCTACCAATATAGCCTGGCGCCAGGCCGCTGGTCACGGGAAATTAACATCGTGTCTTCTCTCTCTTCTGTCATTACAGTTTTGTCCCCTGTCCACCCCCCCTTCCCCCACCATCGCAAATCAGAAGAAAAAACCTGACGACCCAAACCCCTGACTACTGTAAAAAATCCACTTTCCCGGGCTCGTGTCAGAGTACTTTTTTCCCCGTTGTCCTTACCCCGAGGTTCTGTTGATCCACATCTGTGTGGCTTTTATTTTCACTGAGTTAATAACTTTAATCATCAACTTTTTTAACCGATGAGAGGGGATTTTTCTTGTTTGTGTTATTTTTTCCCTGTAAAGTGTGGGTGGGACTGAGAGCTGGAAGTGCAGCTAGTCCCCATCTGTACTTGATGAACCTGCAGGTAGACTTCATCCATTCCACTCGGTACCTGGGAGCCATTTCCATGGAGTTTAAAAGTCCCTTTCTTTAATCAGATATTTTGTGGTTTCGGTTTTGTTTGTTTTTGCTATTAATTAGGTCAACTGAATAGCCGTAGTTATATGCAACAATGCCAAAACCCTTTGCAGGGTGTGCCATGATAGTGGGCAGGTTTTGTTTAAATTCAGTTATAATGAAAGCACAAAGTGCCTGATCAAGTGTATCACACTGGTACAAAGACATGCCCACTGTCATGGCGCACCCTGCAAAAAAACCTAACCCACCTCACTCCTCCAAAATCCTCCTGGCGGTTTTGGAGGATTCTAGAGGATTGAGGATGTATGGTGATTGAATCAAATGAGGATTCTGGAGGATTGAGGATGAATGGTGATTGAAGCACATGAGGATTTTGGAGGATTGAGGATGAATGGTGATTGAAGCACAAGAGGATTTTGGAGGATTCAGGATGAATGCATTTTGAGGCAGGACTGTCTGATGATTTTGAAGGATTTGGCGTTGGTTATCCTTCATTTAAACACGAGTGCAAAATTTTGGGATGAGGAGGATTTTGGAGGATTGACGATGAATGCATTTTGAGGCAGGACTGTCTGACAATTTTGAAAAATTTAGGCGGAGTTGCAAAATTTTGGAGGATTTTGGAGGATTGAGGATGGTTCTTAGCAAAAAGGGCCTAGGGGGTTAGGGTTTTTAAGGTAATAGACACCATTTGCACCAACAAAAATGGGATATTTTTTTTTGGCCGATACAAGGAACAACGATGCAATAAATATGAAGCAGGTCCTGTCAAAATTTCAGCTCAGCAGATGTCACACTTTTTGAGAAAACTGTGAAAATGCATCTTCCTTTTTCTCGATGCAAAGCACAGATTTCTGTTGAATCGCGATGGTTTGGTCCTAACTATCGCAAGGAAATGATGGTATTTCCTCTTTTCTCTAAAATGACAGCATACTAGGCGCAATGATTTCTAAAGGATGCATGATCCTATTTTATACTTAAATCAAGTGGGATATTTCGTGATATTTTGACAGTTTAATGGTAACATAATTGCAAATGTGTCCTTTACCTTTAATGTGCTACAGTGCAGAGCTGTTGTGAACAATGCCCAATGAAGCTTTTATTTGCCACAAAAATTAATACCAGCATAAAATACCATGTTGATTTTTATTGTGACTGGTTCTTTAGTGGATTTTTGCTTACGAGTGCACACATGTGCTTGGCAATATTTGCAGTCGAGCAGTCCTGTAATTTGGGCCCCTGGTCCAGGTTTTGGGGTGGAAAAAGTAAAATTAAATGAAGCACAATTCGAACTTGTACTCCAAGAATACTGTGCTGGAGCTATGCCCACTAATCGCTGTATGTTTGTTGCCCCCAGCCAATTTGTGACCTGTCACAAATGAAATGAGCATAAAGTTGGAAATTACCACTTTGCACAGGGTGAGTAAAAAAAAAAACGAAACCCAAATGTCGGGACTATTGTTTTATTGCAGTTCTGCATGTAGCACTTTCAAAATCTAGGATGTGAAAGCCCAATTCATGAGCTTTCTTTTAGTACAAGAATCATTCAAATCACTTTTCAAGTTACGGAATTTTAAGCACAACCACTGTTTTGAGGTTCTGTCCACGGATCACCAAAAAGGTGTGCACTCTTTCAGCAAGACGAAAACAATTCAGACGTATCCCTATGTGATTTGTTTTCGTTTTGCTGAAAGAACACTGAAACGGTGGTTGTGATTACCAAACTTGTACATGAGTGATTTGAATGATTCTTGTACTAAAAGAAAGCTTGTGAATTGGGCTTTCATATCCTCGATTTTGCAAATGCTACATGCAGAACTTCCCTAAAACAATGGTCCCAACATTTGGGTTTCGTTTTTTTACTCACCCCGCAAAGCCAGGGGTGTTGATTGTTTGTGTTCATGTGAACCTCAATCTGTTAATCCTGTTCTACATTTCAGATTGTTTTCGTTCCATCAAACATCTTGATAACCTACTTCCGTCCTATTTTACCTGTTGACTGTGCTGAGCTCGGTACCCCAAATATGTTATCTACCATTACAAAGCTTCTGTTCTCCAAAATCCAGACATATAAACATGTCTCAATTCTTAAAAAGTTCGACTTTATGCTTTGCTTATTTTGTGGTGACTGGTCACACTTTTTAGTTCCTGTTCAGTTCTCGGGGAATTGAAATAATAGTAGATTTTAAGGAAGAATAACATCCCCTGTATGACTAACAGCATTTCATGATTTGGTAGTGAGCTGGGTTGTAGCCAGAAAGGGGGGGGGTATGGGACAGTAAGTTGGGGAGATGTAGGGAGGAAATTTCAGGCATTTGTGAATGCTGTATCACACAGCTTGTTGCTCCCTATTCCATCCTAGCACTGTATATACACTCAACCAGAAAGAAAGTCCCCCCTTCCAATACTTTTTTGTCTAACTCAAAAACTACTGAAACTCTTGGGCACATCTTGCTCAAATTAAGACTAATCAGTACAGGAATTCCGTAGCAATCCAGCCATGCTCTTTGTTTGGCCCAACACAGTGATAATGTGTACGAATTTATGCAATTTATGACAAATGATACCGAAAACAGTTGCACTTTTGTATACGTGCTAGTCGTGGTTCACACTCACCTTGCACGTATACAAAAGTGCAACTTTGTTTTCGGTACCATTTGTCATAAATTGCATAATTTTGTACACATTATCACTGTTTTGGGCCAGACAAAGAGTATGGCTGGATTGCTAAGGAATTTCTGTACTGATTAGTCTTATTTGAGCAAGATGTGCCTAGTAGTTTTTGAGTTAGACAAAAAAGTATTAAGGGGGACTTTCTTTTTTGGTTGAGTGTAGTTTGTGTGGATTCACCAATGAGTAAACTATACAAAGTAGCTCAATAATGATAGCAGGTGCTAAAAGATTGAATAATTAAATCTTAATTTGTGAACATTAAATTTCATAATTTTGGGATTATTTGTAGCATACTGTAATCGGTCAATCCTCTTCCTCTGCCATGCCTTTTACACAACTGTCAGATCATAATTCAAGCAAGCACTCTGACTAGTCAAATTCAGTCAACAGACAAAAGCAGGTAAGAAATGCACAGCTGGCTTATTAATCACCTACAGTCAAAGCACAGCTGTATCAAGTTACATAAACAGTCACAGCCAGTCAGTCCTGCTTTATATAGACTGGGAGCTCTTATCTGTTGAAAACAGTCACTTGATGGATTTTGACTGAAAGGACTACTTGGCACAGAATGTATGTTTGCATAGGAGGGTTAAATGTGTCGACAATACTGTTTAATATAAGATTTGAATACTGTTTAAAACATTGTGGCTAATTACTTCTACATCTAAGTGCCATTACATCTGATGTCATTAGAACATGTAACTTTTGAAATGAAAAACTTTTCTGAAAGGGTCCTGAAATTTGCTTCAATGGCTTCTTTCGTACCCTTCAGGATCATATCCTCTGGGGAGGACTGATTCAAGTCTAGCCCAAGTCCAAAACCATGTCCTGTTTGCTCATTTGCCAGTTTGTGTGCACAAACTGCAGCGTGTTTGTACAGAGATCCCCACTCCTGCTATCAACCAGGGCGGCAGTCACTAATGTTGGAGTCATAGGAATGATGGCATGTTCCATTCCAGCCAGAGGGGTGGTAAGGTGATGAGTCAGAGGGGAAAGGCTTAATTTCTTTTTGGGTGGTTAAGATCTATACACTAATTGGCACATTTGTTCATGAAAGTTAAGAAGATGGAAAATGAATTTCAAAGGTTGTTTGATATCAGCTGAATCTGGTTTTCCATTGACTTTTCCCTTGGCAAATCAACAAAATTACAAATTTGTTTTGGTTTACATCAAATTTCATATCTGGATATTGTAGGCCCTAGTTCATTTCCTCAATTAGGTAGTTTAGTTGACATCTTGTGACTATCGATTTCTTGCTACTATTTTATGCTTCCTGTTTTCCTATTTCTGATTTCTTCCAAATGTAAATAGATGTGTTCTTTTTTAAAATATCGACATTGGTGAGAAAAAAACGTGCAGATTTCCGATTCTTTTAAAGTCACCTTCATATTCTAAACCCCTTAATCCACCCACTCTAAACGTTTATACCACTTGTCCCAGATGCGTTACCAGGATCGGTTGTTTCCCACTAATAAAGAAAGGTTTTTACAAACTCGAACCCTCTACCTCATTATCCTACATCATTATAACTAATATTATTGCATTATTATTGATTTGTACTGTTCTTATAACTCTATCAAGGCAATTTTTCCCATTGTGGTAAGAAGCCTTGTTACCACTACCAGAAAAAACTGATACCAATTTGTCATTTTGGGCAAGAGAAGCAATTGCAGTAAATATATTGCCCATGGACACACACACAGGATATAAATCTTGGCTTTTGCTTGAATTGAGTACTGCTTGGGTCATTAGTTTAAATTAGCTATACAAACGTCCGGTCAGGGCAGCTTTTCATCAACTCGTATTCGGATTTGTGTCAAACAAAGTGTGTTTTTCAATTGATTATTCTTGAAAAGGTATATCCTCATAGCTGAACTATCGTAAACGCTTCAAGTTTATCTTTACTAGGCCTATGCGTTTGAACTAAAATCATCAAAATTGGAAGGCCTGACGATTCGATCCTAGCATGCAGGCTTTTCTCGGAGGCAAACCAAAAAACCAGCTTGGGCCGAAAACTCCACTTTATATTATTTACAGGGTGCCCCCAAAAAGCAACCCTAAAACATTTGCCCTTTTTTCAAAAACGTGATCAGTTAATTGCTATGTTTTGGATATCAAATTAAAGCTGAGAGCTTTTTCTTTCCAATACTGGGGAAAAAATCATGAAAATAGCACATTGGGTTGCTGAGGAAATGCCAATTATGTGAAACACAACTCCTTTTTGGTCCATTCCAATGGCATTACCGTAGGGATTTACACTGTACCTATTTGTGCATGAAATGCGCGTGGCGCATTGTGTCCTAATCCTTGCAAACAGCACGGCACGTAATATAACAAGAGTTTAAATAAATTTGGTGGAAATACCTGTTATTTTCCATCTGAATCTTATCCTTTTAGTTATATTTTAAACCTTTTCAGCATCATGCATAAGTATGTCAAACTATTAAACAAATTGCACAAACAGACAATTGCACAGTGGGCTTACAGTAACATGTTTCACTTTTTGAAACACCTTTGGAAAGGATGACAAATTTCTTCGTTTACATACATGTAATTGACATTTTCTCAGCAACCCTCTGTGCTCTTTTCATGATTTTTTTCCAGTGTTTGAAAGAAAAAGCTTTCAGCTTCAATCTGATATCCAAAACAAAATTTCACCGATCACGTTTTTGAAAAAAAATGCAAATGTTTCAGGGTTGCATTTTTTTGCCACCCTCTATATTTGGGGCCATTCCAGTTTATCATTCCTGCATGTTCTGACACCTTGCTTTAGAGTTTGAAGGTTTTTTTTTTATTGGGTAAAAAAAAAAGACGGAAAAAACTTTAAACGTTAATACGGTGAGGGCCGGGTATGAAGTTCAACATCTAATATACACAGTGGCACTGTCTCGTGTTAATCATCCCAATAATTAATTAATCAATAACTGTGTTTGATTTGTAAAATACAAGTCAATTATTGAAATGGTATAATGGCGCTACTCCTGCTGTTATTTATTTATATTCAAACATCAATAGAGCTGAGATAGAAGTATGGATTTGAATAAAATGTGCGCGTGATAAAGTATTTTATTTCAATTTTGATATGCGAAAAGAGATAATGCTGCATTGATTTTTGGAACAGTATTTTTGTGAAATTTAAAATTCCGAATGCAATTTAACTAACAATAAGAAGGGAAAAGGAGTTGCCATGGTAAATATCAGCCTCCTGTCTTGCGGGAAATTGATTGCAGTTGTTACCTTGTTTGCATTGGAAACAGATGTTGTTTTGCAAAGATTCTATTTTGAGTTTACAGATATATTAGAACCCTTATCAAACGAAGATGTGTTTGGAACCTTACAGCTATCGCAGCTCTTATTACGTTTGTACAAACTGCTATTGTGCGGTTATTAAAATAAAGGCAAAACTAGTAAGATTGTAAGCTTGTAATTTTGCTTCCCTGCATATGACGTCATTTGATGACGTATACGTAAAGATATTGCAGTTTTATTCCCCATAGAAATTCACTGCTGTTTTTCATTGAATAAAACGATCGTTACAATAACGAACGATTTAGAACAACTGTTTTCCATCAATCGTTACCTGACAGTTTATGTTGAATTCTTCTTCGAACTGTTTGTAATCAGTTCTCTTTGTTACTTTTAAGGCTCTCAAAAAATTTGCAATGTTATTTATACGCGATCGATCGTCTATCGCTTTTGTTTCTTGTAATACTGAAATGTATGTGGTAAGATTCTGGAATTTCCCCGAACGATATTGAGAAATATAGCCATAGGCATACTATGGCGATTTACAGTTTACATACGAATACTGTTTTTGTTATGATTCAAATGAAAACAAATAAAACGCTTATTAGTGTAATTAACATGTGGACCTTTCTGTGTGAACGGTAAAGAGAATTGCATTTCCAGCCGCTGTAACACAGCCACTGAATTTTTAAACGAAATGCGGCTTTTAGTTGTGTCCGTATATAGAATTTGTACACAATACCAAGACTTAGTAGGCCTACAGTTGTGAGTTCGATGCGATGAAGTTTCTTAGATTGACAAAGTATATTTTATACAGATTTTTCTGTTGATACAATGACACACAGATTTTAATTATTTTATATCACTGAGTTTGCTGTCAGCATGCAATACTCGGACAATTTTCTTCCTCATTTCTATCGCTTCATTATTTTTAATACACATCTCTTGGTGCCAAATCCATCATAAATTCTCGGTATTAAAGCGAGCTATTTGAACCAAACTCGCACTTTTTCTGAATCGAACGGGAACCGCTCCATCTTCCTGGAAGCAAATGTCGACGGATTTCGCGCAGCAACGGGGAAAATTCGTTAATTTTTCCCTCGAGTCAATTCCCTGTCTTCCCGCAGTTTCGCGCCAAACCGGCCCCCGCGCATTGCGGCGGCGGTGGCGTTGCGGTACGGTGGTCTTACCTTTCATCCGAGTGGGCCGGTCCAGTTTACACAACCAACCTGATCCAAACACGCTGCCGGGGCCCGCGCTATCCCCCAAAATGGCCTTTTTAGGGGACAAAGTCCATCCTTCCATATTATCCAACTCCATGGTAATGATGAGTGAGAGACACACACACATATAGAAATACAAAGACAGATCTAATTTCTGATGGTATTATAGAAAACATCGTGGCACACGAGAAGAAAAAAATGGCCGGCCTGACTGGATGAATATTCCGGGGCTGGCTCCGCGATGCGTGGTGCAGCTACCGCGAGACGGCGCATATCATCCCGGGGAGTTCGGCTGTACTATTCCCGCACGGCACGCCGAACAGCACCGCTCGCTCTCGGTGTGCCATGGTACAATGTTGTGGTGGATGGAGGGTTTAGCATGCTAGTATTTATACCTTGATCTCCGAACAGAGAGTAGATAGGGCTTCCCAAACCATGCCCCTAAAGATAAAGTTATAAACTTTAGCAAATGATCTACCCGGGTTCTCAGGCCCTGTCTGCAATTAAGCCATAACAAAGTTGATCATTTATTCCTAGCCGTCATAAGCCTAGTTATGAAATAACCAGAGTGGTTTTATTTTTATATCCCCTGGGTCCCGCAAACTTCTTACCAATCAGAAACGACCGGAAATCAATAAAATTGGACCACTTGGACAAAGTGTGGGTTTCAAAGTTTTTGGCGGGTTGGGTGGAATTCAGCATTTTCGTTAGTTGGAAACTTTGTCGTGAAAGTCGCAAGTATGATCATATGGAAATTTTGGTGCACGAATTAGGAAGTAAAAACGAAACTAGATGAATTTGTGTGCAGTCCTTTGTTAAACACGACTTCCATTCCTTCCGGTCGCTGCGGAAAAAAAATAATAATTTCGAACTTCGCTTCCTTTTTCGATTTTTTTAAACCTTTGATCGACCCTTTGTTTTGTCCATTGCTTCTGTAGCCGCAGTTCGAGTTTTAAAAAAAAGTGATCGTTGTAATTTGGCTAAAGAATTTTTAAGCGAATAGGCAATTCCCATTTTACCGGGATTTCAATTTGTCATGTTTTTTTTTTAAGATTATTTTCTTCGCAGAAATAATGTGTTTTTTAGAAATTTCTACGAAAAAAGTAAACCGCAAGTCACAAATTTAGTACTTTCTTCCAGTATCATATTTTCTTTAACAAAAATGTTCAAAGTATTCGTTTTGTATCTTCGATTTTAACACAATTTTTTTTTTCAAATATTTTGGAAGTAGGCTAAATTGCGTCAATTTACGAAAAACTTTTCTTGTAGGGTTTTTAAAAATTTGAATACAAATTTGCCAACAACGTCAGTTTTGTATAATTGATTAAAACTATTATTATTTCATAATTTCATTTTAGGGTATCAGTTTTATTTCAAGGTGAAGATCTGGAAATTTGAAAATCCGTCAGCCAATTTACGGACGGAGGGATTTCGTTACTTTTCTTCCCCCCCCCCCCAAAAAAAAGTGTATTCACTTTAATTATACCCGCCAGCATGCCCTGGGCAAGTTTGATTTGCTTTTCAAGGTTGATTCGTTTTCCGTCCTGAAGTGGAAAGTAAATATTTTTGCTGATTGAATTTGAAAAGTTCACATACAGAACGCTTTACCACAACCACACAGACTTTTAGATATGTCAAAATAACAAACAAACATGGTCGGTACAAAGAGCATGTAGATTTTAAAGTTCTTTGCGGAAAATAAAATTATCGAACAACCCTGCTATACATGTATTTCAAAATTTTCAGATTTTTCGACATTTATTATAAGATTTTTCGAAGGTATAATGTAACTTTTTCAAACCATTTACTTTAAAAACTGAAGTCTTCTTTCACTTTTACAAAGAGTGACAATCGGAAGATTGAACAAGATTTGCAACTGAAGTAAATTTGAACATGAGTTGTCTGACGGAAAATAAATCGTGCCGTTACATTGGGATGACTTGGTGCTAGACGTATACCTTTCGTGCTCGCCTGCCTTTTTTTTGCAGAGCATACATGTACATGCGGATATTTTGTTTGTATGCACCATGATTTTATGACTTATAAAATATCTGGTGAATTTAGGAAAGGTTAAAGGTTTGTTTCTTAGATGGTTTCGATTTATGTTGATCAATTTCAAACCAGTTCAATTTACAATACACATTCCGAGATCAGAAAACCATTTAACAATAAAATTCTGTCCGTTTAATTTTAAACGAAATTTTGTAACGGTGTATATAAACACGTCCGGACGACAATAATGTGAGCACAAATCTTGATACCTGTCAATATGTAATATTGATATTCACATGATATTTCAATCATTAATGACCTGAGCATAATAATATTTGCCAAATGTTCATTTATTTTGAGAAAAATACGTTTTATTACCTATATATATTGTTGCAATATTTCATTGAAACAAAACTTATGTAGGTACAAAATGGTCATTGAAATTGAGCTACTGAGGCTCTAAATAGGTACAAATGTTCACTGATGAGTTAAGTTGTTGTTTCAATCAATGCTACATTATTAGCATTATATAATATAAAGATTCATGGTAATGATCCGCAAATCACGTTGTTTTTTTCCTCAAATTATTTTCTAAGATTCAAGAAATTGCATGCTTATAGTATACGTACCAACTGTGTACAAGGATCTAGAATACAAACTCGTAAAACGCATGGCATTGCAGATGTTTGTGTTTTGAATTTGTGTATCATTTTCTTGTAGATTTCATCTGATATGACTTTTTTTGGATGACGGGTTACCTTAGTAATTCTTCCTTGAGTGACAGGGGTCTTGAGGGGTCCACGGACTGGTCGTAAGTGTGCTCACTTCCTTCGTAGTCATCACCGCTCATCAAGCCTCCGTTCTCTTCTTGCCGATGGTCCTCGTCGTCGCTCATTTCATCCCCGCTGCCTGCCCGTCTCTCCCCGTCGACTTCCCCGTCCCCGTCCCGCTCCCGTGCGTCCACGACCGCGGCGGCGTTCCGAATCACGGGTGAGGCGTGAGCGCTCACCGCGTTCTCGCCGACACCGGTGCCGTGGTTTGGACGCGATTCACCGTTGCGGTCCGTGGTGGTGGCGGGGTAGGCCATCGCGACCTCGCGTATCAGGTCCGTTTTATCCAGCCCCGAGTGAACCAGGGCTAAAATGAGCTGTCGCTGAAGATCCGTAACACCGGACATTTTGACGACTCCGGAACACAAAAAAATCTCTCTTTTTTTATTAGTCTTTAAATTTTCTAATTGAAAACATTGTGATATTGCGCCTATACATGGTGTCGGAGAAACAAGCTTGGTTTGACGAGTTTCTTCGCGGTGAATCTCTTTGTAGTGTCCCGCCGAGTGACGGGTCGTTTACACCTGTTCACAGCCCCGATCCACCGGATAAATACGGCCCTGTACTTTATGCACACAACCCGTGCATATATGTACATACATTTTCTCGATGTTTGCTTTATATTTTTTTTGTACCCGGCTGCAAATTCGAAGAGGTCATCGCTGAAAGTCCAACCCCTGAACCCCGCTAAAGACACACCTATCTGTTGCATAATTCATGATTCATTTGCATGGGACTGATAACGATGAGATAACGGTGTTAATCAGTTATTATGGGTTCGGCTGGTCCAGCTCACATTAACCATTTAAGAGGATTCGAGAGTAATTACTTTGTTTAATGTTTTGCTAAAACTTGGCGGTGATTGTGGAGTTAATGATCAAGAATTTATGACACCCCTGAAGCAGCGAAATGGTGCGACCGAAATTTGATATTAACTTTAAGGTCTTGTCCGTATAGCGAGGATAGGAATGTCAGAAATTGAAAAGAAAAATGCACATTCTGTGAAAAAAAACGAACAAACAATTTGCGCTCAAGCCTGAAGCCGAATATTACACAATTATTCGACTCGGAATTTAAATGTTTCAACCCAATGTGTCTTTCTCTTAGAAATCTGGTTAAATGATACTCAAAATAATGAGGCGAAAGGGGGGAAAAGGGTTGGAAAATGACGGAAAGGAAAATAACTAGAACTGTGTCCGTTCGATGAACAGAACATAGGATTTTCCGCATTTTTTTTTTTTTTTTTTAATATATAAAAAATGTATTTAATCGTAAAAAAAAGTCCTAAAGAAATCACCGATTACGTCATTATGACGTCATTTCGGATTTGGCATACTAATAACATTATCTTACTTTCCACCAAGTTTTATGACGATCCAACCAGCCCTTGTGTATTGGAGAAATCTCATTTTTAAGGAGTAAAGTTCATAACACGAACAAATTTTGTCGATGTCCAAAATGGCAAACAGCGTTAAAGTGAGCAGATTTCGCGCAGATGTGTTGTCTGCACAAAGGTCATCATATATATTAATTTTGAAGTGATTACCACAAACTTTGTCACAACAATCAACTGAAAATTCTTTTTTACCTTGTTTTAACCTGCCGCCAAGGGGGGCTCGAATAATACATGACGTCACTGGTAAAATATTTGAAAAGCCCACCCTTGCTGCAGACTAACATCGTTGAAAGCAAGTTCATCGATGAAAGCAAGTCCGCTTTTAAAGCGGAAAAGCAATAAACAAAAGATTTGGAAAATTTCCGAGTCACTTTTTGTTTTCGTACTCACGCGTGGGCCATAAAAAAAAGATTATTTTTTAAAGACATATTTAATATAACGCGAAGCTGGAGCTGATTTAAAAACCTGGAAATTTCATCCCAACAAAAATAACCAGCTAATTTTATCGACTTTTTTATGAAGGCAAACACGTCCGGCTAAACATTTTCTGCAGAGACATTTTTTCCCTGTATTCAAAACTTCAAAACTAACGTTGATTTACATGGATTATCGACGCAATTAAGGGGACTGTAGCCGGTATGTCATGGGTCTACAAAACGATTTTTGTTTGTTTAAAATTGAAAGTTCGACTGTTTGAGGCAAGGTGTCCCAGCCTATTGTTTTTTAGCTTGCCCAAGTTTTTGCTAAATTTATTAGAGGCTTCCTGACAACGTAAACATGAAAGCGAACAATGCATCTTCGGTCGCGTGTAGAAGCAGCTGCATGTAAAAAAAAAAATGTGGGAAATGGAGGACGTGATTATGAAAACGTGTCTAATTTGAGAATGTTTTGTATATTAGATTTTAATTTAAATTGATTTGATAATAAAAAAAGAGGTGGTGGACTGTGCACCTTCGTTTTTGGATGGATGGATTTTTGGGGAGTTACCAAAAAAAATGGTTTTGTACTGTCGGAATTGGAGCGTGCTAGAAAGTGCGTCAGGTAGACATTACATTGATGATTCGTGACGAAAAAAGGGTTTTAATCATAGACAGCACTGTTTCCAGGCTTTTTTTCTCGTGGCATGGGTAT